>JAWNOU010000166.1:0-493587 GCA_035045725.1 Drosophila ezoana
TGCGTCAAATTAGCGGCGGTGAGTTAGCGTCGATTTTTGGTACTTGGTATCGGAAAAGGAATCGGTCACTTTTAAATGCATTTATTTATGTTTTTCAGCACAGAACCTAATAAATTTAAATGCAGAATTTTAGAAAATTAAATTATTTACTATCTACATTCATTTGTTTTTGAATTTTAATTTATAATATGGGTAAACCAAGGGGTTGAAAAATTAGGTTTCCACTATTCTTTAAATATCATAATTTAGGGATAATGGCCCCGAAAACCGAATATACACGATTAAAGCCTATAGTTTTACCTAGCCAACTGTGAAAATTTTATTAAAATCGTCGGTACCATTTTTAAGATATTTGGAAAAGAGTGCAGCAACCCCATTGTCAGCCCCATATAAAATGACCGGAAAAAAATCAACCTTGTTTTTGAACCATAATTTCTTAACTCGGAGACAATGGCCCTCTATGCACGCTATACCCTCTTGTAGATGCATATTTCAAGAAGCTTTAGGCACTAATTTTAGCCAAATGGACGGTACAGATTTTGAGAAAATTAATTATTTGTAAACCAACCTCATATAGTTCAATCATAAGGTCTATCGAACTGCTAGTTCCTACGCGAACTGAATCACTGCCTGGAATCAGTGTTGAACAATTTTGTACAGAATTGAGCGGGAACCAAATCAATTTGAATTATATGTATTCAAGAAAAAGCGGAAAGGACACAAATAATTCAATTACAAGTCAAAGTAAATTATATGAGAAGTATTCAATCATACTTAATATACTTAATAGCGCAGTTTATCGAAAACTTGCATTTTCCACTTTTTTCATTACACCCTATGTTAATGCAAAAAAACAACCTGGCAATATTATATATCATTCTGTAAAATGGCGGCCATATTTATACATTTATTATTGTATTTCTCCGATAATGGCCCCAAATGCACGGTAGTTGTGCATAAAGAGCACGATTTATCAATCATTTTGCTATTTATTTCATTAAAATCGTCGGTACAGATTTTAAGAAATTCTCATTTTTCTATATTTCGCATAACATCCTATGTTAATGCAAAAAACAACCTGGCAATATTATATATCATTCTGTAAAATGGCGGCCATATTTATACATTTATTATTGTATTTCTCCGATAATGGCCCCAAATGCACGGTAGTTGTGCATAAAGAGCACGATTTATCAATCATTTTGCTATTTATCATTAAAATCGTCGGTACAGATTTTAAGAAATTCTCATTTTTCTATATTTCGCATAACACCTATGTTAATGCAAAAAACAACTGGCAATATTATATATCATAATGTAAAATGGCGGCAATATTTCACATTTATTATTCTACTCCGATAATGGCCCAATGCATAGTGGATAAAGAGCACGATTTATCAATCATTTTGCTATTTATTTCATTAAAATCGTCGGTACAGATTTTAAGAAATTCTCATTTTTCTATATTTCGCATAACATCCTATGTTAATGCAAAAAAACAACCTGGCAATATTATATATCAAAATGTCAAATGGCGGCATTACATTATGTATATATATATAATATTGCCAGGTTGTTTTTTTGCATTAACATAGGATGTTATGCGAAATATAGAAAAATGAGAATTTCTTAAAATCTGTACCGACGATTTTAATGAAATAAATAGCAAAATGATTGATAAATCGTGCTCTTTATGCACAACTACCGTGCATTTGGGGCCATTATCGGAGAAATAGAATAATAAATGTTGAAATATTGCCGCCATTTTACATTATGATATATAATATTGCCAGCTTGTTTTTTTGCATTAACATAGGATGTTATGCGAAATATAGAAAAATGAGAATTTCTTAAAATCTGTACCGACGATTTTAATGAAATAAATAGCAAAATGATTGATAAATCGTGCTCTTTATGCACAACTACCGTGCATTTGGGGCCATTATCGGAGAAATACAATAATAAATGTATAAATATGGCCGCCATTTTACAGAATGATATATAATATTGCCAGGTTGTTTTTTTGCATTAACATAGGGTGTAATGAAAAAAGTGGAAAATGCAAGTTTTCGATAAACTGCGCTATTAAGTATATTAAGTATGATTGAATACTTCTCATATAATTTACTTTGACTTGTAATTGAATTATTTGTGTCCTTTCCGCTTTTTCTTGAATACATATAATTCAAATTGACTTGGTTCCCGCCCAATTCTGTACAAAATTGTTCAACACTGATTCCAGGCAGTGATTCAGTTCGCGTAGGAACTAGCAGTTCGATAGACCTTATGATTGAACTATATGAGGTTGGTTTACAAATAATTAATTTTCTCAAAATCTGTACCGTCCATTTGGCTAAAATTAGTGCCTAAAGCTTCTTGAAATATGCATCTACAAGAGGGTATAGCGTGCATAGAGGGCCATTGTCTCCGAGTTAAGAAATTATGGTTCAAAAACAAGGTTGATTTTTTCCGGTCATTTTATATGGGGCTGACAATGGGGTTGCTGCACTCTTTTCCAAATATCTTAAAAATGGTACCGACGATTTTAATAAAATTTTCACAGTTGGCTAGGTAAAACTATAGGCTTTAATCGTGTATATTCGGTTTTCGGGGCCATTATCCCTAAATTATGATATTTAAAGAATAGTGGAAACCTAATTTTTCAACCCCTTGGTTTACCCATATTATAAATTAAAATTCAAAAACAAATGAATGTAGATAGTAAATAATTTAATTTTCTACAATTCTGCATTTAAATTTGTTAGGTTCTGTGCTGAAAAACATAAATAAATGCATTTAAAAGTGACCGATTCCTTTTCCGATACCAAGTACCAAAAATCGACGCTAACTCACCGCCGCTAATTTGACGCACATATTTTCCATTTGTTTAAGTCGATAAATCGATATTTTTCTAGTGACATCTCTAGTTTGCTTACAATGCTTTGTTAAGCAACGAAATTTTGGCGCCACGATGGAGCCTGGAGTCATCAAAAAGCTAGACGAGGTGGTTGTCAATCGAATAGCCGCCGGTGAAATTATTCAGCGTCCAGCCAACGCACTGAAGGAGCTGTTAGAAAACAGTCTGGACGCCAAATCGAGCCATATTCAGGTAACAATCAAGTCCGGCGGCCTTAAGCTGCTTGAAATCCAAGACAATGGCACTGGCATACGCAAGGACGATTTGTCCATTGTTTGCGAGCGTTTCACCACCTCCAAGCTGAGCAAATTTGAGGATCTAACAGAAATTGCAACATTCGGTTTCCGTGGCGAGGCACTAGCTAGCATCAGCCATGTAGCCCATCTGAGCATACAAACCAAGACCGCCAGTGAGCGCTGCGGCTACAAGGCCACCTACTCGGACGGCAAACTGCTGGCCCCACCAAAACCATGTGCCGGCAATCAGGGCACTATCATTACCATTGAGGATTTGTTCTATACAATGCCACAGCGTCGGCAGGCGCTCAAATCCCCTGCGGAAGAGTTCCAAAAGATATCCGATGTGCTTGCCAAGTACGCTGTGCACAATCCACAGGTGGGCTTCGTTCTACGCAAGCAAGGCGAACAGCCGACACTGAAGACGCAAGCACGCAGCACGCGTCCGGAAAATATACGCGCCATATACGGCGCCGCCGTTGCCAGGGAGCTGATGCACTTTAGCCATAAGGATGATATGTTCAAGTTTGAGCTGGAGTGTCAGCTTACTCAGGTTAACTATGCGGCAAAGAAGTCAACGCTGCTGTTGTTTATTAATCATCGGCTGGTCGAGTCGCCGGGTGAGTGGTTGATATTAGAATTGGATCGCTTGCTAATCTTCCCGAGCTTTCAGCACTTAAAGCCGCTGTGGATGCTGTGTATGCCACCTATTTGCCACGCGGTCAACATCCTTTCGTTTACATGAGCCTTATGCTGCCGCCACATAACCTAGATGTCAATGTGCATCCCACTAAGCATGAGGTGCACTTTCTTTTCCAAGAAGAAATCATTGAGCGCATCAAGCAACAAATGGAGGCTAAGCTACTGGGCAGCAATGCAACCCGAAGCTTTTACAAGCAGCTCAAGCTACCAGGCAGCTCGGAACTGGAACTAACCCAAACGCAGGACAAAACTCAACGCATCTACGAAAAGGAAATGGTTCGCACCGATTCTACAGAGCAAAAGCTGGACAAGTTTTTTAAGACGTTGGAGAAAAGCGATTCGGGCCTGTCTTCCAGCTCCGGCAATGAAACGCCAGCGGCAACACAGGACGAAAGCTTTCGGCTAACAGCGGCGCGCAAATCAAAAGAGGTGCGCCTAACCAGCGTGCTGAATATGCAGCAGCGTATAGAGCGCCAGTGCCATGTGCCACTACGCACCATTTTGAAGCAGCTTGTCTATGTGGGATGTGTGGATGAACGGCGTGCGCTCTTTCAGCACGAAACGCGCCTGTACATGTGCAATACTTTCGCCTTGAGCGAGGAACTATTCTACCAGCGATTGGTCTACGAATTCCAGAACTGTGCAGAGATAAGCGTGGTGCCGCCGCTGCCGCTGCAGCAGCTGTTGCTTATTGCACTGGACAGTCGTGCCGCCGGCTGGGTGCCGGAGGATGGCGACAAAACTGAGTTGGCTACCAACGCGGTCTGCATACTGCAAGAAAAAGCACCCATTATGCGCGAGTATTTCGCTTTGCGCATTTCGGAACAGGGCTGCTTGGAATCCTTACCGGCACTGTTGGCACATCACATCCCCAGCCACACACAGCTGCCCATATATCTGCTGCGGCTGGCCACCGAAGTTGACTGGGAGCAGGAGGCGCAATGTTTTGAGACTTTCTGTCGCGAAACGGCGCGCTATTATGCCCAGCTAGACTGGCAGGATGATGGCGATATGCGCAGCCAGCACTGGTACATGGAGCACGTGCTGTTTCCAGGCTTCAAGAAGTACCTCCTGCCACCGGCGCGACTAAAGCAGCATCTCTATGAACTGACCAGTTTGCCCACCTTGTACAAGGTCTTTGAACGTTGTTAGCTATTGAAAGTTAATCTTAGTCCAAGTGTTCTGTATTAAGGCATAAGTTCAAATAAAATTTTAAATTTGCATTTTAATCATAACAAAGAGGTTCAATTAACAATACCTATACCTAGTACTAGCTAACTAATTAACTAAGCACAACCAGCCCTGCAAAAAATCGAGTCAAAATGTGTATTTGTGTGTGTACATCAAATTATGGTTTGTATTGTGTTTGTGTAGTGTTGTGGGTGTGTGGGTTTGTATGGATGATCGAGTGTATATCGTCTGTATCCACATATTCTGCAGCAAGCTTTGTTCTTGTTCAATTCGTCAAACGTAAAACAAACTATGTCTAAAGCGCGAAACCGGAAAGTGGGGGAAGCCACAGGGAAAACCATACCCAAGGCAGACCGCAAGTTTTGTCGCCTTGTTTACGTTTTCCCCACAAAATATTAATTGTGCCGGAAATAGGTCAGTTCTGGCTGCCGTAGGCGTGCGATCTTCTCCGCATTTTTGACGTGCTGCTTCAGTAGCTTCATGATCTCCGTTTCATATTGCTCGGGCGTTGGCTTAACGCCCGTCGCCCAGTAATAAATATCCCAATCGTTGCTAACGCCATTGATAAGTTCATCGTAGATCGCCGTTTGTTTGGCATCGAAATTCTCGAGGTATTTGTGCGCAAAGGTGCTTAACAGCAGATCATTCTCAAGCATGCCCCGTTTGCGTGATTGATACAGGAGACTGTTTTTGCAAATACATTAATCCAATGGCACCAATCAAGCAGCCCGTACAAAGTACTCTTACCGTTGCTTGCGTTTAGTCAACGGCTCGTCCGGACGCTTTGGATACACGGGCAATGGCAAATCGGGATCTTCGAAGTCCACAATAACATCGTCCTTGGTGCTGCTGGATTCGGAGGCACAGCGTCGCCAGGGCACAGAGCGTACCAAATTACGGCACAGCTGTTCCAAAAAAAAAAAAACAAGAAAATATTAATAGGATGGAATGCGGTTGCACAACTTACGCAATCGAAATGCATTTATTTATTTTTAAGTTTACTTACTAGCAGCTGAGGCAACATTACCAAACACAAATTTTTGAAATTCTTTTCGAAAATTCAAATTTTACGATGAATTTAGTTTTTGTTGTTTATAGCAACGTGTTCCAAAACCGAATGCCGGATTGTTGATTTTGCAGAGTATTTGTTGGTTTTGGCGCCGCCTGCTTCCCTTTTAAAATGAAATATAGCAGGGTTTCAGTAAACGTTTAAGACCAGGGCTGCTGAAAATTGTTGTGCTAGCATTCAATCAATGACTATTAGGTATGAGAAAATTGTGGCCGCCAGTTCATATATCGATATGCATTTGATTTTAAATTGTTTTAATGATTTAAAAATAATGGTAAAAGATAAGAAAACTTTATATATTTTTTCTTAGAAGCCATTGAACATTATTTGTTCTTAGATGACTGCTGCGACGCCTTGACGTTGTATAGATGTGACGTAGCTCTTACTCACAGATAACACTCTCAGCATGTTCTTGCGCAAAGCGTTACCTTCATAGCTATCCACTACATGAATCGCTGTGTTTTTTACTCAGTCTTCTTTCGGTTTTCTTAGCGTGTGGTGGGACAGCGGCACGCGAGTTTCGTTTTATACGCCGACGCAAAAATACATAAATATACATACATATGGCAAAATATATAAAAATTATGTAAAAAATTAATATTTGTATGTATGTAGAGGCAACGTTTTGCTTACACTTTGTTTGAGCCTTGTGCCTAATTCCCATTTTGCGTGTGTTAGTGTTAAGTGTATTGGTGTGTGCGCCTTTGTGTGTGTCCGCATATAATTGTTATTCGCGCGGCAAAAAGAAAAAAACAACAAAACCGAGTGAAAAGTAAACAAAAAATATCGCTGCCACAATTTGCGGCACAAAAATGCTGAATATATAAACAAAACAAAGTACATTTTAAGCAATAGCTGCTTTCCGCGTGTGTGTGTGTGTGCGTGTGAGTGTGAGTGCGCGCTTTGTTTTTGTCTTATTTTTACGTAAAACAACAACAACAGCAGCAGCAGCAACAACAGCCGCCGCAGCAGCCAGCGCAGCAGCGGCAAAATGCCGGCGACAGCGAATTTGTGCCTGTTGTTGTTGCTGCTCTTCGTAGTCGCCGTCGTCGCTAGCAGCAAATCGAAGCAGCAGCAACAGGAGTCCGGCTCCACAGCAGCAAAAACAAAAACTCTGAGTCCCTTGACTGAGAAAGGTAAGCCTTAATTTGTTGTTAATCTCTGCTGCGGTGCATTAACCCGACAGCAGTGACGTCGTCGTCAGTGCTGAAGTCGCCTGGCGTCGCTTGAGTAAACATATTAATGCGCTCTCGCTCACGCTCTACCGTTTGGGGTACCTTTTTCTTCTCGCTTCTTTCGCTCTTGCGTAGGCCAAAAATAACAAACAGCGCCACGCCTGCTTCCCCTTGCGCCTTTACTCTTGTTATGCAAATTCTTTTCCTCGTTTCAAAAATATCCACAAACAAAGAAAAAAAAGGGAAAAAACACAATTTGTTTTGTTATTTTTCTGGATTTGCTTGGAATTTTATTGCCGCAGCAAGTGAAATGTGGCGTACGCAAAATTTTTGCAAGACAAAACAACAAAAGCTGCAGCAGCCGATTTAACCCATTGTTGCCCCCGTTTCCCCACTCAGCTGTCAGCGACTGCATTGCCAAGAACCACTCCATTGGCTATTTGAATGCCAGCTAAAAAGCAACAGAAAAATTTAAATAAATATGCAAATAATAAATAGGTACAATTATGTACATATCTATAGTACATACGTGTAGAAAAATGTGTTGGTGTGTGCAGCGCAATTTCTCAAATGCGGCGGCCCCCGACGACCTGTGGCCGCATTATGCATTCGCATGCTTCGGAACGTCAAAAGCACAAGAAGAAGAAGAAGAAGAAGAAGAAGAAGAAGAAGAAGAAGAAGAAGAAAATGGGTGGAGTGAAGGGGAAATGAGTCAACTAAACGTTGAGCTCGTTAAATTAGACTAAAGACTCGTAAACAATATACAAATTAAAGTAACCATTTCCTCATTTGATGATATTAAGCGACAATTGGTCTGGGAATATAATAAATTTTTATATTCTATATTATATTTAAATATACTGTATGTATAAATGTGTACACTTGAGTCCGAGACGAATCAGTCAAAAGTTCTTTGATAACAAGACAACGAGTCACACATTCAAGAATTTCAACAAAGTATTCAATTGAAGATTTTGAGATTAAGCAAATCTTAGAAACTCACAATCTTAATAGTTTAAAAAGTTTGCACTATACAGCAAACAATTTTCGACTGGTATGGGAGATTTATTATTTAGTTATTCAATAATTATTTATATTTTCATTATGACGAGTTTGTATAAAATATCTTGATAACACAAGAACTGGTTTTCTACTGATAGTTTCTATGGTCGATGTATGACATAATGAGTCGATCGTGCCGATAATACGCAAATATCTATCCTGTCCTGACTGACTGACGGACTGATAGGTGATCAACGCACAGCCCAAACCGTAAAAGCCAAGAAGTTACCTTATGTGTTGAAGGTGCCCGTTGAGACGGGGTTCCGAGAAATTCCACCCGCATGTGTGGAATTATTGTTCAAATTAATATGAGGGGTGTTTTATACTTTTCGAAAAATCCATGCCTCCTTGGTGGAAATGGGGGTCAAAGATTTGGTGGGTGACGTTTCGCTTTTAAATTTATTTCCCAGGAGTTGTACGCAAAATCTTTTGAGAGGTGTTACACACTTTTCGCAGAATCCAAGCTTCCTCGGCGATTCTAACATTTTTTGGGCGAAGTCTTAAGTTTTGTCCGATTTGCTTTAAACTTTGTTTCCAAAGCTCTACATAAGAACTTTAAAAATACGTGTTTCAGCGAAACATAGTTTTAAATTGAAGTGGGGATCAACAACTCACTTACAAAATATTTTTACTACCTCTAAATTATTGTCCGATTGTTGAATGCAAATCTATATTTTATGGCTTTTAACGAACACATTCTTGTTTCTAAAGAAACTCAACCAAAAACACGTAATTTATAAGTTGAACTATGTTCTTTATAAATGGGCTTTTATGAGCTACGGGCCCCTATATCATATCGCAGCTAATGAAATGTTCGGCCAAAAATGAAGTTCCTTTACACAAAACTTTGTCGTATTTTAAGATGTTTTAACCGAACTTGGCATATAAGAGCTCTATCATGTTCTACATATGCTTAAAATCTTTCGAAAATGAATATAAAAACTGAGAAATGTACCAAAAGTTTTTCTGTTAATAATTAATATCCATAAGAATTTGAAGCATACAAAAAATAAAGCTGCAATCTAAAATTAGTTCAACTGCTTTTAAATTCGATTAGGAAATATAACAAATTAGAGTTTCAAGGAAATTTTGAGCTTGACTTTGCTTGTTTCCGCAAACCATTCCACTTGCTATGCTTGGTTTCTGGTCAATTGCGCGGCCCATTGCACTCCTGCATACACTTTCCTTCTGCTCAATTCCGTCTTTTGCTCAATTGCGCTCCCCTGGCCTGGCCCATGGTCCCTTTCCGGGCTGCGAACAATCTGTAAACACGCCGCCGCCTCGCAAGGACAATTTGTGTGCTGGGTTAAAATGATGAAGGCCCGTGTGAAGTGGGCCACAGTAAAGCGATGCCGCCGCGGGCAGCAGCAGCAGCAGCAGCGTCGGCGGCGGCAGCGGCACAAGGGACGGGCTGAAGTATGGGCAGACAAAGGGGACAAAGGTTCTCTCGCTCGCACTTTCGCTCTCTTTCTAGATGCAACCCCAGCAGAGGCATCGGCGGCGGCAGAGGCAGCTGTTGGGTCCATTGCCCTTGCCAACCCCCCTGCAACGCGTGCGGACGGAAATATTGCGGAAATCGTTTATCATGTCGCCAATGGCTGCGTTTTAATAATTGCTGTAAACGCGACAAAACGGCAGCAGCGACAGAGAAAGAGAGAGAGAGAGAGGGACAGAGAGAGAGAGAGAGTGAGAGAGCGCGGGTTGACAGCCAATTAGTTTATGCATACAAGAAAATGTAAGTCACCTTTGACCAGGCCGAGTTTAACGTACCGATTTCCTATTTTCTTGTGTTTTTGTTTGTTTGTTTGCTTTCGCTGGCGCTGAGCGCAAGTTCAAGAGCAAACGATAACCTGCGCACAGACGATTAAGTAACAACAACAACAACAACAACAACAACAAAAACAACAGCAGCAACAAGAAGAGCACAAATTACAACAGCAACAAACAAGTCTTTATACACACACACATACACAGACATAAGTCACACCTGCTTAAGGCCGGGCAAACAAGCCCACAAAATTAAAAAAAAAACAACGCGAGGCTGAGCAAGCCACTGCGCGAGTGAAACAGATATAGGTAAACAGTAAGAGTGACAGAGAGAGGTAAAGTAAAAAGTCTGCTGTCGCTTGTGAAAACAAACAATGTAAAGCAAAAGAAAAAAATACTAATGCCAAACAACTGGACAAGCCGGCCGGCTTTAAGTCTTCAGCAATACAAGCAACAACAACAACAACAACAACAACAACAACAGCTAAAGAGACGGAAAACTCCGCAGATTGAATGCTCTAAGCCCAATGATCTGGCAAGGAAAGTTCTGGCACTACAGAAACTTCCTGAAACAATTAATGGCATTTTAAGTGAAGAAGACGTTAAATGTATGGTGTATGTTTAAGAAAATGATTTATATTATCTTCCACTAATTTTTGAAACTCAAAAAAATGGGGCATACCCTTGTATAAGTATATTAATATACTATACCATAAAATAAGTAGAGATTAAAGGCTTTTAATTAAAAATACCTTAGTTCAAGGAGCTGTTTTAAGTTTCTCTTTTATTGTGTTTGCTGTTCTATACATCCATCGAATTTTCTACAACATCGTAAGATTTGATTGCAAATATAGTTCAAAAATGTTATGTTTATAAAAAAAACGGTGTATAAGAGAGTGTAAAAGAGCTTTCCAGTACTTTCCAAAATATAATAAGTTACTAATCAAAATGTTACCCGGGCTATTTGAATATAAAAAGAACATTCATCGTGGTTCCATGTACACTGTGTCCTGTGTCATAAGGTATTACAAAAAATGAACGATTGGCAAAGCAGCTGACAAATTCGCAATGCCCGAATCCGAACAAAAATGCAGTAGGGCAACCAACAATCGTTTTAGTTGTATGCTTAGCTAGTACATAAATATGTGGATGTATGTTTAAGCCCGTGTGGGTCTGCTACAAATGAGGTCCAGACAAACTGGAGAGGGGCAATAGAAGTGCTAAGGAAGCGGCGGTTAAGGACATGCATCAGCAAAGCTCATGAGCAAATAATTATTAGCAAACAATTAAGCGCTGACGTTGCTTTTTGCCGTGTTATTTGCCTAACCGAAACTTGGCCAGAGAAACCGGGTAATACGAGTGCTTGGTTTTTAGCTTATTCTTGTTTGTTTTCATTAGTTCTTCGAGATTTTGTTTTGTTGGTATCTTTATTGATTTATTGCACAATTCATTGTTGCTGCTCATTGGCCACAACTGGCGGTTGTCTCATTCGTTTTGTACTTAGTTGCAATACTTTTATGGTCTGTCTGGGTCCGAATGACGCACAACGGCTGATGATGGGACCGGTTCGGGAAACAAAGACATTCTCAGCGTCCAGAGTGTAGACTTGGTTTGCCCTATATGGTTATGGAAAAAGTAAATGTATCTTTAAACTGTGCTGATTGTCTTTGTCAAGCTGCTATTCGAGTATGGAACAGGAACTAAACACCGAACAGCTTTACTGAATAAAGCCAATAGAAAAGGAAAGAAGCTGGAAAGTCAACTTTTAGAAATATTTTGGCATATAAATCAAAATACAACAGAGAAATATTTAACACTCTTCTGAATAATTTGTGTATTTGCTTAAATAGGTTTTTAGTACACTTTTAAAACTAGTAGCAGTTGGTCAAAGAAACTAGAATGACAGTGTGACAAACAGGTTTGGAAACATGTTAAGAAATATTTCGAAATTTCCAGTTTAGTTTTTAAAAATATTAAGCCCATAGCGCTAGGCCCTTTACTCTTTACAAATGGGGCAATCATAATAAAGTTACGTAAACACGCAGAAGAACATAAAGAGTATATCACCTTTGTTCCTCCAAAATCCATTTTTGGGTCGCGTGTTAATCTAGGTATTATTTTATACCTTTGCAGAGGGTATTATAATTTTGTTTCGAAATGTGTAATGCATCGAAGGAGGAGACATCTCCCCCTCTTTATCATTATTATCAGTAGAGTCGATATAGCTGTCCATCTGCTTCTATGCGTACCAGTCTCTCAGTCTTAAAGCTATCGTCATGAAACTTTGCACGCCTTTCGTCTTTCTGTTGCACGCAGTACATATGTCGGAACTAGCTGGATCGGACCACTATATCAAATAACTGCCATGAGAACGATCGATCGAAAATTAGGTTCTTGTATGAAAACCTTTTTGTTTTTTCTAAATATCTTAACTATAAGATTAGATATCGATTTGTATCGAAACGGGAAACGGAAACGGAACAAGTTATCGATTGTCGGAAACCAACTGGTACTGGGCGGGCACTAGAAAACCCTATGTTCAAAATCGAAGTATCTAGCTCTTATACACACACGGACGGACACACTGACAGATGAACATGGCTAGATCGACTCGGCTATTTACCCATTTTACCCATTTTCAATAAGTTCAGGGTATAAAAATATTCAATATACTTTTCTCCATAAATTCAAGCAGGCTTAAAGAAAAGCGCAATCGCTTCCTCCTATTTCAGTATGCATAATGATTTGTCTATTCGTAGTTAAGGGTAAAGGGTATCGTCGAGTTATGCACTCCTGATCAGAGTATTACTCTTGACTGTTTTCTCTGTAATTAGCTGCCTTTTTCTTTGGTTCGTTCAGAGCTGAAACAGCTTATGTTGCAGCTTAAGTTGTATTCAAATGCTTCCTGTTGCAATTCTAGCAATTCGTTCTTTACATTTCATTCAACTACTATATGGCTGTTCAGTCATATGTTGCTTTCAGGTTTTCAATTAAAGAACTGCAAATAATAAGATGGCAATTAAAAATTCATTGCTTGACGCTGACACACAACCGCCCACACACATACAGAAACACGCTAATTTGTGAGACTCATCTGAAG
This sequence comes from Drosophila ezoana, assembly GCA_035045725.1. Lineage (NCBI taxonomy): Eukaryota > Metazoa > Arthropoda > Insecta > Diptera > Drosophilidae > Drosophila > Drosophila ezoana. Next base: position 13,220 of record JAWNOU010000166.1, read on the forward strand.
GCTTCCACGTGACAGCTTGTAATGTGCTCACGCACACAGGCTCACACACACGCACACACTTACAAGTCATTTGGTCGAGTGGCGGTGTGGGCGTGGGGGAGGCGGCAAAGTCGCGGCAGGCATTATGACATTTAAATAATTTAAGCTCTACGATGTCGACATGCATTTGCTTTTTCTCTAAACCGCAAACACATACTCGCTTACACATTGGAATGTAACTTTCTGTGTGAGTGTCAGGCGTCTGTCTCTCTTTCTCTGTCTGTGTATACGTGTGTGTGTGTATGCACACAATTTAGTTTTAATTAGCAATGAGCATGAAATAATTGTACCAAACCAAAAGCTACAAACTCAATGAGCAGCTCAAGTGGACCACAGGGCCGGGCTTAACAGACTGTCCATGCCCTATGCTCTATCTAGCTCTCCCTCTTGCTCTCTTTCTCTCTCTTTTTCGCTCTCCCTCTCTCTGTTTCTTTACCCGTGGCTTGCAGACTTTTGGCATAATTATTTTGCTCCATTCCCATAATGAAAATATTTGCATTCGCTCGGCCGTGCGGAGAGTATTCGTCTTGAGGCCATTTCTTAATTTTCATCTGCTTCTTTCGAGCTCTTCATCGGCCATTTGGAGCTCGATTAAAATAATTTTAATGGTCAAGCGCAGTTTAGAGGATTTACGAGGTTATCTTTGCGTTGAGGTATGTGGCCGCAGCTGGTAATTTAGTTGAAGGATAATGGAAATCGAGTAGCGTGAAAGTAATACGAATGTGTGGCGTATGCAAATAAACCAATCAATATTCGAAAATACATTTAGCTTTGATAGTTCAGAATGGTTCAACTAAGATTTAATTTTCTTTAAGTGCCTCTTTTGATATTTTTAAGGAATAGAAAAACTCTGACTCATTTTTCCAAAACTGTGAATCCATGTATATAATTTAAAAATAGGTTAAAAAAAAATATTTTTTTTAAAAAAAATTGAGATTAATATAATAGTGTGGTGTTGAGGAAAAGAGAGGAAACTATTTTTATTTATTAAATATTGGAAGAGTTCATTCCAAAAGTAGTTCAAGTTCTACACAATATGTACTATACAATAGATTCCCTGCACATCTTTCACAAGTTGCTTAATAACAAAGATATATTAAAATAATAAATTGTTAGACAACATAAAATGTAATTTAAAAAAAAGATAAACTACGATATAAAGAGTAAAAACAAGTAACAACATTTTAACAAGTTTAACAGATAAAAGTAAGAGGGCGCCTTTAAATATGCTATAAAATAAATGAAACTCCAAAATACCCGAGCACAACGAGTTTAGATACAGCCATGTTACCACCTCATAAACTGCTAAGCCTAATGCATGCACTTAAACTAATAGAGCCACACACAACTTGTATTTTATATATGACTGATCTTAAATGCTGTTTAAATTCGGTTGTTCACAGGCGTTGCCAATGGCTAACTATTAAATTTACAACCCGTCTGTGTTGGGTTTGGCGCCTCTGTTAGACATAAGCCCCATAAAAGGACAACGCACACAGCAACAACATGAGTGCGTACAGCCTTATAAACCATATGCCATAGAACCGGAACGTTATCCATAATACGACCATAATGCTGTAGCATGGGTGGCATTAAAGCCAGTACTCGTTACAGTAAAAACCCAGTATAGTGCTGTCTCCCTCTGTCTCTCTACAAGTCCAGCACTTGCTCGTTTTAATATTGAAAATCATTTTACATTGTTTGCATTCGCTTACTGCAGTCAAGAGGGGTGTTCGGGGGGGAAGCGGGGTAAGAGCGGGGTTAGAGTGATGAGTACTAAGGCGTTGAGCTTGTCGCAGTAAATGTTCTAGTCATGTTACGACAAGCCGCAGTGCCAAATCCACCCACGCACACACACACACACACACACACACGCACGCACACGCGGGCAATGCTGTTTAACTGAACACGATAAAGATATAAATTGTGTTTATGCAAATTGATTTTATGAATTTTCAGTTGCTGAATTTACGCAAAGACCATACCATTACTAGAGCTTTGTTCTTCAGCAATTGAAGAGCAACTTAATATACATATTGTTTAATAAAGAGATTTGTATGTATTTTGGCTCTTTAATTATTCGTAAAATCCATAATTTTATCTTTCAAACTTTGTTTTCATTACATGGAAAAAATGACAAATTATGAAAAACGAGTATTATGAGTAATAATAAATTTTACAATTTGGATTATGCATACGAGCACAAAGAGCAAAAATTTAAAGGGGTATAAAGAGCTAAAGTATTTATGTAATGAATTTTAATTATCTTTGTGAATCGTCATTTATGCGGGCTTATGATTTTTTGCTCAAAGTACATTTACAAGTTAAACAAAGTTTTTCAGGGGAATACGCAAAGTTCTTTGAATAAGTATTTAGTTTATAATCCAGGGATACCTCCGAAATATATTAGTTTTTGTGATTTATAAATTTGAGTACTAAAGGGTCTCGACTTAGCATCGATTAGATAGCTATACATTTGAATACAAGTTTTATATCTGATCCAAGCTTCTTATATGACCTTTATTAATCGCAGAGTTTTTCAGAGTATAGCATTTGCTTTAATAGAACACGGTCTCTAAATGGAAGCTTGGTATCATCCCATAGCTTATAGATTTGTATTTTCGGTTTTTTATTATATTTTATTAATTTAAAATATTATTTAACACAGATTTTGTAGATTTAGTTTATAACCAACTGTTTTTTTTTTGTAAACACACATGTTTATATTTCTGGGTTTATAGGCCTTATCATGATTAGTTTTTTGTTGTGTCGATATGTGTGCTGCGCATGAACTTTGAATATGGTCACATGGACGCTGTCATTTGCGTTTAGTTGTTGACTTGGGTCGAGTCGTTTGCTGTGCCTGCATATGTGTGTATGAGAGTGTGTGTGCGTGTGTCAGTATGAGTGTGTACAACATTTATTGCTCATACGCCGCGTTGCAGGCACGAACATTTTACAAAGTAATTTAAGCGACCGACGACAGGCGGACAGCGGACAGCGGACAGCAGGTAGTCGGGGTGGAGGAAAGGGTAGAAGGGTACGGATGGCAACTAAAACGCAAATTAATGATACGCAATTGCGGCAAATCGCACGCTTCCATGTGGGCGCCATTTTGTTTGAAGTGCGCTTCAGTGCCGACAAAGTGAGTAAGGGAGAGGAAGAGATAGCGAGAGGAAGACAGAAAGGGAAGGCAAGAGAGTTGCCTGGCATAAGCTTTTTTGTTGTGCTTGTTGTTCGGGGTTTTTTTATTGTTTGTTTTTTTTTTTTTTTTTGCATATTTGTCTACCTTGATGCAGTCACCGTTTGCTCTTGTCGTTGCTGTTGCTTTTTGTGCACTAATTTTTTTCCTGGCTTTTCTTTTTGCGCAACGCCTTTTGTTTGCTGCGCTGTCGTTCCCCAATGACTCGCACTTGTTGTTGCCGCCGCAGTTGCCGCTGCTGCGGCTGCTGTTGCTGCTGCTGCTGCTGCTGTTATTATAACCAAGCGCTCGACGCTTTGGCAAATTGTTTCCACTTCTCGTTTTTACGCAACGCCTTTTGTTTGCCGGCGTTGTAGTTGTTGCTTCTGCTGCTGTTGCTGCTGGCTCGGCCTATTTAAGAAATGGGCTTTTTAGCACTCCACGTTTTCAGTTGTGCTTAATGCCCGGTCATCAGCAAATGTGAGTGGAGTATGAAGAAAATGTGATTCTATCGCATCTATCTTTCATATTGCCTCTAATCAACGTCCCTGTTGTGTCACATCCAACTCACATTTGTTGTCAGCCCCGCCGATAAGCATCATCAATAAGATACGCTTCTGTCACAATGTTTGACATAATCGTTGATGCGGCGAGCTTTTCCTAATTTATGACATGTCCACGTTCAGCGCATTACGACGACAGCAAGCCCCAAAAGCTGAGGAGAATGTGCTGGAAAAGGGGGGGCGGTGGGAGTGAGAGACCTCGTAGTGGAGGCTGCTTATCGGCGAAACAATAAGTGAGCCATGAAATATGAGCACAGGCAAAAGATTGACAATGGAAATACATCATCGTGCTGGACGAGTTGCCGAGGCGGAGGACGCGAAGCTTATACTCTGAGCTAATCAAGTTGATTAGAATGAATGATTCATAGGAAGTCAATAAAAAAGACAGATGACAAAGAATGAGGTTGCAAGCTGTGAGGTATTAAAAACTGTTTCATAGTATACAGACAGTTCAAGGGACCAATACCAGAGATCACATGCTCAACCTGATCCCGAGTTATACTCAGGCACTGAAATTAAGCCTTAATTTTGATGTTTTTCTAATAAAAAGTGCAGTATTATAAAGATTTTATCAAAAATATAGCTCTTAAAACGCCTTTTAAACTATTTTCTTCTAATTTTGGCAAGTTGTTTGCCCTTCGACGAGAGGATATTTATTCCAATTAACTGTAGATATTACCAGCAATTTGACTTCAAAGTGACCTAGACACATTTGTCAATCACTTTTCTTTCAATTTGATGCCTGAGTTTCATGCTAAAAAGGCAAGCCGTTCCTTTCTTCTTTTCCTGCAAATTCCAAACGAGTTCTCAGCAATGTCTGAAAGCTACAGCAACAACTGCAACCATTCATAGCAAAAATGTGAGGGATATTCTCTGCAGCAAAATAGCTTAATATGACAGCATGGTAGAAAGAATGTTAAGGCTTAATTTTGCATTTGACTTTAAAGTGAGACGGACAGAAAATTAAAAACTTTTGCTAATCATTCAACCCAAAGCGACAAAAAAGAAGCTCAACAAAAGTGCTTTAAGACCGCAGCTCAGCCAGCAGAGCAAATGATTAAACGTGGCATCAACGCTGTACCCAAAAAGTTTCCACATTAAAATTGGCGCTAAAACTAACAAAGTTTGCTAGCACTGGAGATGCCCGCCAGAAAAACGCCCTCAAAGTGAGGTGGATGCTCCACATAACCCAAGCATGGCTTGGCGTGTGGGAGTCGTTTTTACTGTTGATTTATATGCCAAAATATTTTAATTAGTTTTAATTTTGTTTAACGCCGCCTGACTGAGTACTGAAGGCCGCGTACTGGCCTAGGCACAGTTCTTACTTAATTGTTTTAGTGAATGCCGTGGGCTTAATTAAACCATTTGGGGAATCTACGGGGGATAGCTCATAAAATTAATTTAAAATAATGTTCAACTGATGCTTGAGAAGCTTGATTGTTCGTGCAATTCGACTTAATTACAATGGGAAAGCATATTGTACGCTTAGGAATTAAAATGAAAAACAATAAAATTCACACAGACAGACACAGAACATGGTGAACGTAGGGAAAACAAACGAACATAATCAATTTAACAACAAATATCAATTCAACTAAATTATAAATATAAAACTGGTTCATTTAAATGTTTGTAACTGTGCACTCCAAATACCTTTAATAATACATTTGTTCGTTTGACTTAACTAAATTGATTTAAATACCTTAATGTATGAATATGTACGCTATAAATTTGCACATCGCTTTTGCGATACCTGTTAAATAAATCGATGGCTTAAGCGGATTAAAGCGAGAGGGGTCGTGCTCCTCAGCTAGCTACATCAATTTTCATTTAAAATTCTCATTTCGTATTTCTGCTGCACAGAAAATCAATTTCAATTTGCACTAATCTCTTTGATACACTTTCCGTGTATACTATCTTTTACACCTGAATGTCAGATCGTGTGCCACGCCCTCCCCTTAGTCAGTGTACATCGTTAGCCCCCTCCTCATCTTCTATAGCCTTCTGCTCATTGACTCTGTGGCGCTTCAATCAGTGCGCATTAGGTGCTAATTAGCCATGTTAAACAATTTGCACCACAAAACCACTGACCAGGCCAACCACTTTGAGGAATTTTTCACCGTTATTTAAAGGCTTAACGTGTTTTTTTTTTAATATTTTTTTTTCAATTCTGCATTTGATTTTTAACTTATTTAAAAAAAAATAATTGCATGTGCTAAAACATTTCAGTTTGAAATTGAAATTTAATAAAAACAATAAAAATTCCTACATTTTAATTTCGTTGTTTTCAATTTCTTGCACCCTTTAATAACTGAAAATGGGCTGAAGGGTATATTCACGTCGATGTCTGATGAATATCTACAGAGATAATGCGTATCCTATTCTGAAAATCAGTATCAGGCTTCTCCCATTTCCCTACAATTTTACAGGGCATCTCGTAGTCGGGCGGTCTCGACTGGAAACTCTTACCTATTTTGTTCTGTTATGTATTTTTTTTTATTGTTATTGTTACTGCCGTTGATTTGTGTAATTTACGCGTTTCATACAATTTTTCAATTTAATCAAAGGGGCCGTGCGCCGGGATAAAAATATACATATATGTTAAAAAAGTGCGAATTGTGGATTTATGGTAACTGGGTGGAGATGAAAAATTGACTCGCTCGATTAATAACAACAATATCATTGCCAGACATTTTACAGATGAAATTGTTGGCACTCGACGCGAATAAATTTCAATTTGCACAAATTAATAAATATATACATACTTACATACATGCATGCTGATGTACATATGTACAAAGGTATATCATATACATACGGTATATATATATATGGTATATGCGACTGCGAAAACTGTTCCACAGATAGTCCCAACAATATCAATAATTGACAGCGGAAATAAAAATGCGGTGGGAACTTTAAGCGATATTCATTTGATGGAGTGCCAAATTGACAATTGATTGACAACGTTGGAATTTTGCAACAAAAGTAAAAATTTCTACAGAATAATAAAAAAAACAAACACGTGTGGCTAAGTCATTAGAGCCCGACTAAACAATACCCTGTACCCAGCTACACAGCAGACCCACAATAAATGACACGCAGGCAGTCCAGCTGTGCTTCTTCCTTTCTCTAGTTCAAAAGTTAAGGATATTCAGATTTTTGTGCACCCAGAAGTAAGGATATAATTCCATTAAGTGAAATGTTCCTGGTAAATTTATTTGTGGTTTGTAGTACTTTGTACCTTAGACATATGCTTAAGAAATCTAGACTAAATACGATACTTATCGATCTTAATAATATGAGGGAATTTCATGAAGAACCGAAAAGCTTCTTTATATACTCATATATTTGTAGTCTACAAATCCGAGGTGTTCATACACACAGACGGAAAAAGTAAGAGGTAGTCAAATCGTCTTAATCAAAAACATATATTTCTGTATTTTATATACCTTTTTTCCTCTTTTTTTTTATAATTGCCAATTATAAAATGTAAATATTATATGTATTGTATCTATATATTTTAAATTGTCTGTCCTGATTGATTGACTGATTGGCAATTGATAAGCTGACTGTTGGGTGAGTAAAGCACAGCACAAGTCGTAAAAGATTATAATCTAGGGCTTCGAAAACCTTTAAAAGAACTTTTTGAAAGATGATTTGAGATATATTATCCACTTTTTTAGATTGTCTAGTTAGGTGGAAGATAATTGAAAGAATTTGGAAGAAGGATAATGAATTTTATTTTGAAAACATCCACGGGCAAGGCCAACTTATACCAGCTAATATTTGTCTGCTTCGGCATGAGAGAAATAAAACTTACTTTTTGACAGTAGTTGTTATTGATGACAATAGTAAGCTCCAATGGTTTCTAAATCTATAGACCATTATATACTTTCCTCACATCGATTTTTCAAATATCTCCACGGGGTGGAACTGGTTCAAGACATTTTAAGTTTAATTGCTAAATTAAATTTGGAAAAACTCTTTGTTTTATCATGGAGCTTCCACTGCAGACAGGCCAAATTGATGGCATGGCATTTTCTCATAAAAATACTGAGAGTTCTGTCATCTCCCATATTTCATTTGTCTAACGCACATGCAAGGCCCAAATGCGGGCGCCCCAGTTACAATAATACGAGAATCCTATATAAATACCCTTTTCACACAGTTACAAAACACACATACATTTGTTTCAACTCGTGCTCTGCTGACAACCCTGTAAAAAGTCACAAAGCCACCACCAAAAAATAAAATAATAAAAAAAGGGGCCAGCAGAACTGATGCCCAGTACGGGCTCTGACCTCGACTCCGGCTGCCGCTTTTTGCCCCCGAGCCCGAAACGACCTACAACCCCGAAGGGCGCACACACGTTAATCAATCTCTGATAATCATTTTTCTCTACAAGCTTCGAAAATGTGCACAAATACAAATACGTGCATACATTGTTTTATATTTATATATAGACGAGTATATAACTTTCAGCTCACCGCATTGCAATTTATCTCGTGGCGCAGCGCGAAAACGTTATAAAAAAATGGAATATTATATGTTTTTTGTTTGCAATAATTTTTGTTCATTCTGCAGGCGCCCGTAGCCTGCAGATTTGATTAATCTTAATACCCTGCGGATAGAACCAATTTGTGTTTTTTTTTTTATCTTTTATTTATAACTCTTTGTTTTGTGTAAGGTTTTAGGTATTACTTCTTACGAATGCGTGAATTATCAGACAGTAACAATGCGAGTTTTTGCCTTGATTTAAAATATTGAGAATCGTTGTGATACGCTTGTTTGATATAAATAAAAAAACTTAGTTTGTTGTTTCAATTACATAGTCTTATTATATATTAATAATAAATCCAAAGTTGTGAATATTGAATTGAAATAATCAACAAATGTTCATTTGAAATTTACCGAATATCTCATAGCCCCTTTTACTATTGCCATATCATTTCAATACAGTTAGATATTTTCTTACAGACAATTCTCCAATCTGACAACATTATTACAGAAATCTCTTTACATATTTAATTGCTATTGTAGTAGCTTTTTAATTGTTTCTTGAGGGGATCACATGCTTTTATTGTGTGCTGATTGCCGTAAATCAATGAGAATTGTTTTTGCTGCGGCACAAAAATTGTGAATGTCAAACAACATTTTTTGGTCACGCTGATAAAGCACGAAAATTGCAAAGCAGATGATAGCTCTCGTTGGCCTTTGACATATTCCGGCAACGAATCGTGCTGTTGGCCTTTAAATATTTATATGTGTATATATATATATACATATATTTGTATATATACGTTTTTCCTTCATCTCTCAGCTGCCATGCGCCATGTTGCTCCACTTTGTTGTCAGCTTGTGTGGATGCTTCTGTTTTGTAGTTGTTGTTGTTTTTTTAATGCGCCATGCTTGGTAAATTAAAACGCTGCTTTGTTTCACTTAACGCTGGTGCTGTGCATTGTGTATTAGAGAAATTTTTTAATTTCCTAGTCCTTTGTGTCGGTCGGGCAACTAATCTGGCACGAGGGCATAGAAAACGCTTTTCAGCTTCAGCTTCAGCTTGTTTGTTTTGCTACATCTGAAGGAAACCATTAACAAACATCTGTATGGACAGTAAAGTGCTAGTACACTCGCTCACCTTAAATACACACACAGGCAAATAAACAGCCAGATAGAGAGAGAATGATAGCAATAAGGAGAGAGAGACAGAGAGAAATACTAATAAACGGGGGCAGATGGAACAGCTCGCACACATTGCAAGCTTTTAATCTTAATTTTATAGTAGTGTAGTCCTTGCAGTGCTTCTTCTTGCCCATGTTCCAGTTTCCATCCTGTGCAGTGCAAAACAAATGAATGCACTCCTCCGACAACCGGCTCTTAACTTACCCATCGCCTTTTACGCCTTCCAACTCCGAACACTTTTTAATGCTACTTCGGCAGTTCTAAAAGCTGCTTATGTTTACTTCTTCTTGTTTTTAATGTCGTTGTTGTGATTGTTGTCTTTGTTGTTTCTGCCCGAGTTAATTTAATCAGTTTTAAAATGCACACGGCTTATCAGCAATCCGGACCCTGCCCAACACCCCGCTACGCAAATAGCTTCCCAATTAGATTCGTAAAATTATTATAACATTTTGCAAAATTCTATTTGCAATGTGTAAATTGTACAGATTGCATTTGCTTTCGGCCCATACAAAGTTGCCAGCTAATTAGAAAATAAATGTATTTATTTATAACATACGAATATTGTGGCCAATGTGCCATTCGATGTGCTGATCAATATCTATTTCAACAAATGTGGTTTTCATTTGTATATATGATATGAATTTATTGCGTAATATGTAATGATAGTTGCCAAAAAGCCGGTGTTAAATTTTATGAAGTGAACTATATATCATGAATTGGAAAAGTTTTTCGTAAAGGTTTCATTGCCTGAATCTGACGCAGAGCTTGTATTTACCTACTCTGAATTAAATTGGAGATGTGTCATCAAATAAATACGCGATTGGTCTATACCAATAACTCAATCGAGAGCTGTCAATTCTAGATCGCTTTCCTGCAAGAATCTTAACATATTGGGATTACGAACATTCATATTCGCTTTACTCGATTGTTTTTCTAAGCTTTCTCTATTGAAGAAAAAATTACACACCTTTTGATGCTGCGATCCAGGAAAGTGCCCATACTAGTGAGCTAACCCGCTATTTTTTTTCTTTTCTTTCTCTCTCTCTCTCTCTCTCTCTCTCTCTCTCTCTCTCTCTCTCTCTCTCTCTCTCTCTCTCTCTCTCTCTCTCTCTCTCTCTCTCTCTCTCTCTCTCTTTTATTCATCGCAATCTTGTTATCCCTCTCAATTATGTTATTCGCGCGCCCTTCGATAACGTTTTACTGTCTGCACACATAAAAGTTCTTACATTGGATTAGATTTATAATTGTTCTTGGCGCGGCACATCCGTAAAAGTTTTACTGCCTGCATCTAAACAAGTGCTTACAGCACTGAGCTTCTGCTACAAACAAGTGACACATTAAATTGACTAATTTGAAATGTTCTTGTACCAATCGAATTTCAATTTATGTTCTGTGGAAAAACTTTTTACCAAATGTCTAACACCGCATGTGTGTATGTGTGTGTGTGCGCGTGTGTGGTGTCGAAAATTACCATTGCATACTTGGCAGCATAGTCAAAGTTTTCTACACTTCCCAGCACTGTTTGCACTGCATAGACACACGTCGGTTGCTTTTTCCTCTCTCTCTGTGGTAGTCCTGGTCTCTGTCACTGCCAAATTGCCTTGAAATCTTTTGACATGCTACGTCAAGTTTGTCATATGTCCTGCGTTGCCAGCGCCGTCGTCGCCCCCGCAGACAAAACGGGAAGAACGCCAGAAAATTGTTTTAAAGTGTGTCAGCATTTCCGTGCGCGCGTCTTGGTAAAGTGAAAATGTTTGGAATTTTAATGAAGGGCGGCTGCCTGGGATCCTACTGCCGGAACTTGACGGGCCAATAGTCCGCACAGATTTGCAACAGCCTCCAGAGCCAACTAGCTTACGTAGGCTGCCGCTGCTTTGCATATTTTTCCATTAAAAGCGATTTAAATACCTAGCCTGGTTTTATTTTTTCTGTATGCATACATATCTACATTTTTTACTTACACTTCCGCTGCCAGGTCCAGGTTACTGGCCGCCTACAGATTTGTCCGGCACTTTGGCAAAAGTTCACTTAGCTAACCAAAATAAAAAAAGAAAAAAAAAGATTGAATTTTATAATAAATTTTGCGGAGACCAGAAGAGTCTTAAGATTGGTTGCTTGGTTGGGCCGTGCCATTAGCCTGCTTCTATCTTGCCTTGCCCCTATCTCGGCAGCACAACGTCTGTCGCTCGAGAATTTATGTGTGTGCGGGTTAAGTCGTCAGTAGGTTAGTCAATGTGGTGCTCCACTTGTATTCGTACTCGCATCCTTGGCCCGTGCTGACGCAAGCTGCAAGTTGGCCTAGAACAAACAGTTGATAATGCGGCATTGATTAAAAATGAATTTTAGCTTTTACACATTTTTAGTCAACCCGAAAAAAAGGAATTCGTAAGCTGAAAAATGTTAAACCACAATTTATTTTTAAACAAAAATTGTTTCATTTTTATGGTAAATTCTATCGCAGGACGACATTTTAACAACAATGCTCGATGGGAATATATCCTGTTGCCATAATATTGTCATCGATTTGGCGTGCGAAAAAAACAAGCAAAACCTTTAATGTAGGATTGTTTCGAAAGGAATTTAAAATAAAGTTGAATTTTGAAAATAGTTTTCTTAAATGCATATATCAAATTTACTAATCAGGCATTTACAAATTTTATATTAAGCTGAATAACAAAGAAAATTAAAAAGCAGATATAAATTTGATTAGTTATTGACGAACGTTTCTGCTTCACTTCAATAGAAAAAATTGAATTATATTTTAACTTAATAAAAATTAATAATTTATTTTGATCGAAAAATATAGTGCTTGGGATGTTGTAAGCGTTCAATTCAACTGTAAATGTGAATCTACTTCTTTGGGTTTTTGTTTTAACAAGTCTGAAAGTCTTTCACTTCGTTTTCTGATCAACTTGTCAGATTTAATCTAAATGCAACTGGAGAAATAATTTGATATTTTATTTTGTTTTAACCTAGTCAACTATTCTTACACACATCTCTTTCTTTTTTCTTACAGGTAAGCAAACCACACTTTGTATATATGAATGTATGTAAGTATTTCGTGGTGATTTCTCACACACCCAGCGTCGATATAATCAACCAAAAAATGTCTGGCTTAATTGAGCGCTAAATTTCCGCACATTAAATTTATTAGCCATCGCATATTGTTGCTATTATTATTATTATTGCTATTGTTATTATTGCTACAATAGCATCGGCCCAGTGGCAGACAAAGTTAACGACAGCAGAAAGCAAAATAACCGCAAGCTTGCGTTTTATTTAACAAATTACGTATACGCCACAGACGCCGCGGGACCATTGGAAATAGCAGCTACAACGAATGTTTGCTTCTGGATGCTTGTGTGCACGTGTGTGTGCATGTGTGTATGTGTGTGTGTGTTCATAACAATAACAACAAATGCGCAAATCAAATCAGCTTAAGTGCTATGAGCAGTCAGTCAACCAGACATAACTATACAAATAACATATAAACACATCTGTGAGCTCTACAAGTAAATCAAATCAGCGCCAAAGTTGTAACTTAAATGATCATATAATCAACCAACTCAACATGGGATAAGCTCTAGCATTTTATATTACGATTTTAAGTGTGACTATGTCTATTCATAATTCAGTTTAGGCTGCTCTGATTTATGTATATAATGGAATAGAATAATGAATCATTTTGGACATGAATAGCTGTCACTTCATTTGCATTTGCATGAGCTTAGCAGCTTCCAGATTTGACAGCAACTATTCGCAAAATTAAAGGAAATATAAAAACATACGGTCGAATTATAATGCTAATCTTATTACATAACTAAGTTCCAAAATTCAAGACATAACAATTTTAACATTTCGACCGATTTTAGTTCCCTTTCATTACGGAATATATGCATGTTTTTCATGTTAAAGATAATGTCTACCATGTCTCTTCTACCAACCACCAAATGCAGATTGAGCTCGTTTGCTTTAGGAATTCAAATAAATTTAGAAATAAGAAACTGGATTTCGATATCGAGTTTTGTCGATTTCTTGGATACGGGACAAGTTATCACTTATCGCAAACAAACTCGAACTGTTCGGGCGAGTCTTTAGCTCGTTTAGGTTCTGAGATCGACGCGATCATACATACTGACAGACGGACGGACAGATGGATATGGCTAGATCGACTCGGCTATTGGTGCTGATCAATAATATATATATACTTAATGGGTGTGCGAAATTCATTTATGGGTAAAGCAAACAAAATATTGTTTATAATCGCTACGCCAACAAATTTGTAATATGCTTCTTTTTTATGTCTCGGTTGGTAAATTCTACGCTGTCGCGGGGGTCCCGCTTATGAAACCAAAGAGGCGAGAACAAATACTAGGTTACAGAGTATTTTTTAGTTGAGCATCTGCATGTATTTGGTATTTTTACTTCTTTTCAGAGTACTTCTTTCTCTTTCGGAAATGTAAACAGCTGGCTACACATGAATGTATACTCAGCAAATATTTATTTCAGATAACGGCGATTTATACAAAAATTGCATTTTCTATTCCGTGGCCTCCTTCGATACATTCGACCAGCACAGCACGGTTCGTTTTGTTTACGGTGTGCTTCAATCTTTGTCTTCTTCTTTTTTTTGCGTCTGTTGTGCTTCCGTTTTGGCAATTGGCCCGTCTTGCTAGTTTATGCTTATTTAAAAGTAATGCTGAGCTGTGTTGGCTTTAGGTTTCTTTGTCCTGTGACAGTGCCTCATGTCCATGGGCGCCGCCCAGTTTTGGCATGAAACTTTGGCGCAACATTATGAGCGGAGAACTCTTGGAGGTGGCTGTTAAACATTGCCTGAAGCTTGAGTACTTCATTAGCGCGCTTTGTTACTCATTATGTGCGCACATTACTCAAACCAGTAGCCCAACTTTTCATGCACACAAACACATTTTAATGTTAATCCTTTTTCAAAAGATTTCCCATGTACCTTGGCTTCCCTTCGGCCTCCGACAGCCTGACTGGGCTGCCAGGGCTGCCAGGGCTGCCTGACTGCCTGGCTGGCTCTGCCTTTCATTTTCAATCAGCAGCAGCAGCAGCAGCCTGCATATTTTCATTATTAATGCCCCACGGCAGCAATTGCAGCCACCGCAACACCCACAAGCCAGTCAGCCTGTCAGAACTGTTGCCTCTCCCGCTGCTGCGCTCTCTGGTTTGGTTAGGTAGCCACATTTGCTGACTTGGCTTTTTTGTCTAGAGTTGCAACCACATTGCGCTGGTCATGGGCAGACGCTGACGTCGACAACGACGTCGATGTGGTTGCCCTGAGAGTCGGCGTCACGACGACGTCTGACGTCGACGCCCCCATTCGTCTGCGTCTACGATTTGCTTGTTGGCCGTCTCCCCTTCTTGGCGCCCCCATCTTCTGTCTTACCTGTGCCAAGTTTACGCCGTTCTGCCAAATCAATTGTTTGTAATGAACTTGCGACTGGCGTTGCTTAATGCCCGAACAGTGGAACAAGAAAGTCCGAAAATAGAGCAAAATTTTAACAGAGCACGAACTAAGAAGAAAAATATATACATGGGGCGAACTTCCATTTGGTAATATTGATAATTTGGTTAAGTAGCCAATGTTTGACAATAAAAAAGTAATAAGTACAGAAAAAAAGTTAAATATAATTAACTATTTAATAAAAACATTTATCACATTATTATCAGTAAGATACATCAAGGTTCCTTGTATGCCTTAATGTTGTGTTAACCTTTTGGCCGAACTGCTCCCATCGTCTCACTTTTGGATAAAGTTCATTTAGTGCCTGGAACCGGCTTCGCAACAATTGAAATTAATTAGAGCTGTAATTTGATTAAGAGCGCGGCGAGTGTCTTCTACAGTCGTATAAATGCCTTAACCGGGTGCTCATACAGCGTATCTCATTCGGGTTCCAGAATCCATTAGCTAGCCAAAAGTTTGAGTTTGTATTTGGGTGTGTATTTGCATTTGGCTTAAAACATTTGCGATGGTTCTCATTAACTAATTGCTTCAGACGCTTGTTTTTGCCACATCAGTGAGGCACAAAGAAAAAAATGAAATTAAATAAATAATACAAGAAAAAACGACACGTGTTAAGTACATATGTAAATGAAGCCAGCCAAAAGACTTGGTAAACATGGAAAACTCCCGAGGCTACAACAAAGTAATACACGAAAAGAAACTCAATCTAATTTAAATGGTTTTTTGTTGTTTTCTCTCTGTGTTAATGCTGGTGTTGTTGTTGCTCTGGTTACACAGCGGGCGTGAACTTTGCCGTCATCTTGTTGGGCTCTCACAAAAGTATTAGAAACTTGGTACTGGGACTTGGTTCAGGGACCCACATTGATATCGCCTCAACGGGCACATTTGCATAGCTTCGCTAGGGTATTTGTACGCACCTCTCACATAGCTCTAAGCTCTTTTCTCCCGTCTCGCCCGTTAACTTCAGCGGTTACCAGTGTTTTCCCCATGGTCTTAGTCTTCAGTTCCGGCCTGTCATGACAACCGACGATATTGTATGTGTTTATGAGTCGACGCCTGGCAATTGCAAATCAATTTGTGCGGCACGCGCATAAATCAAATTCGCAAAAGACATTTGCCCCAACTGCCGCAGCGAATGGCCTTCAAAAATTGGCGCTCACACTCACATGGCATATGCCGGCTTTCAGTTTATTTGCCAAATGAAATAAGGAAGCAATTTTACAAATTTACACAAGGCCACGAGGAAAAAGTTACTTTTTCTTTGCCAACAATAATAATTGCAACAACAACGACAACAGCGAGCATCAGGCAAATTGCCGCATCAGCGAAAACGGCACTCAGAACTTTGTATTTGGTACTGAGAAATCGAGCCAAGTATCCAAAAATAAGTAAAACAAGAAAGAACGACTTTTTTCGTTGCTCCGAAGATTAAATACCCTTGTGAACCTAAAACAAGGTTTGTCAAGATGTCTTAAGTGTTTTTAAGACAATTTCATTAATTTTTGGCCGATTATCCCTATGAATTCTATATGTATGTGGTGGGACGATTCGGCGAACACATTTACTGACTGCAACAAAATAAGAGACTAGTTTGCATAGAAGCATACGGATGGTTTATATTTACTCGCATGTTGACCAATATTATATACAATATACAGTATTATAGTACCATTTACAAGAATATCACAAGTGGCGTTGTTAAAATGTAATGCACGATGCAAAACTTGCAAAAATAGCCTTCTTATCTTTGACTTTCATCTTTATAGTTATATGAACATATGAATGCATTTCATTTAAATTCAATATATGAATATACAATGTTTTAAATTTTAGTCTGTTGGATTGAATTTAAGAAATAAATAGTATTAAATCCGTTTCATACTGCTCGCACAACTATCCAGACATCGCTTCAACATCTTTACATATGTAATTTGAACGTAGCTTGTGGCAGCTGCATATGTGGATTAATTTGATATCTTACTGCAAAAAGCATGCATAATTAACGAGCGAACAAGCAGATCATATTATATCTAACTATTCAGCTCTAATAAACATGCATGCACTTTGTGCTGGGGCTTCCTCTCTGTGCATTATGCCAGGTCGGATGAGAAAGTCTTAATATCCCCGGCAAGTGTATAATGAAGTAAAATACATAAAATATGCGCCCAGTGCGTCAGTAGGTTTATCCGTCTTTCGTTCTTCTCGTCGGTGCCTCAAAGTTTGGCGTATTATTTTCGCAGCGCCTGGCAATTGAAATGAAACGTCTACTTGGCTCAGTTACTGGTCGGGTCTAGCGTGGTCTGGCGGGGTCTGTTCTGGTCTGGTCTGGTCTGGTCTGCTCTGTCAGCAGGCACTGTCGAAATCCCCCAATGCGAACCAATTTACGCCTGTTCCGCCGCCTGGTAGACTCTTTGCGCATCCACAGTTCACTGATTTCAGTTGGTTTTGCCTTTGCTGCTTGCGGACTGTGGACCAATGGACTTGGGTTTGTTTTGCTTCTATGACGACGACGGCGGCGACTACGAGCCATTCTCAGCACTCAGTTCACAGTTCTCTTAACGTTAAGCAGCACAAAGTGATTGATGGTTGAATGCATAAATTATTGATGGCAGCCCAGACAATGCGGCTGTGTAGCGCATGGAACAGGCCTGGCAATTGGACAGAGGGCTGAGCGGCAGGAGGAAGCGGGCGGTGTCAGATGTGCTTGTGATTCGGCGGTCGTACTTTGAAAACTGTTTCAGTAAATGATGTGCTAAAATTGTAGTTGCTGTAACAGTGCACCAGAGTTGCTCGAGTTACTTAGATATGAAATGCGAAATGTGGAGTGCTTATTCATTCATAAAAATTTCTCGAACGTTACTAGATTTTCTTCAATGAAAAATGAGAAAAGATAAATAGAAAAGTTGAAATATACACATATTATTTTGTGCAAAGTATTTTGAATGGTTATTCTAACAACAACAAGAAATTGAATTTATTTCTTTCGACATACACGAAAGTGTTCTAAGTATTCCTGGAATTGCTGATGCATCAATCGACTTATATCATTAATATGACTTGTCAGTAAAGACACAAGGGCATATTAATTAACATAAATGTAATTATTTAATTTCACATTCTCTTACACGGTAACTTATTTTATAGGGTATTGCCCTGTTGGCATTTTAAATTTTCTACACCGCATCCCATTTTGACCCAATTTAATACGTATCCTCGGGAAACATTTTTTTTCTAGATTTGTCCAGAGACGAAAATTCGTCAAAGTTATTTTTTATAGATCTTTGTTTAGTTACGCTAGCAAAGCGGCGTAAAAACAATTTAACCGTAATTTGAGGCATAAGTAAACAGGCGCGCAAACAGGGGGTCAAAACCGACAAAACAAAAAAAAAAGCATTTCCACAGGGCTGTTGTTGTTGCCATTAAGTGGTTGTTGTTTTTGCTGTTGAGTGATGGAACACTTTGGCAGTTTAATAGCCCCACGCCGGTTGCCTGCCAAATGCTGCTAAATCATTCGGTAAACGCAAAAATCCCTCAAGCTGCAAATCTTCAAGATGCGCAATTTTCTAGCAATAAACAAATGAATGCGGCCAAAGCAACAACAGCATAAAAGTGGCACAAGAATAACGTCAATTAAATAAAAGCAATATTGAGCACAGGCAACAATTTTGTTTGTTGCATACATTTATTTGCCACAAGCTGGAGCTCAATTGAGACTCGCGGCAAGCAGCCATTAATTGAGTGGACTGAGTGCATTTTGAATGGATTTTTGAAGCGAGCGCATTGGGCAAAGCCTCGTGAAGCTGCTCATCCGCGAGCCCCGGTGGCAGATTCCAGCCAAATGAAAAGTAGCTACCGAGTTTTATTCATTGATTGTGTTTTTTGATGTGCGACGAGCTGAGCGGCTTAAGTGTGTTCCCTATTGCCAGCTGTTGTTTCCATTGATGTTTATGTTTCTGAAAGGTATCGAACATTGAAAAGCATCAAGAATTTTCCACAGCTGTGCCGCATTCCTGGCTAAAGTTATGCAGGCGGCAAACCATCAATGGAGCAGACATCGATTCAATATGAAATCGTTGCTTCCAAGTTTGTTATAAGCATAAGATAAGAAGGTCGCAACTGGTGCAACAAAATCAAGAGGGAGACAATAAGCAGACGAGTGGGGAATATAGACATTACCATGTGTCATATGTGGGCCATGTGGGGTGCTACAATGAGCTCAAATTGCTACATAAATATTTATGAGATTTTTGTTCAAAGCGGGGAAATGTAATAAGCATGAGTATGTTTGCCTCTTAATAACTGCGAGTAAGGGCAATTTAAGATTAACTCAGTTGATTAGAAAGATTTATTTCCAATTATTTTTTATTTTCCTAATATTATATGTGGCTTACAATAAGATGAACATCATTAATAGCCCAAAATTATTAATAAATAGAGTACCTAAACAACAGAAAATGAATAAACACAAATAGGTTAACAGCACAGACAAGAAAAAGTTTAGGAAAACATCAAATTTAAAAAAAATGAATAAATTTGCACAAGTTGAAGAAAACACAATAAAAATAAAGAAAATAAAAGCAAATAAATTAAACAAGAAAAACAGAATACCATTTTAGTTTAACACAAAAAATAACAATAATTATGAATAACAACTTTGGAAGTTAAAATTCATTCAAGAAAAGGGAAAGAAAATTGAAAGAGTAAAACCTAAGAAACAAATAAGAATGATCTAGTCGAGTGTGCCCGACTAAAAGATACTCTGCGAGGTTTATACAGCGGTTGTCATGCTCTCAGCTCCCTGAAAAGGAAAGTAATTTTTGAATAACATCAATGCTTACAATGAGATCTTTATTAATATTAAATGTTGTGAAATCAAAATGTTGCCATAAACCTATGTACGAGTATACCTCTCAAAATGTAAATGTATTTTTAAATGAAACTATAAGAAGAAGTTCGTTGCAAATTTTTAGATTTTTAGGACAGACAGGCGGACAGACAGATAACCCCAGCTCGACGCCTGTTGATGTTTTAGGGTCGGAGATGTTCCGGTCCGCCTGTTATATACATTTATATCTAAAATCATTAATAAAACAAATAATATAATATTAGTTAAACAAAATTACAAAATATATAAATAAAACCATTTATATGTACATGAAAATATAAAATACATATTACAAAATTTAAAGTAGATCACAGCCAAGTAGAAACAAAATAAATTGGGAAATAAGAAAATAGTATAATAATGAGACTCAAAATTAAAGAGCTGTTAATTAAGAAGAAGGAACTACTATATAAAAAACAAAGTGAAAGGGGAATTTTTTCTCATTCTATATAAAGAATTATCATAATTTTGCTATGCCATTTTCAACATAAGCCACTTGGCATTTAACAGTCATCATTTCGTGAGCATTGGCAGAAAAACAAAAACAAATAAATCAAATATTGGAAATGAAGCAAAACATAATACCCAAAATGACGCACAAATTGGGCGGAGACTCGATTGTCCGCAACGGGTAGACCCAATTTACATGCGTCATAAACTTCCTGTGAAAGAACGTGCTTAAAGCTCATAAAACTGCAGTATAAATGACTAAAGTCAACCCAGAATCGTGATGCCAATTAAATGCTTATAATCAAAAGGCAAGGCATGAAAAACAACCCCAGAGCCAAGTCAATCAGTGGGGCAGAGGTTGCGTGTTGTTCTAGAAAATAGTTTCGTATAAATCAAGAGTGATGTACGACTCAAAGATACCGATAGAAACTTCTGAAGAGAGCTATAGGTATTTATATATTAGGTAATTTATATATTATTAATTAAAAGAGACTAAGAGTCGCCATTAAACTTATTTGACTCCTCATTAAATTGATTTGATAACTTAACGCTGTAGCTGGGCAAGCTCTATTGCTTGTTTCAGCTGCAGGATATAAGCAAAGAAAAACATTTGCTTGTAAACATTTTGCGATTGACTGCAAAACATTTGGCCGATGGGCCGACTATCATTTCCATCTAATCTGTCAAGGTTAATTTGCTCTCATCGAAGCAAATAGCCCAAGAAACACAATCACAAAATGCCTATCAAGAACAGTGAATGGCTTTGTTCCTGTGCTCGTTGTTTATGTTTACCCGAAAAATTTCCCAAATGCCCCAAATTCAATATAAAATAAATAGCTATGAAGCTATGCAAACATCTCTTCCAATTTTTATAGAGAGTATTATGATATATCATGAACTGTGTATACCATAAGAAGGAGATTTCTTTAAACCTATAAAGTATATATATTTTTGATCATTCTCTTTCTCTGTCTGTCCGTTCCTACTACAAACTAGACTCTCAGTTGTAACTTAGTAATTCTATAAGGGTATTCAAACTTTGTCGTGTCCAAGGTGGCCGTTTTTTTTTCTTTGCTGTATTTAGATTAAACTTTGATCAACTTTTTGGTTAGTCCAGTTCAGTAGCCAAATTAAATGTCACACCCAATGTGCCGAATTCTTAATATGCATTTGGAGGGGCACAAAACTTGTCACTCGACATTTGTGTTACAGTTTTCAATGGTCTGTATTTTATTTATTTATTTTTTCGGTTGGATGCTCAACGAGGCAGGTAAACGGCGGCCAAGAAATCTGTCTAAACTAGTTTCTCAATTGATAGCCAAAGCGGCTGGGAAGGCGGGGAAACGGCACTGAAACGGTTCTGTTGCTGCCGGTTAACGACTTTCAAAGTTCCATAAGACCCAAAAGCAACCCACGCAGTCTGATGTGAGTTGAAAACGACTGCAGGCCAAAAAGAAACGACTGCTCAAAAGTTAATGGCATGGCCCAAAAGATATAGATACAAATACAAGTGTATATATGCTTGTATGTGTGTGTGAGTGTGTTGAGTGTGTAAATATTAATAGCATGTGCTATCTGCTGGAATACAGTGAGACTGGGGGGATAAAGGTATTGGCAGCGCACAACACTTTTGGGAATTTGAATAAATTATTGCACATTTACAGCTGAAATCACATTATAATGTGAGCAGTCACAGGTTTGTCCGGCACGTAGAGCATGTTTGTCCAATCGTTCGATTTATTTTAGATTGATTTTCAATGAGATTAGTTGGGCAGATTAGTTTACAGCGAGTGATTCAGGTGTGTGTGTGTGTGTGGGTATGGGTTCAGGTTCGGCCACGGTTCCGAGTTCAGGTTCAGAGTTTTAACCCCCTGGCAGGTGTTGATTTGCCCGTGTGGGCATTTGATATACGAGTATGAGTATGGGAATGCGAGTGTATAAGTGTATATATGTGCGCTTATCGTAAGTTGAAACTTGTGTCTTGGGGGCGGCGAACTCGATGAGAGTTCATAAATAACACAAGAAGCTGTCGGTGTGCGGGGAAGAACGGGGAGCAAGGGCATTAAGCGGCTTGATGCAATGACCAAAGGGTTTGGGCTTGTTGTTGTTGTATGGTCAGCATAATAAGAACAGGAAGTGTTAAAATATCTCAAGTGTAATGCGAAATAAGATGTGATTGAAATATTTTGAATATAATTAATATATACAAATTGAATCGGGCATGGGATAAAATTTCTGGCATGTAATATTTCATTGAAATCAAAACTACGCTTTAAATTCAATACTGGAAAGTTATTAAAAGCTATATTTTGAATTTAAATACTCAATTCGTCAACTTTTCATTATAATTAAGACTATAAAGTGGCTTTTCAAATATTCAATTCTATATAACTAAAGGTTTTATCATAGTATAGACTTGCTTTTTAATTAAATATAACTTGATCTTAATTTCAGAACATTTGAAATATTTTTAAAGCAAAGGTCCTTGTAGAGGAAGTCCAGTAGCTCAGCAACTTAAACTTTATTTGTTTTATATAAGCAAACCGACCAGTAATGGGAGAAATTTAAGGATATATTCAAAGTATCTTCAAAAATGCATCACTAGTAATTTTTAGCAAAACTTGTTTATATCTGTAAGTTGAGTTATGATTTAACTTAAGAGATGAACTCCGTTGCGATCATAATTAACTAACTGTCTGGGCCCTAATGACTGTCTGGAGTTGTATCCGCAATGATTTGCAGATGGGCTGCGCTTCATTGAACCTTTCGCACAAAATGTGCACCGGATGAGTTTTGCATTTGCACTTGCAAGTGAAATACAACAAAGGGAAAATCTTAATGTGGGAAACGCTTTGCAATTGCAGTGAATACTGAAATAAGAAGAAAAAAATCAGTTGAAGCGCTTGCAAGAAAATTGCAATACACTGCTGTAATCAACCACAGAACGCGGTCCAGCTAGGTAACAGGCTAGGGCCAGATCTATCCAACGGCAACGACAGGCAGAGAAACGTGCAAAAAATCAAAGGCAAGGGGAACGTGCAACGTGCAATGTGCAACGTGCAACGGCATTGGCATAAGGAAAAGCCAAGGGCAAACGGCTTAACAAGCGTCTGGAATCAAATTTCTTGCATTTCGAAATGACAAAGCCGAAGTAGCGAACGTTGCAGCTAGTTGCAAGTTTGCTTAATGTGCCTAAACCTTTTGGCTATACTATACACTCCTTTCCACGCCCTCCAGCTCACCTCCCCACATCACAGTGCATCACATGTCCAGGGCGAGGCAGCTGCTGCTGTTGCCACTGCATTCAGTGCACACAGTTTACAGTGCAGACACTGGGCACAAATGATAAGAGTGCCAAGCGCAGGAATCAAGACAAGACACAAGTACATATATAGACATACAAACAGACAGATATATGTATATCTAAATATGTATATATATATATTTATATATAAATTTATCAGACGTGATTTCTTTGGCTTTGTTGCGGCTTTCTGAACCTGTTCAGCTGCAGCCAGCTACGTTGAGAACGTGGACAACGACAATGGCAAACGACATGTTGTTGAATTACAAAACAAGTAAGAGAACAAGAACTAAACTTAGCGCACATCCGCACCGACAAATTAATACACTTGCAGTTCTCTTGCTTTATTAAAAGCTGCGGCTATTTTCCGGCTTTGCTCGGGTTAAATTTATTTTCTAAAAACTTTAGACATCACTTTTCTAACCAAATTTTTTTTGCCCTTATCTAATTTCAAATAGTATTTAACACATATATCTTTAAAAACTCAGTATAAAGCTGATTGGATACGCCCTGATTTTCAAAAAGGATGAATAACGAAAGTTGAACTTCCACACATACGACGTGGAACCTTCGCTTACAACGCAGGGATTGGATGGGTTACTAGATTTTTATTTAGTTTTACAATAATGAAAGCGATAAATTATTATATTGAATGTGATATTAATAGTTCAATTAATAATAAGTTATAATTCATTTTTATGCTAGTCGCAGAATGTGAAAGATTATTATGCTGATGACATAAATCTTATTTCAAAGTAGAATATAATTTTTCAACTCCGTGACTAGCAAATATGCCTGGGTTAGTGTATATATTAAAACAAACGAAAGAAGGAGACAGTTAAGCCCGGGTATCGGTCATTTTGTTTGAAGGACAAACCACAGTAGAGTCAGACAATGCTCTCCTCCTAGCGAGCGCGCGATGTCTGTTCGGATGGTTTTAATATGTTCTCGAGGGTGATTCAATTACGTGGATTCTGTGTGCGCTTTTTTTCTGCTGTTGCTGCTGCTGCTGGCGCTGAGCAAACATGGTAGTAGAAGCAGCAGGTCCGCGGAGATACTAGTAAGTCAGGGCAGGCAGGTGGACGAGTCAACCGACTGTTGTTTTTAATGAGCAGCGTTGGCTGAGCTTTAAAGCTGCTGCGTGTTGTCTGCAGTCGGGCAGACAAACATACATACAGACAGACAGACAGGCAGACGGACAGACAGTGGGAGAGGTGGAGAGAGACAGAAGAGATGGGCATCAGAATCTACCAAGTGAGTGGACTGTCAAGTGCAGCTGTGGTTACTCTGCGGTTTACCACACACAAACGCTGCAACGCTTTTGTATCCGACAGAACCCTCCGCCCGAAACCTGCCCGATTTTATGGCAAAGCGGCAAACACCTCGACTCAATCCTTTGTGGCGCTACTGAGAGGCGCCAAAAACTTTTGGGCCACAATTGGCCAGCTTGGCGTTGCTTTAAGTCGTCATTATTCAATGCCTTGGCGCCACTTGTGATCACGTTTTTCCATTATACCAGCTGCTATCCTTTGTTCGCAGTGCGGTAATATTTTTATAATGATGCCAACTGGCCCCCAAGGTCTGCGCAGTGTTATGTTGACAATTTGTTTGCCAACTATGATAAATGTTTCAACGCCCACATAACTTGTTAACGAGTGTACACTCTGCACATTTCGCATTCCAATTGCATTTGAATGTGATTACTCGAGCATCTGCTTCAGCGCTTTCATAAAACATAAAGCTCATTGCCCCCTTATGATGCTGGCGCTCTTCAAACAGCAGCCAGCAGTTTCAAGAGGAACATCTCTATTTGGACTTGCATATAAAATCTTCAAACAGCTCATTTCAATTTCATCCAATTATCCCATTGTGTCAGCTGTTGTGCGTGCGTGTGATTTATGCCACTTGAAATACAATAAAGCACTTAATGTAGTCTAAAAAAAAAGAGTTTCAAGAGGGTCCTACTATGAGATACCCTTCAAAAATATTCATAGATATACAAAGCCGCACAAGTACTTGGTATATGGTTTCGAGCGGAGCGGGTAAAGGTATCCAAGCAATTTTTTTTCTATGCATGCGAGAGTCGTCATAGTACATTTGGTTGGCTCCTATAATCTTCTAGATTGGTCGGAAAAGTTATTGATAAATTGAACTCGTTCAACGTCTTTATCAAGATTATATATGTACATCATGTCTTCTTTAACCTGTTACATACAAATGAAAAACTGTATTAAACCCTTTCATACATTTGATGGGCACAGGGTATACAATAAAAGAAGAATGGAATTATATAAAATGAAAATAATTAAAATCGGTTCTGTGCGAGTCCTAATTGAATTTAGTCTCAAGCACTGGCGAATATTTGTGGCCCGTCTGTTGGCACTTAGCTAATGAAAATGGGGGGCAGGGTTAAGTGCAACGTATACGCTATTATTCGCTCTTCACCATTCCGTATATTTCATTTGAACCATTCGCCCGTCCCACAGTCATTTAGGAGCTAATTGAGCCAGGCACTGACTGACAACTGACTGACATTTCACATCCCTCAGCCTGAGCGGGACATGACCGTACACCTAAATTGCGACTTAGCTTTGGCATTCACTTTTATGGCGATTTGATAGCAGCCTCGCCTTCTAATAACTTCGCTGCTAGTAGCTACTGTGCACTGCTACAAGCACTGTGGGCATGATTAGGTCACAGAGTTAAGAAAATATTAATATTTTTGCTATACGAAAAACGGACTCCATAACTGAATAAAAAAGAGTACAATTATAACTTCAAATAAGTTTCTATACAAAAGGTTTATTTTTCATTTTGACTTAATTTCGACAGCAATCCCTTTTGGAAATTTATCCTATCTACTTTTGAACAAGTTGTCGAATGTTTTATGTTAATTAATTTCCAATTCGAAGCAATCATAAGAACTTTGATTAGCCATCAAATTGTTGCTTAACACAACTCTCTGCTCTTCTTTCTCTTAACACAAATATGACTTCTACTGTACAACCAAAGCACAGACGTGCATTATTGCATATTTTTTTAAAACTGAAAATCCGTTATAGTTTTTTGACACCATATTTCTTCATCAAATGTTTTTTGATGTATGAATTCCAAACATTTTTGAGACAGTTCCTTAAAATCCTTGAAATCGAATATTTTCCATGAGCCGAAACCTTTGCGAAAAAGGTTTGATCATTTTCACTCAGTGCAACATATTTAGAAGAACTTAAATTTTGTTTAAAACTGTTTTTGTGTTGCATTCTTGAAATCTTATTAAAGATTTGTATACGATATTTTCTGAAATCTACGTGCATAAAAATTTAAATAATTATAATAAATAAAAATATGCGCTACAACAAATAAATAGTATTTGACGAACCAACTTTTGAATAAATTTCTGAGCTGAGAAAACTAGGCTCGCGAACCGAACTTTAAAGCAATGGCTTAAGCTCTGGAACGGAACACATATTTTCAATTTCATATCATATTTCAATTCAGCTAATTTGTTTAGTTCCGCAAATATCTTTTTGGGGCCCATTGTGAAGTTGCTTTGCTTTTGGTGTGCGTTGTTGTCACGTGCCATGCCGCTGTTACTATGTGCGTAAAATGTAACGGAAACGGAAGTGTTGCCTGCTGGCAGTTGAACTTATGGCCTGCTCTGCCACGTCACAGAGAGCGAAGGCCGCTTAACTGCGCCTTAAATCCAAACGGCAGCTTATTGACGTTGTGCCCTGGTGCTTGGGTAGTTTGGTACCTTCGTTGATTACACAACAATGTATGAGGCTGCCCAAAAATGCTGTACAAGTGGCAGTACTTCAGTATTCCAATAGTTGTTCTTATTGTAGTTGTTGTTGTTGTTGCGGCTGTAACTATTTTACTGCGTTTTTCATGCTTCGCCACCGACGTCGACGCCAACTCTGGAGAATGTCTTACTTTTTCGTTTATTGCACAAAGTTTTGCAATAATTTTTTATTTACTTGGAACGCTGTTGCTGCTGCTGCTTCTTCTTTTTGCTTCCTCTGGAATTCCGAGCGCCGTCTGTGCTGTCTGGTGTCTGGTGTCTAGAGTCCGGACTGCTGCCTCGTTTTATTGCTTGAAGTAGTTGCAGGAAAATAGCAAATGGCAAATAGCAGTAGCTGCAACAATTTCCTTACATTTTGGCACACTCGACGCCCACAATTCAAAACTTGGCACTTAAAATATGCGTTCGAGACTCGAAAGTTTTTTTTACCCCCAAATTCCCCAGACCCCTTCCCCATACGCTTTGCGCAATAATTTGAAGCATTTTTGTGGCGCACAAAAGTATGCTATAGGGCGATGTCGGAGGGGGGAGTGGGCTTGGGGGTGGATGTGGACTGTGGATTGACAAGACAATTTCAAAAGTCGATCAGAAAGGGTGACATGTAAATCCATTTAAGTGTGCAGAAGAGTTGCGCCAGATATTCACCCTGGTATTTAAGCCACTTAAAGACCCACAAGAATTATGAGACGCTGGGATAAAGCCAAAGCCAAGTCAAGTCGAGTCAGGCAACAATGATCTGAAAAGAGGATTAGTTTGGCGCATATACAACATTTAGGAAGCAGGAAATGAATGTGATGCCAACGAGCGATAGGAAAAAAGAGGGCGTGTGTGTCCTGTGCGCAACAGTCTGTCGGACTGCCAGTTAAGCTTGGAACTACTTTAATTGACATCTAACTGTGTGCAAATGCGGCGTATACTTAATATGAACATGTATGTATACATGCACTTAATCTAGTACTACATATGTCTTAGGTGTGTGGAATCGACAGTTGTACCAACACGTTGCGTATACGCACTGGTTAACCACAGACGCAAACCTAACAGATAACAAAACACAAAGAGCAAAACGAGCCAATGATGCGATTCAACTCGAGAAGGACAAACCCTCAATAATGACATATGTCATCTGTATGAGATATTTATTGAGCATGTCAGCCACGGAACATGCTTGTAGTTAAGGTGTAGTAGAAGGCGGGGTTTGAAAAACAAATGGTGTGCTTTTGACTGAAAATCATCGATTGAATGTTTTGCATAGCCGCAAATGCATTGTAGTACTACATGACAATGACAGACAGAACACGCCCCTCCCAAAAGTATTACCAACCCATTGCGGACATGCACTCTCAAGCCATCACCAAGCAAGTAAAATGAATTTTCTGCTTAGATATCAACGTTATTTCCTTGTTTTCGTTGTTCCTGTTTTTGAAATCAATGCAAAAAGCATTTAAGTCTTGTTGCTTGTGTTTGGGCGCAGTCATGTGGCAGCAACAGCCACAAAAATTGTCAGCTGAGAAAGATTGATGAGACCGCAACGTGTTGGATATGGCACAAGCAAGGGCAGCCTAAAGAGTTATGTACTCAAATTTGTTGTGACTTTAATTTAAGGGAATATTATAAACAATAACAATAAATAAAAGAAAACAATGAGCTATACCTGGAATTCTGTATCTTAACTAAACCAGTCTATCGAAACCGAACCCAAAAATGGTTTAGTTTAAAATGCAACAATTTTTAGGTAGACCAAAGTATAATTGTGAACCGAACCACCGACATTTTTGTTAAAATTCCGAAGCTGGAGCTTCTTCTGGTTAAAACATTAAAAGCAAATAAAAATAACTAGATAATTAAAAGACTACCCTCGCAAAATGTCAAAACTTGCCGCAAATGCAGTTGCAACAACAACAGCAACAAAGATAACGGACTAAAAATTGTATTTATAAACATTTATGAAGGAAATTTTCACAGGAAGCCCTACGGGCAGAGCTAGTCTGGGGGACTTTGGGATTGCGGGACTGAATGTAGCAAGTGCTTTAAGTTATTGACAGGCAAAACTCAAACCAAAACTCGGTAACAACCGACGGCAAACGAAGGCTAAAGTTTGCAGACGGCAAAATTATGCTGTGAATAAAAGTTTTGTTTGCCGGTCCCCTCTTGCGCCTCGCTGCACCATCTTATACGAGTATATGCAGATTAAAGTTGCATGCCCTGACGGCTTTTTAAGGATTCTTGGCCTGGCTATTGAAGCGGGAGCCGCAGCGGCAGTAGTAACATCTTTCTCCTCCCATCGGCTGGTGTCAAGTGGCGAGTGGCAAGCATCTCAGCAGCAACAGCAACAATAACAAAAAGGAAATGTCTTGGCATGCGAGATAATTCTATGCAGTAGTCAGTTGCCTACACCCGACACCCGATTTGTGTTATTAAAATTTAATATATTTCTTGGACGAGCTCGGAAAGTTTAAGTAGCCAAAAGGTGTTGAGCGTCATGGCTTGTCATTAATGCAACTTTTCGTATTTGGCAAACAAGCAGACCAAAAACTCGCTTCGCACTTAAATATTTGCCATAAACTTGCGAGCAAGAAATGCATAGAAAAACTTTTTCACTGGGGCAAACATTAAGTTAAAGCAAAAAAAAATAAAAAAATTAAAAAAACAACAAGCTCTGATGATGCTGCAACTTTTTATGGCCCATCCAACGTGCAAAGAACATCTCCATTTTGAGGACCGAATATGTGTGTGTGTGTGTGTGCGTGTGTGTGCCTGCTGTCAAGTTGAAGGGCTACGCAAAGTTTCGCAAGGGAACATTAAAACATAATAGAACCATAATATTTTTTATACTCGGCAACGACTACTCAAGCCAATTGATTTTACAGCTTTTCACTGCTTTCAAGACCGACATATATGTTGTTGTTCATCGATGCTTTTGATTGTAACTATTCAATTTCTTTTTATAAAATTATTGTTCTTCAGCATAAAAGTTATAAATAAGATCGAATCAGCTCGTCGTCCTGATCAGAAATATATATACCTTATGGGATTGGAGCGAAGTAGGCTTCTTCCCGCCTGCACAGTACGAAACGAATTATACCATTTTTACTCATTTTGGATGGCTTCAGGATGCCAATTGAAACAGTTTTTGGTACCAGAGATGATAAAAATATTTATATTTATTTAATTTTTTTTTACTTTTATTTTAACAAGTATATTTTTCTTTCTCAATATAAATAGGAAGTAGGATTCATATGCATATTTGAAAATCTATTGATAACAATGTATTTCAGCGATAAAAATGAAACATTATTTGGGGCATTTTGTAAGAATATAAAAATAGCGTGTCGGTCTCCTGAGCCCTTTTGATGTTTTACTTTTAATAGATTTTTAAATGTCGTAATACCTATTAAACATATCCACATATTACACAGGGACCTATTTCCAACGAAATCCTCTTATAAGTTACTACAAACACTTTTTCTGAGTGGCTTATATGAATAAAAGTTCTTAAATAACAATATTTATTTTTATGAAAAATTCATCCACAAAGATTTTAAAAATGTACAACTCATCCGTACCCATGGGAAATTTAACCGGTTAGTCCTGTGGCGCTCTTATCCCTCTGTGTTCACTTAAATATGTAGGTCCTGGCCAAAATATTTGCAGTCACATTTGCCTTTGCTCTCGACCTCTTACATAAACTAAAAATAATGTAAAAAAAAAACACATTTAACAACTTTGTTGTTATTTTTGTTTTTATAATGTTATGCTGGTTTGCTGCGGCTTGTTTTGTATTAAAACAATTAAAATTAATCAACAAAAAGCGTTGCAACTTTTGTGGCGAGAGTTTTAAAGTGATTAAGTTTTTTTCGAGTGGCACCCAGCAGCCAACTCTCGCCCGCACCCCGCCCTTTGTCCCCTCGCCCTTTTTGCCAAAAGCACGTAATAAACTCGATTAAAGTGCACAAAACATACGGCCAGACAACAAACCGGGCACGCCAAACGGCAACGTGGCTAGCAAATAAGCAAATGCCGGAAACGACTGTGCCTCTCTGGCTACTCCTATGTGCCCCGTTCCCTGCCCTCGCCCTAGATCCCTTGCTATGATGCCAATCCCGAACAGGTCCAGCTTCTGTCGGGCTGTATACATTTCTGGCTGGATCGCAGTCAGTCAGAGAAATTATGCTGACCGCCCGGTCCCGCGTGCATTTAAAGTACATTTATGTCAATCACGCTCATTATGCGCACGTCAGTGCATTAAATTATACACAAAGAGTGACTGAAAAGAGCAGCCGTATCCAGAGAGAAAGAGAAAGAAAGTAAGAACGTAAAAGAGAATGGTGACCGTCAATGTAAATTTAAATTGTAGCCACGGTGCAAGGAAATTAAAACGCCACCGGAAGTCGCCATATTTGCACACGCGGTTAAGTCAGCTGACGTCTTACCTGCACAACAGCGCAATGGGTATATGCGCTATATGCTAAAGAATATTTTTATCATCACTTTTTGGCTCTCTTATAAAGACATCTTACTGTTTCAGCTGGTTTTATAATAGAAAGAGAATATCGGAAAGCTGGTAGATTTAAATAAAACTAAAACGCATTTGTAAATAAAATTATACAAAGGTATGTAAGAGGCAGAAGTTAATATCTCTGATTCCATGTACATATAATAAATATGTATAATTGATAAGGAGAAAGAGAAGTCGATTTTCTGTGATCATCTGTGTCATCTGCATTTAAATACAGATTTAGAATACAAAAGGAATAACTATGTCTTTTCCCTTCTGTCATGCACAAACCAAGCATGTTTTTATGTTTGCCCAAAGCCGATGAAATGCATTTAAGGGGTGTTGTCATAATTTTTTATTGAAACACACTGTGTAGTTTGTTAACAATACATTATCGATATTGTGGAGCAGACGGCGGAATCAACACATCCACCGGCTAAATCTATTTGATACAAGGTATATTCTAGAAGGGCACTCTCAACTTCGGTGACTTATTTCTTTGCTCGTTAAGTCTCCCGTGCTGTTGTTGTTAAAGCAAATATGCGCTAAAATGCATTTCCAACCGAGCATTTCGCATGTGTTCACTTTCGCTGGCTGAAATTCCTGCCTGGCTATAATTTCCATTGCACCAGGTTTGCGTTTAAAAATTCCTTTCGTACATTTATAGTTTCGATTTTAACGGCACTCATTAAAAGAGGATCGTAAAATTTGCTGTGAAAACTGCAAAAATGCTGTGCGAATTTACCGAGCGGTGGGTCATTAAAGTGTGCGGTGCAACCGGGCAACCATTTTCCAGAAAAAAACAGCACTCAGCTGCAAATGGTGGCCCAAGGGAAAAATGTTGCACGGCGCACTTCTCCAATGCCCGTTAAAATACTTGCCATAACTTCAAGTACACGCTTAATCAAAAATAATGTTATATTTCTTCTCTTTTATTAAAGAGTAAATAAGGTACCTTTTGAGCTGTGCAGTTGAAATATTCGTCTCTAGAGTTACTTTATTACACAATAGACTTCCATTATATATTTTAAAGTTTTTTCACTTTATTATTTTCCTTTTTTGCAAAAAATCACAGACTGCTGTAATTTGAGGCAAATGCAAAAGAAAAAAAAACGTGGCATATGCAACGGGCGCACGTACCGTTAACTGTCAACGCGTCACTCAGCGCGCTAATTAAGTGAAAAACTATGTTAAAAAGTGCAGCGGAGGGGGCGTGGGGGAGCTGATGGCAAAGAAACGAAGTGCGGTGGACGCACACTGGCGCATCTTTTTGACCCAAAAAACGTGCCAAGTTGTTGACAAACAACAAACAGTGTCGACCCCAACCGGCTCTGTTCTGGTTGTGATTCTGTGCGCCTCCTGACAGTGCCAGCTTCCGTGTGCCCACATAATTCGCAACAGTGGCAGCGGCAGATGCAAATTCGCGACTCCCGGAGTCGTGCCCAAAGGCGCTTAACCCGCTTTCGGTGTCGGGTGTGGATGGAAAACAAGCGATGCGCAGCTTAGACAAAAG
Organism: Drosophila ezoana; assembly: GCA_035045725.1. Taxonomy (NCBI): domain Eukaryota; kingdom Metazoa; phylum Arthropoda; class Insecta; order Diptera; family Drosophilidae; genus Drosophila; species Drosophila ezoana. The sequence continues at coordinate 46,628 of JAWNOU010000166.1, forward strand.
TTTGTGTTTGTTTCATGCCACGCAAAAGTTACATCAAAGCCCAAACAAAGAAAAAAAAAAGGGCGCACAGAAAATAACAAGTAATAGGATGTCGTATACGAGAAAACACTTGGCGACAATGTGACAGCCAGCCAAAAGCGTATCAAATTAAAATGGCATACAAACCCACACACACATACAAATATTTATACTGGTATGGCACGTAACAGCAGCAAGAGTCAATTAAAATTTCTATTTGATTTGGCAAATGTCAGTGGCAAGAGCGAACACACGGCTATCCAGCGCAAAGACCATCTAGCATTTCCCAATGGAGACGCCCAGACACCCGCATGTTCACCCAAAGCGCTGCTGACCAAATGCCAACAGCAGCCGGACGAGAGATGAAAATTGGCTACAGGTAGAACGCAAACAATGGCCAGTGAATGTGTTCTTCAAACCAATTTCTCCTCGAAACGGGTGTAAAAAATATTTAATATATTAACTTACATTTAAATTAAACAGAGTATGAACAAATATATATATGTAGCTTCAAGACTAGCAAACCCATAAATATTATCTGGGCTTCGGCTCACGGCTCTAGTCAACTATAGGTTTGGTTTGTGAACCAGTTTTTCCACATCCTTGAAGCCGGGTACAAATAAAGAATTCCTGGTTCAAAACCATACGCAGTCTTCGTGAGAACAGTTTTTGAAAGATTAATTTTCATCGATTTCGATGAAAAGAAATCCCCCAATGTTAATTGTAGGGATTCCATATAGAGGTAGATTTCCGGATCTTGGAGAGTTTACTGTTAAATTAATTTTCATTGTGTGTTTAACATTGTCATATCCAATATTTCTCATGTCCAAACTTAATAAATTTCCCGTTTGAATTAAATATGCTTTGATCTAAACATAAAAAACACTTATTTACTTAGCTGTATGTCCAAAACGTGAAGTTATTACGAAAATTTGTTGAAATTGCGGAGAAATCGTTACTGGAATCTCAAACACACCCTCACATACTTACAAAAGAGCTTGGTGGGTAGACGAACTCAACTGCCAGACATTGCAAAAGATGAGCTGAAAGTAAAATAAACTGAAATTGAGTGCATATCGCAAGGGCAGGGACAAGTTTAAGTATTCAGAGCACAAAGACCGCATTTGACTGCTGACTGGACGAAGAACCGAGTACTATTGGTAGGTAAAACGAAGGCAAGCATTATTTAATGTGGCCAAATGTTTGTTAATATGCTGGATAAGTTGACTTTTGTTGAATGGTCCCAGAAATAAAACGCATTTAAGCATCGAAAAGTAAATCAAATTGGCGCAAAACAAATTCTGAATGGCGCCAAGTCTCTGAATATAATTGCAATACTCATAAATTATGGGAAGCGCAGATATTAAACAACAACAAGAACAACAAGAATAACATGCATTGCGCACAAAAGCACAGAATTTATGATGTTATATATTTTTTCATAATTTTTTTTTACTGTTACCTGCAGCACATGCACACAAAACCGAAACCGAAAGCAAAATAACAACAGAAACACCCATAAAAGTTTACGGGTGCGTTAATAACAATGAAAATAAAAGCGCCATCTATGCGGCGACCGTGGGAAACCGTTGCCCCAAAAAGTGTGCTACAATAACTTGAATTCAGAGAGCGTGCGATACTTGGATGCACCCGGTAATGCTTATTGCGTTAGCATGCTGTGGTATTATTTGGATGTGCACAATAAATTATCTAATATTTCTATACTAAAGTATTTAGTTAGCTTAAAAAAATATTATTTCTCAAATAGTACAAGCTTAAATCAAAAGTAATGTTACTATACGATTCTGTCAATATTAAGATTCCATTTAGCTATCACATTCACGTTAAATGCGTTTCCATAATTATATTACTTAGGAATATAACATACATACAAAAACATATGCTGTAGGAAACCCAGTTTTGTTTAAATTTGGCTTAATGTACATTTGAGAACATCAAGAAAAGTTCGTCTTGGGATGAAATACTTGGGCGTCTTGTTGGCTTTAAAAGGGCGTTCATACGAACAGCCGGACGGACAGCTAAAAATAGTACACTCTTATGAACAGACCATGCAAGACTTTAAGAGGAATTTTCAAATTTGCATAAAACGTTCTTAATGGTAACAAAAATTGTAGTTTAACATTTCATAAGCTAAGTACTACATTTGAGTCCTTTATTAGTTTATTATTTTAGAAATTTCGGGTTTTAAAAAAAATGATATGCACTTTTTAGCAAAATATCAGTGGAAACGTTAGATGTCTTCACGAGTCACCCGCTTCGCGCCATTTTTCCGCCTTCTGCTGTTGCGATTGCGTTTGTTGCCTCCGCGGTAGGCGTTACCGCGCCTATTGTGGCGCTTATTCCCCTTGCGCCTATTGCCATTACGTCTATTGACCTTGTTTGAGCCACCTCTGTTGCGGCGTTTGTTGGAACGCTTGCCGGCCCGACTATTTGCGGCGCGCGATTCGATCTTTTCCATGGCTTCCAGTCCATCAATGAGCTTGCTTAGCTCATCCACGCTGGCATCATCCAGCTGATTCAGATCATTCTTGTCTTGCTCCAGCTGTGCAGCCTCATCTTCAGCCGCATCCAGCTCATCTTCGACAATATCATCACCATCCTCGTCGTCTAGGCTGTATAGCTCATCATTTTGGTAGCGCAGATCCTTGCTTTGCCTCAGCTGCTCTACCGGTCGAGGCTGTAGGGTCTTCGAGCGCTCCGCCCAGGTAGCGCCAATGCTGAGCAGCAGCACAAGAGTGCAAAGTGTGAGGTACTTAAATGGCATGTTCGAATCTATTTGTTGCTCAGGTTACTGTTTCACCGGCTTTTTATGGGAGTTCTACCGCTTGACTGCCGGCGGCTGTGTCAACAGTTGCCACTGTGTGTATATGTTTGGCTTAGCCAAGTTTGTTTGTTCCCCCCACACGCTGAACGAAAGTAGGCCCGCTTGCAACAGCAGCTTATCAGCAATGGCAAGCTGTAGGAAAAGTTATCAGGAAGCCCGCAACATTTTGACACCTTTTATTTATGCGTTAAGCAAATTTAAATTAGTTTTTATTGTTTACCAGACGTACAGGCCAGGCCAGGCCAGGCCAGGCCACAACCGAGCTAAACTAATGATGCAATGTTTCAAAGTCACGTACACGAACGTTGGCAGCATCGTCGCCAGTTGCTGCCACAAACAAATAACAATAACAACAGCAACAAGAACCACTAAGAAACTTTTGTTGCCGCTGCTCTTTATGTTAATTTTAATTGTGGGCACGTACAAAAGGCGACAGCTACTGGGCACAACTGGCTACAAACTGCATAAATATGAAATTTGTATTTGGGAGTAGCTAGTAGATACATTTGTATCTAACACTCGCCCGACTGTAGATAAATTTGCTCGCACAAGGCCTGTTCATATATATATATTTGCAAGAACTTGTGTATAATCACAAAATAGCAAGCACGAAGTGCGTATGGCAATAAATAGTTGTGTAATCAAGCACATACATATATTATGTTGCTCAATAAGTTATGCCTAATAGATTGCAGTTGCGAGTTATCGTCATTAAATGCAACTGTATGCATGTTATGCATTTCTTCAGGTAAAATGCATAATAAAAACAAAATGTTTTCCTACGTATATTGCTCAAGAATTATTGAAGTCCTTAAATGAATTTTAAGCATTTCAAGTCCAATTAGTTTTCAGAAAATTCAATGAGTTAGTCTATTGATTGACATTTGCGGAGCTATGGAAACTAGGGGAATAAAGGATACAAACCTTGTCCAGGATCCATACATAGACACGCAAGACTGTTATTGGGGAACGGAGACAGACCTTCACATATGTTTACTTAGAGCGCAATAAAGTAAAAGCAGGAGAAGCAAAGAAAGGAAAAGGAGACAAATCGTGTCAGAAGGAGAGTGGAAGAACAATAGCGTAAATTAGAATGAAAGTAGAAGCAGAGATTAAGTTTAATAGATTTAAAGCACATCTTGTACATAAAACTTGAGAACCGCATAGTGGGGCGATATTCAAAAATGTATATAAATGTGTTTAGTACATGTAGTCATAATCATATATTAGAAAACGAGTTTAATGCTGATTGCATGGCCAAGTCTGAACGTGTCTTAATCTTTCTGGCAATTATGGTTTCTGATGTGCACTAATAACCCATCGGTCAGTCAATCAGATAGATGAATCAGTTGTCTATATTTATATGCATTTTTCTTTTTGTTGAGTTTGCGTTCGTTAACCTTAAATATTGTCAACATTTTGGCATTTTAAAATTGTATACTCTTCATTTACTTACGTATTCTAACTGTATTGTTAAAATATGTCCTTTGGGTTTTGTGAATTCTGATGCTATGCTAGCAACTGTCTCGTGTAACTTTATTTAATGTTCATGCAAGTTGATGCGATAGTTTTAACGTTCTCATTTTCTGTTCAGGTCCCTGTTTGCCCTCGTATTTCACATGCAACGATGGCTCTTGCATACCAATGCGCTGGAAATGCGATTCCGAACCGGACTGCAAGGATGGCTCTGATGAGACTAGCGAATGTGGTGAGTTTATCCCTGGCCCAGCTATCATTTTCCCCAGCTTCCACTGCTGCTGCCGCGCTTGTTGCCCATTTGCTGTTGATTGCTATATTATTGGTTTGACTGTTTGGCTGTAAACGTTTTGGGCTGGCTGCGCCTAATGACAGGTACTACTGGTCAACGCGCCACAAAATGCGTAAAAGCCTCTACCAAAAACACCAAATGCAATTAGTGGCCCATGTTGTCTGCTCCATGCCCTGCGGCTGCTGTGCACTTAGTCCACTGTAGGCGCAGCCCTGAAATTCTGTTTTCTGATGTCGCTTTAATTCTAAACTCTGGAAAATGCATTTCCATTTGCTGTTGTGCTTTAAGCAAAACCCATGCGGCTGTGCCAGCTCAGTCGTTCGCCACAGCCCACCAAATTAATCTGTAGACATTTTGCGCTGGATGCCAATAAAAAGCAACAACAAACTTGAATCGGAGAACTGAGAAATGGCAATGTTGACAACAACAGCATCAAGAACAAACGGAGCCACAGCTCTGGGCTGCATTGCAACAATTGCCAGCACATTCAACGCCACACTGTCCGGTTGCTGCAAACTTGGACTGTCTCTCAGTTGGCATTTTTAATTTCATTTTATATTATAGGTTTTTTTTTATTTTATTGTGGCAACAACAAGAATCGAGCACAGAGCTCACACAACGGGCAACAACGAGCAACAAACGACGTCTCTGGCGACAAATTGTCGGCAAATATTAATGCAACAGATTATAATAAATGTGGCAGCCACTGCGTCCTCATCTACGTACCATGTGCCAAACTCCTCATGTTTTTCACACCATGTACTATCTCCTTTCTCTTTCACACTCTCTGTCATTGTCGCATCCACGCAATTTCAATTAAAGCTCACTGACTGCATCTGAACACACACACACGCACACTTTCCTACTTGCGTATATGTGGGTTTTTATATAGAGTACATCTCTTGATATATCGCATTTAAACTGCCTGCCACGCTGAAAAGTTTTTCAGGGGATTTGCACTTGCTCAAAATAAGTTTTATTAAATTTATGTGCAGCTTTTCATTTTGTTAACATTTAAATGCTTAACACTAAAATAAAAGCTCGGCTCTAATAAGATCTCCAACTCGGACATATCCATATATATGACACATTAATCCAAGCAGATTCCAATAGCATAGATATGCTAGGTATCTAAGTCAGCTTAAGCTGAAGTTGATATAAGCTACAAGATATTAGCTTTATAGCATCAACAACCAAATCGAACTGACTTTCAAATTCGTATGTTATGCCAGAGTTAAGCTACAAAATATAATTTATATATGCATATTGTATATTTTTACTTACCTTTAAGAAAGATATACTTCAATCGTTTTGGGCATAATAAATTTGTTGCTAGTAGATCTGATTATTAGTTTATTTCTACTAATTAATATTTCGCACAAGTATAACAATTCCTTAACTTAACTGCTTATATATCAAATTATTTTTTATATAAATAAGTTCTTTTATTGCCAGATGATTTTAGCTGACTTTTTTACAACTCTCCAGATAGCACAATAATATTTTACAATGGCTTTATAATATTTTTTTTTACCAGTTTCGAGGGCCAAGTTGATTAAATAAGTGCCAGCACCCAGTTCACGCGTCAGGGACTTCACACAGTTGGTTCAATGTACTACTCGCTGGCCGAGACCTGTAACCATTTTTTGCTTTTGTTCTTTTGACATTTTTTGCCACCCCATCGAATCAAATAAAATAAAAATTTTAAATGTATACAAAGCATCTGCATGCCCTTGGGCTTATTAAATATTATACGGCACCAGCAGCAGTTGGGCTAAAACAATGGCCACCCGCTGCCCCCCGTCGGATAGCCATGTAAATTGGCACGCGGTTGCGGCTGCGAGGGTCCTTCTGTCTCTAGAGTTTAACCTCTTGGCAGTCCAAACATTTTATTCGGCCGTCCCATGTGTCGCCAGCGTGGCTTTTATGGTTATAGCCGGGCGTGGATATAGCCGGTCACATTGCCCTTGTAGCTGCCTTTGATTTTGACAACGAGACTCGGGAGCAGTGCAATATTTGAATTCTTTTTATTTTTCACAAAATATCTTCGCGTGATAATTTGCATTTTTTTAATATTGTCGGTAAAATTAAACAAAACGTGTGGAAAATATGCTGGAAAACTTAAAAATTGCTCTCGACCCCATTCTGTATTGTATACTTTGAAGAGTGTAAAAATGAACAAACCCATTTCAAATGAAGCCACACAGAAGTATGCTACACGAAACTCTTCTAATCTCTCTCTAATACGTTATCGATATATCAGATATTATACTTTTTATATGAGTCTGACCGTAAAATAGAAAGTACTAAAGTTTTTTGTATGCCTGGGTATGTATCACAGCTTGATTTCAGGAGATCTTAGGTCAAAGTGATCCATAATCGATCTTAATCAAATTTTCATAAAATATTGGTATATTCGCGAAAAGATTGAAAGAAGTCGTGTATAGTCGTTGGCATACAAAAAGCCAATGAGAGAAATAATTACATCACACACAAAATGAATCTTTCCGATAAATATCAATTATGAAACAAGGTTTCAAGGTTTCTTTTGGCTATAGCCCGCTACAATAGTTCGATCTGACCAAGCTGTCAAGCAAACAAAATAGCTTCGCAAGTGGCATATAATCAGATGGATAAAGCTTCATAAACTCGGATGTTGACACAAAGAGAATGTTCGAATTTTGCATAATAACGAGATTGATTGTAAAAATGTTAAAATATTGCAGTAGTCATTCCAAATTTATTTATTAGTGGTCTAGGCTGTACCTAAGTGTATCTCAAGCATCGATTCTCTTACTTCAACAGCGCCGAAAATAATACTTTTTACTGGAACAGATATAGTTTTCAACGGATTTGACATGCCTCCACTTATTTAAGCGTTTTGGGAAAATTCTATATCTAACAACCTAAAGAATATATTCACTAACTAAATATTCTTGAAGTTTGAACTATTATGTTTAAAAGTACTTGAAACTTTGTCATGCCACAAATACTTACTTATTTACTCCAACCCACACAATGCCTCAAAAAGTCAACTTGTTGTTTGCTTTATTTTGAGTTTTCGCAAAATAATTCAGTGATTTGTATAAAGGCACAGACAGGCATGCCCCAATAGAAGAGACCACCCTCCGAAAACCCCACCCATAACCGAATAGCGAAAACCAACGCAACCGCTAACAAAACCTTCATAAATCTTCATTTACGTTATTGTGGTTTCTGTTTGCGCTCTTTTCCAGCCAAGTCGTCCAAATGCAACGAGGGACAATTTCGCTGTGGCCAGAGCCTGAAATGCATACCCAGCAATTGGCTATGCGATGGAGAATACGATTGCGGCAAGGGGGACCTATCGGATGAAACGAACTGTAAGTAGCTAAAATGTATGCACTATGCTTATTACCAGCACTAACCCCAAACCCTTAACCTATTTGCTACCCTTTGACAGGTCCCGATAGCGTTGCACCCAAGTGCCGCGCCTTCGAATCCGAATGCCACAACGGCGCCTGCCTCGAGCTGTCGCGGTTCTGCGACGGCCACTGGGATTGTGATAACGATGAGCTGCAATGTGGTAAGTAGAAGTCAGTGCATAGCAAATCAAGGGTTATTATCCTTATTTATAAACGCAGATAAACAAAATGTCGCCTGCGCTGCGCTCAACTGCAGCTACAATTGCAAACTGACGCCACAGGGTGCCCGCTGCTACTGTCCCGCCGGTCAGGTGCCCGAGTCCCTCAACTCGACGCGTTGCGTCGACTACGACGAGTGCAGCGTGCCAGGTACTTGTGATCAGCAGTGTCGCAATACACCCGGCTCCTATGAATGCGCCTGCATCTCCGGCTACACGAAGCAGGGCAGCCGCTGCCTGGCCATAAACGGTGAGCACTGCATCCAATCATGCCCACTTTATTGTCCACCCCACTAAACACTTCCATCCAATCTATTTTTCAGTGCCACCCTCGGAGCCAGCGACACTGTCACTTCTGTCCGTTGGCACAATCCGACGCATCAGCACTGCTGTGGATGGTGGAAAACTGCTGTCCACACAGCCGGTGCAGTCTGTGCTCGCCTACGAGGTGTGGCATCGCAATCGAACGCTCTGCATGCTGCAGAAGATGCCCGAGCTGGTCATGCGTTGCCAGCGCATCGATGATGCGAACGTTAATTGGACGCTGCCCGTCTCGGCATTCAACTCGCCGCACCAAAGTTAGTCCCCAGTCCAGTGTGTGGCCATAATTTCTGCATTTGTTTGCTGATGTTTCTGCTTTTGCAGTTTTTGTCGAGCTGCGTTTGGACTGGCTATCGGGCAATTGGTATTTTCTAAACGAGGACGACGGCATGGTCTATCTGTGCACCAATGCGGTCACCTTTTGCCGCCTCATACTGCAGCAGGTGGCGCAGCCATCTTCGCTGGTACTGGACCCCACCAAGGGCTATCTCTTTTACACAGACTGGTCACCCGGCCTGTCACGTGCGCTGCTGGACGGCAGTAATCGCACAACACTCGTCAGTACGCAAATTTATCATCTGAGTAGCGTTACATTGGATTTGGCCAGCGAGCATGTCTATTGGATTGATGTGTACAAGGATGTCATTGAGAGGGTCAACTATGACGGACAGCAGCGTTGGGCATTGAAAAAGTCACCAGATGTGAGTGCCTGACTCTGATATGTGTTGAATTTTGCATTTGAATGGAGCCTTTAATGTCATTTTAAATAGCGTAGAGGGAAATTTCTGTTAATTCCATAAACTATATTCATATATTAACGAATATGTATAGTTAAGATTATAAAATAATAGAAATTAGCAACTTGTTTTTGTTTAAAACAAATAATATTTCGAAGTCAACTAAATCAGTTTACCAAATCAAAATGTAAGCTATCTTTTATGTAAGAGATTCATTTTGGGGTCTTCTTTCTGAGCTTCTATGATTGATAAAAAATTTAATCATCCTATTTTTTTTAAGGATATTTTGCTCAAACTCACTTATTGCATATCAGATTAGTTTATTCAATAACAGATTAAAATATCATATAGCCCCACGAAGCTAACTATAATATGATTGGTATGAGCTTAACATTTATATAATTTATTAAATCAAAATATAACAACAGATTATAATTAATGTTAACGTTCACTCCGATTTAAATTTTTTGTTGTTGTCAGAGTAGTTGACTGAATTGTTTATATTTAAGCTTAAATTCAAGTATTTTCATGAGCTAGGTAGTATAAGAGGTTAAGTTTTTAAACAAAACCGCAAAAGCTGTTATCACAAAACGCATCGTTGTTTGCCATTGTTGTGTTAAACGCAATTTCCGTTGTTTGCAGTCGCCGGTGCCTTTGAAGACCATCCAGTCGGTGGAGGTATTCGAGAACACAATTTATTTGGCTGCCTGGACGGACAGAGCCGTCGTTGGCCTGGACAAATTTACGCTGAAGGCGCGCGTGCTGTTGGCGAATGTGACGCGTGGCACAAATTTTCGCATTTTCCATCGCCAAAAGCAGCCGGAGGTGGCGCATCCGTGCCGGGAGAACAACGGCAATTGCAACCAGATTTGTGTGCCGCTTTGGACGCGAGGATTTGCGAGCGCCAAGTGCCTGTGCACAGCCGGCTATAAATTGCACAATCAGACGACCTGTTTGCTCTCTGCGCACGATAAATTTCTGGTGTACACCGACAAGCGTTTAATGCGCATCACTGGCGTGCCTCTGGACACCGAGCAGGTGCAGCAGCTCGAACAACTTGGCGAGGAGCCCGATGTAATGGTTCCCATTTACAATGTTACCGACCCGAAGGCCATCGATGTAAATGTGCGTGGCAAATCTATTTTGTATGTGGTACCCGATCCGGAGGCATCCCTCGGCTCCGTTGAGCACGTGTATTGTATCAAGAGCCAGTCCCTCAACGGCAGCGTATCGCGTACCCTGTCCACGGGCTGGCGCAAGGTGCGTGCCATTGCCTATGACTGGGTCAACGAGCATTTGTATTGGACAGAATATCAGAAACTGCATGTCGCTCCGCTGCGGAACATGAGCAAAGTTCTCACCTTTAACATTGATTGCAATCCCATGTAAGTAGATGCCACATCTCGATAAAAAATTAAAGGATTTTAATTCCACTCTCTATTGCATCAGAAATAACTTTTTCCTAGTTTTGCACTCTCATAACATTGCCGTCTACATTAATACGGAGCTAACAATAAAATATTTATTAATATATCAGTAACATATTTAAAGAAGTAGTAGTGGCATTTGGAAAGGGTATTAACTCTAAAAGTACCGCGTAAAAATAAAAAACATTCCGAATTCTAAAATAAAATAATATTCGCTTAAAAAGAAAATAACAAAATATTGAGGCTGACAATTTTTTTTCTCTATATTATTTAAGTTAACTATATTTTTCTTTGCTTTTCATTTTTCGGACTTTTTATTTGACATTGTAGAATCTTAAAGTAAAATTTTGTCGATTGCATAAATATTTATATTTTATTTTTTCTGAAGTTGAAACTAGTTGTGAGAATTTTAAAGATTAAAAAATTTTAAAATTAAAAAAAAAAGAGTGTAAAAGATTTTAAGTTTTTCCGCTTGATTTTTTTTCGTAAATTGACATATGATTAGAAGAACACATTTGGTTCCGCTTATAAAGTACCTACACATTTTTGATTAAAAATTATTATTACCTTTTTAAAAGACTTACTAAGCAAGTTCTAAATAATTCTCCAGGTCACTGGAGCTCGATCCCGGCACTGGGCTACTCTACTGGACGCAGTGGTCGTTTCAGTCGTGCGAAGCGGGTATCTACAGCGCCTGGATGGATGGCACACACAAAGAGCTTCTGGCAAAATCTTCCGAGGAGCTGGCCATGCGTTGGCCGCGCAGTTTGGATGTGGATAGGCGCACCAAGCGTATCTATTGGAGCGACTCTAAGCTGGGCACCATTGAACGCATGAAATTGGATGGCACTGGACGCGAGCTGCTTTTTAAGTCGGAGCAGTTTCATCCGTTTGCCATAGTGCAATACAACGAAATTGTGTACTGGGTGGATAACATCAACTCGACCATTTGGCGGTTTCCTGTGCGTCATGTCCATAAGACAAGCACCTTTAGCTCAACGGTGCATCTGCAGCCCAATGGCAACGCGGTCGATTTGCGCATCTTTGATGTTGCCACGCAACCGTTGCCGCAAACGCCCAGCTTCTGTGCGCTGTCCAAGTGCCCAGGCATGTGCTTAAACACGCCCAAGGGCGCAATCTGTCGCTGCCCGGATGGCTATACGCTGAATGGCACTGGCACCCATTGTATACCACAGCTGACGCCCTCAACGGTGTCAGCGCCTGTTCGTTCAAATTGCACGTCAGGCTATCAGTGCCGCGGCACGCTGCAGTGCATCGACGGCAAGGATCTGTGTGACGGTTTTGAGGACTGTGACGATGGCAGTGACGAGACCAACGACTCGCAGGGTCCATGCAACCCGCAAACCTGTGATAAAAAGCTTCACTTTGTGTGCAACGGGCGTTGCTATCAGCGTGCTCTGCTGTGCAGCTCCATCGCCTACTGCTCGGATGGATCGGATCAGCTGAACTGTGAGCACAATACCTGCAACAGCAACGAGTTTACCTGCGAAAAGAGCGGACGCTGCATTCAGCTTACCTGGGTCAACGATGGTGTCATCGATTGTGGACCCGACGATTCCTCCGATGAGTCATTGGACCTTTATCCTGGCAGCAAGTGTCCGGAGTTTGACTGTGGCAATGGGCGCTGTCGACAGTTTTCCGATATCTGTGATGGCTTGGATAATTGCGGGTAATTTGTCAGCAATATATGATAATGTATAAAAGTGGATGCCTTGAGAGACTAGTTTTAAACGAGTACCGCAAAGCGATGCATAGCTGCAATTTTTATAGAAGCTTTCATTTGACCTGATTTTGTTAACATTTTGTTATTTCAGCAATAATGCGGATGAGGCTGCCTGCGAGCACGAGTGCGGACATGGCGAGCGTTATTGTCGCCCCATTGGCTGCTATGGCGATATGCACATATGCGATGGAGTTAACGACTGCGAGGACTTTAGCGATGAGGCTAACTGCAACCAGACCAAGAGTGACAATCATCCACTTAGCGGCTGGAAGGAGCTCGGCGAGTGTGCAACCTTTGAGTTCGCATGCGCCGATCCCTTCGAGTGTATACCGGAGTTCCTGCGCTGCGACGGCATCAATCATTGCTATGACAAGACAGACGAGCTTAACTGCACTCATATGCATCCGACCAAGTTTGACATGAACGAGACGGTCATCTGCGAACATCCGGATCGGTTGTGTGGCTTCAGCAACAAGTGCATTACTGTTAGCCAGCTTTGTGATGGCAACAACGATTGTGAGGATACCACAGACGAGGGTTTTCTTTGCGCTGATGAGCTATGCGAACAGGGTCATGAGTGTTCCCACAACTGTCACAACACGCCCGAGGGTTACATCTGCTCATGCCCGCCACATTTGTATTTGCAGCCGAATGGCAAACGCTGTAGCATGCAGCACGCTTGTGAGCATTGGGACACCTGCTCGCAGGTGTGCGAGAACAACGGCAAAGGCTATGCCTGTCAGTGCCTCGAAGGCTACGACCTAGCCTATGACAAATTTACGTGCAAGAGCACTGCCCCGGATGAGCCATATGTTATATTTACCAATCGCCAGGACATACGTGGCATTAACCTTAAAACATTGGGCGCCAGCAGCTTCTATAGCTCACTGCGTAATATCATCGCTTTGGACTTTCTCTACAGCAACGAGTCCAGCGTGGATATTTTCTGGACAGATGTCATCGATGATAAAATCTATCGCGGCCAATTGGTGGGCGAGAGTTTGCGCAATGTGGAGGCCGTGGTGCACTCGGGTCTGTCCACCACTGAGGGCTTGGCTGTAGACTGGATAGGCAAAAATCTTTATTGGATCGACTCAAATTTGGACCAAATTGAAGTTGCCAAGCTGAATGGAAGCTATAGAAGAACTTTAATTGCGGGCAACATGGAAAGTCCACGTGCCATTGCGCTAGATCCACGTGAGGGTTTGCTCTTCTGGACCGACTGGGATGACAATTCGCCGCGCATCGAACGCTGCAGCATGGCGGGTGAGGGCAGGCGCATAATCTCTACCAGCTGGCAGCTGAGCGCCGGCTGGCCCAATGGCCTGACTTTAGACTATACTCAGAAGCGCGTCTACTGGGTGGATGCCAAGTCGGATTCAATAAGCAGCACCAAATACGATGGCTCCGAGCATCATGTTGTTCTGCGCAACAAGGAGATACTGTCCCATCCGTTTGCCATCTCTGTGTTTGAGAACTACGTGTACTGGACGGACTGGCGCACTACGTCTGTGATACGCGCCAATAAGTGGAATGGCAGCGATGTGCAGGTGCTGCAGCGCACACAGACCCAACCGTTTGGCATACAAGTGCTGCACTCGAGTCGCCAGCCCTGGGATCGGAATCCTTGCGGTGACAACAACGGCGGATGCTCCCATTTGTGTCTGCTGAGCGGGAGAGGCACTTACAAATGCGAATGCCCGCATGTGATGCGCTTGGATCCGGCTGATGAGCGAAACTGTGTGCCAAATGAGCAGGTGCTGCTCTTTGTCATGGGCGAGGAAATACGAGGCATTGATTTACTACAGCCAAATCATCATACCATACCCACCATACGACAGTCACCCAGAGTGAGTAACAGACTTTTCTACCTAGAAGATTTGATTATTCTCTCCATTATCCGCTTTTTCAATTTAGCTTGTGGCACCGCAACGCATTGACTTTCTTGTCGAGGACAGTCACATCTATTGGTCCGATATACAACAGAACGAGATCTCCAGAGCGGGCATATCCAATGGACTGATTGAGCCCATTATTAATACGAATATTGAGAAGCCCTATGGCTTTGCCATCGATTGGATAGCCAAGCACATGTACTTCTCCTCTGGTCAAATCGTTGGCACCATACTCGCCAGCAATCTCAAGGGCGAGTATACCGCACATATTCATGAGAACCTCAATATGGTCGACAGCATTGCCTTAGATCCAGCCAAGTAATTAATATATACACATAGAATAATTGCAGTTAATTAATATTGAATTCTCTGTTTACAGTGGTAAAATGTATTGGATACATTCCACTCATGACTCCACGCTGTGGCAATTGGAACAATCGAATCTTGATGGTTCAGAGCGACTGGTCATACACGAGCACAACAATAGCATGCAGAGTCTGACCATGGACTTTGATTCGCAGCGTTTGTATTATGCATACGACAACTCGGGCATTGCATACTACGATATACCCAAAAATGAGACACACATTGTGCTGTCCGCCAGCCCAATTACATCAATCAGCTCCCTCACTGTCTACAATGGCACCCTTTACTTTCCGGAGAACATTCAAAGCGTCATCATGCACTGCGAGAAGGAGCAGTGTTTGAATATGTCCTTCTTGCGTGTTAATACAAGTAAGTATAGCAGACATTTTTTTATAAGCGTGGTTATATCCTTGTAAAAGATGTTACGATTTTACCAAGAAATGTTTTACACATTAAAGTGGAAATCTTATTCTGGGTTAGCATCAATAACTGTTTCGATGTAGGCCTGTATATCCGTGGCTTATAATCTCATAAAATGAATATTATAATAATTAATTAATTAATTATTAAAAATTAAGTACTTATAATATATTATAAGCTATTTAATCTTCGGCAAACCGAAGATTCCTCTTGTTTCCTATTAATGATTGTTTTCTTATACTTAATTATTTTTTTTGCAATTTGTAGAGAGCATTCAGAGCATGAAAATGTTCTATGCAGATGCCCAAACGGGAACCAACTCTTGCGCTGGCCCAATGCGTGGTGGCTGCGAGCAGCTTTGCCTGGCTATATCATCCACGGATCATGTGTGTCGTTGCGCTCTGGGCTACGATGTGGAGCCCAACAATCCGACACGTTGCATTCCACGCGCTGAATTTATATTCTATTCGATTGATGTGATGCAGGGCGTGGAAATGATTGATCCTAGTGAACAGTTCGAGACACCCAAACCGGTATGGAATTCTATTGCAGACATTGAAACAAATTCAATTAACTTTTCCTAAAATATTTTTTTAAGGCGCTCGTGCCGATCTCCCGCATCAGCTCGGCGAGTTTTATTGAGTATCATGCCGCTACAGATATGCTTTACTGGGGCGATAACGAATTGGGCAGCATCTCGCGAGTTCGCCGTGATGGCACACACCGTGAAACCATACTGGAGGCCATCAATTTGGCTGGCTATAAGCAACAGGATTGGTTAGGTGGCATTGCCATTGACTGGATCGCGGGCAACATTTACTGGAGCGATACGAAGCGCAATATAATTGAAGTATCCCGGCTGGATGGCAGTAATCGGTATGTGGTTGTTGCCAATGTAGACAAGCCCACTGCATTGGCAGTGGATCCAGTTCAGGGTCTGCTGTTTTATGTAACTCAACTTCACATTGGACGCACCGGCCTGGATGGCAGTCAACCCTTTGTGCTGGTCAACCAGACGCGCACTAATTGGTCTGTAAGCAGTCTAATTGTGGACATGGATGCCACCAAGGTTTATTGGTGTGAAAGATATCCCGATGCGCTAATGAAGGTGGACTACGATGGCAATTTGCGAGAGGAGCTCTTAAATGATACGACCAACAAGCCAGTGGCATTGGCCAAGCTGGGAGATTACCTATATTGGGCGGAGAATACGTACAATGAAGGTGCCATTAAGGTGGCGCCGCTGACCAATCTCTCCCAATCACGACAAATACTCAAAACCGAACAGGATGCCATCAGAGATCTAAAGATTTACTCGAAGCGCGTGCAACACGGCACAAATCTATGTGCCCAAAACAACGGCGGCTGCGAGCAGCTCTGCCTTTTCAATGGCACCAACGCTGTTTGCGCCTGCGCGCACAGTCGACTTGCCGCGGATGGGATAAGCTGTGAGCCCTATGAAAACTTTCTGTTATTCAGCTATCGCAGTAACATTGAGAGCATCCACATGACGGAGCACGCCAACAAGAACTGGCCCGTGCAGCTCATCTCGAACGGGACGCTGATGCGTAATGTGGTGGCCATCAGCTATAACTATGAAGCGCAGCTGGTTTACTACTCAGACGTCCAGCTGAGCACCATCAATCAGGTGCACTTCAATGGCAGTGGTCAGCGTGTGCTGGCTATGCAGCAGGGACGCGTTGAGGGTCTGGCCTATGACATGGTTAACGCTCAGCTCTTCTGGACATCCAACAATGATGCAGCCATTCGCAGCCTGGAGCTGCTACATCTGTCGCAACAGGCCGAACAGAATCTGCAGCATGTGCGAAATGTCTTGAGTTTGCATAGCAAGGATAAGCCACGCGGCATATCCGTGGAGCCGTGCCTGGGTATGATCTACTGGACCAACTGGAACGAGCAATCGCCCAGCATACAGCGTGCTTATCTGACCGGTTATGGCGTGGAGCGCATTATACGCACTGATATCAAAATGCCTAATGCCTTAACCCTGGACTTGGAGCAGCAGCAACTGTACTGGGCTGATGCGCGTCTGGATAAGATTGAGCGAGCCAATTATGATGGCACCAATCGGGTGGTGCTCGCCCATACAACGCCCAAACATGCCTTTGCCATGGCTGTCTATGGAGACCTGCTGTTCTGGACGGACTGGGTGCTGCACGCTGTGGTGCGTGCCAATAAATACACGGGAACGGATGTGCTGTTCTTACGTGAGCACGTAGCTCGACCCATGGGCATCATAGCTGTGCAGAACAGCACCATCAATTGCGACGCGAATCAGTGCAAAATACTCAATGGTCTGTGCGAGGATGTGTGCATCCTAAACAAGAACGGATTGGCTAGCTGTCATTGTACGCAGGGCGTGTTGGCTCCAGATGGCCGGCGCTGCATTGCACCCGTGAACACGAGCTGCGGCAAGTCGCAATACAATTGCCATTCGGGCGAGTGCATACCCCTGGAGCTGACCTGCGACAATGTAACCCACTGTCTGGATGGCTCCGATGAGCTGCGCAACTATTGTGTCATCAGGCAATGTCCAGAGAATTATTTCATGTGCCAGAATCATCGCTGCATTGCCCAGGACCAGACCTGCGACGGACTGCAGCAGTGCGGCGATGGCAGCGACGAGACCGCCCTTCTTTGCAAGTGCCAGCCAGAGCAGTTCCGTTGCGGCAGCGGCGAGTGCATCTCGCGCAGCTTTCTCTGCGACCATATGCGCGACTGTCGCGATTTCAGCGATGAGAAGCACTGCCCCCAGAGGACTTGTGAGCAGGGTGACGTCTTGTTTGAGCACTGCGAGAATAGCACCCTTTGCATTATGCCCACCTGGCGCTGTGATGGCGAGCCGGACTGTCCCGATGGCACCGATGAGCTGGGCTGCAACAATAATACGCTCTCCACCTGTGCAATTGGTCAGTTCCGTTGTGCGAATGGACGCTGCATTCCAGGTGGCTGGCGTTGTGATGGCGAAAACGATTGCATGGATAATGCCGGTGAAAATGGCAGCGACGAGCTGAACTGCCGTCCCAGCTGTTTGGTAAATCAGTTTAGCTGTGACAATGGCTGCATACCAAGCAGCTGGCAGTGCGATGGCAAAAGCGATTGCGAGGATGGCACAGACGAGGGCCCGCAGTGCCCAAATCGTCCGTGTCGCGCCCATCTGTTCCAGTGCAAGAGTTCGGGTCGTTGCATACCACAGAAATGGGTTTGCGATGGCGAGCAGGATTGTCCTAGCACCGGGGATCAGGGCTCCGAGGATGAGGGACCGCACTGTGGTGGCGTTGCCCACATACCCGATTGCCAACCACCAGCGTTCCTCTGCTCTACTGGTAAGTTTTAATTAATTAAGTTGTTATTATCATTTTTATACCCTGAACCCATTAAAAATGGGTAAAAGGGGTATTATGTTTTTGTGCAAAATGTAAATGTATGTAACAGGCAGAAGGAAGCATCTCCGACCACTAAAGTATATATATTCTTCATCAGCATCAATAGCCGAGTCGATCTAGCCATGTCCATCTGTCTGTCAGTCTGTCCTTCCGTCCGTCCATCTGTCCGTCTGTCCGTATGTACGCAAGGATCTCTGAACCTTTAAGAGCTAGAGACTTTGAGTTTTAGCTGTAGGTCCTCCTAGTGCCTTCGCAGATCGAGTTTGTTTCCGATAATCTATAACTTACTCCGTTTCCAAGTAATCAATAAAAATCGATATCGACATCCAGTTTTTGAGCAATTCTGACATATAATAAGAGCTAGAGTCACCAAACTAGACATGTAGCTTCTAGAATAGTATATATATCTGCATTTGGTGTTGGAAAAAGAGAGTTCAGGGTATCCCCTAGTCGGGAGCTCCCGACTACAACCTCTTACTTGTTTTATATCATTTACTTATTTACTATACTTATTTATCACAGGTCAATGCATAGATTCTCACTATGTGTGCGATGGCGACGAGGACTGTCCCGGCGGCGATGATGAGTATGATGGATGTGAACCGGTTTATCCCCCGCACGCCTGCCCAGGCGGTTCCTCGATGCACCAGTGCCAGGATGGGCTGTGCATCTTTAAAAACCAAACCTGCGATGGCAAACCCGACTGCGGCGATGGCTCCGATGAGCTTCCCTCGCTGTGCAAGCATACGCGAGCTTGCAATGGCGCCGATGATTTCCGATGCAAGAATGGGGCCTGCATCAGTGCGGATCTGTTATGCGACAGGCGCAACGATTGTGCGGACTACTCGGACGAGGAACTGTGCAATGTGAACGAGTGTCTCATACCGGATATCTGCGAGCATGAGTGCGTTGATAAGGTGGTGGGCTTTGAGTGCCGCTGCCGGCCCGGCTACAAACTGCTGCCAAAGAGTCCGCATCTTTGCACTGATATCGATGAGTGCGACGAACAGCAGCCCTGCTCCCAGACCTGCATCAATACGTACGGCTCGTACAAGTGCCTATGCGCCAAGGGCTATGAGCTGCGCGATCATCGCACCTGCAAGGCGACCAGCAATGTGACCATGAAGCTCATTTTCTCCAATCGCTACTATATCCGGCAGGTGAATCACACGGGCAACGGCTCCATACTCATAAATGCGCTATCCAATGCGGTGGCCTTGGATTTTGACTGGGATAGTCAGTGCTTGTATTGGTCAGATGTAACCAGCACTGTGGGCACCATTAAGCGCCACTGCCCGGTGGAGAACAAGACCCAAACGCTCCACCAGGCCATGCTGAAAAATCCAGATGGTCTCGCCGTTGATTGGGTGGCCAAGAACTTGTATTGGTGCGATAAGGGCTTAGATACCATTGAGGTATCCCAGCTGGATGGCAAGTACAGGCGTGTGCTCATCAATGAGCATCTGCGTGAGCCTCGCGGTATTGCCCTGGATCCCTACCAGCGTCACATTTACTGGTCCGACTGGGGCGACAATCCGCATATTGGCAAGGCGGGTATGGATGGCTCACAGCCGCGCATGATCATACGCGAGAATCTGGGCTGGCCGAATGCCCTGACGATTAGCTTCGAGACCCAACAGTTATTCTGGGGCGATGCCAGAGAGGATACGATTTCGGTCAGTGACTTGGATGGCAATCATACGCGCCTGTTGCTCGCGCGCAGCATCAATCCCCACTTAAATCTGCATCATATATTTGCCATTGCCGTGTGGGAGGATCGCATTTATTGGTCCGACTGGGAGACAAAGTCGATTGAGTACTGCAACAAGTACGACGGCCAGAACTGTTCCACTCTAATAACAACCATACACAGACCTATGGACTTGCGCGTCTTCCATCCGTATCGCCAGCAGCAGCCAATCAGTGGTAATCCCTGTCTGCAGGCCAACTGCTCCACACTTTGCTTGCTCTCACCGGAAGCGCCTTACTACAAGTGCGCCTGCCCCAACAATTTTGTGCTGGCCGAGGATGGACGCACCTGTCGCGCCAACTGCACAGCGGCACACTTTGAGTGCGTGAATACGTACAAGTGCATACCCTTTTATTGGCGCTGTGACACGCAGGATGACTGCGGGGATGGCAGCGATGAGCCCGAGACTTGTCCACCCTTCCACTGCGAACCGGGACAGTATCAGTGCAGCAACAAGAAGTGTATACATCCATCGGCCATTTGTGATGGCGTCAATCAGTGTGGCGACGGCTCGGACGAGCTCAACTGTGATAAGTTTACCTGCTTTGAGAACCATCTCAAGTGCGAGGCAACCGCCAACAGTTCCGCCTTCTGTGTGGACAGTGTGAAGCGTTGCGATGGCGTCAAGGATTGCCCGGGTGGCGAGGACGAGGCCGGCTGCACGCCGCTCGTCTGCAAAAAGGATCAATTCCAGTGCGGCAACAATCGCTGCATGCCCTACGTCTGGGTCTGCGATGGGGATATCGATTGCGCCGACAAATCCGATGAGACGAATTGCGAGCACGTTTCCTGTGGACCCAACGATTTTCAGTGAGTCAATTTAAAGCGTGAAATCAAACTATGAGATTTAAAACCTTCAATTCCTACAGATGCAATTCGGGTCGCTGCATACCCCTCGCCTGGCGCTGCGATGACGAGGTTGATTGCCCCAACGGTGAGGACGAACCACCCAGCTGTCACACCTCAAAAGCCACCTGTGATCCCACATACTTTAAGTGTAACAATTCCAAGTGCATACCCGGACGTTGGCGCTGTGATTATGAGAACGATTGCGGCGATGGCAGCGATGAGCTCAATTGCCAGATGCGCAACTGCTCCGAGAGCGAATTCCGTTGCGGCACCGGCAAATGCATTAAGCACGATTTCCGCTGTGATGGTGAGATCCATTGCGACGACAGCAGCGATGAGATCAACTGTAACATCACCTGCAAGCCCAATCAGTTCAAATGTGCTGCATTTAATACCTGTATTAACAAGTAAGTTAAGCTTTCTTTTTGAACCAAATCTGAAGCTGTCTCGTCCAAGGTCAACTTTGGATATCTCTTTTACAAACTAACATACGAGTGAGCTGTATGCCTATTTCTAAAAGTATTTACAGCTCTTCGAAGATTGTAACGAATTGTAACGCCTCGTGCGAAGAAAGCCTGCTAAGCGAACAAACCCGAAAGGGCGGTCTGTCCGACCTTAGGGATAGTAAGAGCTAAGGAGTTTATATAAGAGCTAAAGAGTTTCTGTTAAGATCGATGATAATAAACTTGATCAGTGCGTGCTTTAGAGGTGCCCAGACCGATCAAGCTTATAATCATCGGTCTTAACAGAAATCGATAGGTATCGATTTTCATACTCGCCAAACACTTCAAGAATACTTCACTCTTTTGATACCTTTTCCTTACTTTCATAAAATAGCAAAGTCTTACATGGAATTTATTTCTCTTCTCTTTCAGACAATATCAATGTGATGGTGATGATGACTGCCCCGATGGTTCCGATGAGGTTAACTGCACATGCCCGCCGGATCACTTCACCTGCGGCAATGGAAAGTGCATTATGTCGCGCTGGAAGTGCGATGGCTGGGACGATTGTCTAGATGGCAGCGACGAAAGCTACGGCACCTGTGCCCATGTCCATTGCCACTACAACGCCTTCAAGTGTGCCAATCTGCTTTGTATACGCAAATCGGCGCTTTGCGATGGCGTCAACGATTGTGGCAACAACGAGGATGAGTCGGATCAAGTTTGTGCCGCGCTGCCCAAGTGCCGGCACGATCAGTTCCAGTGCGAGAACGACGACTGCATCTCGAAGAACTTCCGCTGTGATGGGCAATACAATTGCATTGATGGCTCCGATGAGATGAACTGTCAGCCCCCCGTCTGTGGATTTGGAACATGCTCGCAGATTTGTATCGAGAAGAAAGCGGGCCACTACAATTGCAAATGCACGACGGGCTATCAAAAGGGTGCGGCCAAGAATGCTACGTGCTTGGCATCTGGACCGGATCAGATCCTGCTGTTGGCGTCGGAGCAAGAGTTCCGCTTCATATTGCCCGCCAAGCAGGAGGGCACCACTGTCGTGGGCTTCTTTCAGACAGATAGCTTAAAGATTGATGTGTTTGACATACTCATCAGACCAAAGGACACGCTTCTCTTCTGGATAGACTCGCATCATGGCAAGGTGCATACCATGAAAATTGCCACGCCCCACGTGGAGGGCACGGGCGTACGTGTGCG
The DNA here is from genome assembly GCA_035045725.1 of Drosophila ezoana. Lineage (NCBI taxonomy): Eukaryota > Metazoa > Arthropoda > Insecta > Diptera > Drosophilidae > Drosophila > Drosophila ezoana. The sequence goes on from JAWNOU010000166.1 coordinate 69,455, forward strand.
TCGCGATCTCAAGGAACTAACTGCATTCAATGTAAGCTAACAGGGATTTCAAAATTTCGAATCTAATTATATAATATTCTCTGTGCAGATACCCGATCTGGATGATCCCAAGTCCTTGGCCGTAGATTGGATAACTCAAATGGTTTACATCGTTGACTCGCGTCACAATCAAATCATAGCCACTGATATTGAGGGCAAAAAGTACATCTCACTGGTGTCCACAGGCATGAATCCAACGGATATTGTGCTCGAGCCGGAGTCCCGTGTCATGATTTGGTCCACACTAGAGAATGGCATATTGGTGGCCTCATTGGACGGCAACAACAAGAAGAGCCTTGTGGAGCGTGATGTCGGCTGGCCAATTAGTCTCTCGATAGACTATCCAACGGGCCGCCTATACTGGGCCGATTATCGCAAGGGCACAATCGAGACTTGTCGCTTGAACGGCAAGGATCGCAATGTGGTGCGACGCTTTGGCAATCGCGAGAAGCCGCAAAAGATCGATGTGTTTGAGGATTACCTGTACATCAAGCTGTACGATCAGAGCATCATTAAGATGAACAAGTTTGGCAATGACAATGGTACCTACTTGCTAAAGGGCTACCGTTCCTCGGACATTGGTATACTGCATCCTATGAAACAGAATCGAAATAGTGAGTGAACAATTCTGATCACACCATTCGAACCATTATTAAGATTACCTAATCCTCTTTCTAGTAAGCAATCCTTGCGCCAAGGAACCCTGCAAAGCGTTGCGCGCACTTTGCATACTCTCGACGGAATCGGCCAGTGGCTACAGCTGCAAGTGCCCCAACGAATATGTGATGACCGAGGAAGGCGTTTGCAAGGCACACACTGATATACCCAACTACTGTCCGCTGCTCTGCAATCTAGGAACTTGCCAGGTGGTGAACCATGTGCCCAAATGCATTTGCCAGCCGCAATTTGAGGGCGAACTCTGCGAGCATTACCGCTGCTCCGGCTACTGTCTGAACTACGGCTTGTGCACGGTAGCGCCACAATTACCAGGATTGCAGGAGCCTCCCCCGCTCAAGTGCACCTGTCCACCCAACTGGTCAGGCGCGCGTTGCGAGGTTTCCGTCTCTGATTGCCAGAGCCGCTGTCACAATGGCGGCTCGTGTCTGGTCTCCGAGACCGAGGGCATGAAGTGCAGCTGCCCAGACATGTATGTGGGTGACCAGTGCGAGCACTGTCTGAATCTGACCTGTGAGAATGGTGGCATTTGCCGTGAGACGCTGACCGGCGCACCACAATGTGAGTGTCCCGATGGCTATACGGGCAAACGCTGCGAGTTCAACGAGTGCGCCGATTTCTGCAAGAACGGTGGCACCTGCAGAATTGGCGCCAAGGGACAACGCCAGTGCAAGTGTCCCTGGGGCTACTATGGTGAACACTGTGAGGCGAACTCGTGTCGCGACTTTTGCCAGAATGGCGGCACCTGTACGGATCGTGGCCACAAGCTGACCTGCACCTGCCCCACACGTTACATTGGCGATCGCTGTGAATCCGATCTGTGCAAGACCTCCATACCGCCACGCTTCTGTGATGTCTCTCTGCTGCCATCGCGTAATCCCTGTACTGGCATCATTTGTGAGAACTCTGGCACCTGTCATGTCATCAAGGGCATCGCCATGTGCAACTGCACAGATCAGTGGAACGGTGAGTTCTGCACGATGCCCGTGGGCGAGGATAATCCCTGTGTCCACTATTGTGCCAATGGTGGTGTCTGCCACCTCAATGAGTACACGCTGCCCCACTGCACCTGCGTTGGCGAGTGGCAGGGTGATTTCTGTGAACTGCCGCCGCATTGTGTCGGCGAGTGCAGTGTCTGTCGCACGGGCAGCTCCATCAATGAGTGCCTGTGCGACAACAAACGGATTGTGCCCTGCCTGGCTGAAAGCGCTGTGGCTTTGAGTGGAGAACAGGAGCGTAAAGAGTCCGCCAGTTGGGTCTCCGTGCTGGCGGTGATCTTAGCAGTGACCACATCAGTGCTGGTGCTGTTCGGCGGCGTAGTTTACTTCCTCAAGTAAGTTAATACTTGAATCGCGCAAAGTGTTCCGAGTCACTAATCTTCCATTTACTTGCAGAAAACACCGCATTGCGCAGCCATTTTCACATGCTCGCCTCACCGACAATGTGGAGATCATGCTAACTAATCCAATGTACCGCGGCGATGCCGACGAAGCGCCGCCCTTCGCTCACGAAGATGATAAGGTAATGCTAGCGCTTTCCATTGCGAAAACAAAAATAATTTAATTCCCATCTAATTGCAGGGAAACTTTGCGAATCCCGTGTACGAATCAATGTACGCTGATGCCATAGCAGAGCCGGCCATTGCAGAAATATCTCACAGCACGGCGCCAGATGAGAGGAAGGGTCTGTTGCAGCACACGCACGACGAGACGCACACGCCGGATATACTCTGATGATTGAGCCATTTCAGTCATGATCGGGAGCTGTGCTAAGCACGGCCATAGATTGTTGTACACTTAAATCGCATACTCTAGCACACATTAAAATCCAAATGCAAACCGACTTGAATACGAACAATGGACTGATAGCGTAGCCATATTACGAATTTTGTAAACATTTTGTTTCCTTTTTTTGTGTGGGGTGGGGGGACGGGAGGGGAGTGCGGCCCTACCAAAGAGCGCTAAACCTAATATGCAACTGTGGCGTCTCCTTGCTCCTTGTCTAATGTCCTTAAGAATGATGTCCTTATACTATAACTTATAACATTTCTTGTCATTCTTTTTGTTAAAGCGCCTTTTCTAATTATCGCAAAGTTTACAACAAATTTGACTTCCCTACACATATTGATTTAATTTTAAAAAACACGTATTTGTGCATTTGTAAATTTTGTAGTTCGTAGACTTAGTTAAAGTTCACGTGCAGCTAAAAGAAACTCAATTTTTGTAAATATTTTTTTTAAATATAACGCCCAATGGCAACCTAGTTAACATTTAAAACAAGCACTAAACGTTTTGCCAATTAGTGAAAAATATTGATATTTAAACGAATACAAATTAGCAATCAATTGTAAACGAAAGCTAATGTTTTGAAATTGAACAGAAACATGTATAATGCATTTAAATTAATTTATTGAGCACAAGCAATTTTAACGCACAAAACAACCAAACCGAAAACAAGAACCAGAACAGACACACGACAGAAATTATAACGAACAAATTGCATAGTCTAAATAGCTTAAGGAACATTTAAAAAATATATATATATATATCTTCAGATATACATAACTATATTATATTACATTATTTAGTTTGTCACTTTTTAATGCAATCGAACAAAAACGATATCCTGTATAAAACATAATGCTCAGTCAAAAGCCAAATTTTAACATATACAATGTAAAAATTTAATAACTATAGCGTATACACAATAAATGATGTATGTGAAGCCGAGTGCAAAACGTTCATAAAACGTTAGATGTGCACAAAATACACATTCGAAAGCAATTGTAAAAATTAATAAAAATGAATTTAAAAAATTTTACTCAATATTAATGGGAGAAGTTCAAATGCTTGACATATTTACCTTCTGCAAAAACGTATAAAAATATGTATGTATGAATTGAAGAAAAACTCGCATTTGATGGTGATTTTTCTGCACATTGCGGGTCAATAAAAATCTGAGCCACATTAAAACTACTATCTAATAATATAAGCATTATTCTACATATATACGTACATTATAACAAAATCAAATTAAGGGATTTTTATCTTAATTGATTTGCAGAAAACTGAAAAATGGAAAAATTGTCAACTCAGCAGGGGTTAATTGAAGACCAAAAAAGTCTCGAAAAATTTTGATCTCCCATAATTTAAGAAGTAGCCTTAACTAATCTCTCAGGTAGAGTATGACCAAAGAGAATACATATAAAATACTATTTATATGCTCTATTTAAGAGAATACACATAATATAATATTTTAACTCTCTTTGGTATGTCTCTATCTAAAAAACGATCTTAAATTTTTGGTCGCACCCGATAGGAAAACTGATAAAAATCTTATTTTTTTATATCTTTAAAGCTAGATTTCCGAAATTTGGCAGACAGATACTCATGAGCTCCTCTAAAGATTAGGTTAATATACTGCCAAAAACTACATTTCCTGAAGTAGCTCGTGGTTAAAGTCGTAAAATCCAAATTACCAAATTATTAAGAAGACTTTATCGAATGATTGTTCTTATTTTATTTAAAGGCATTGCTTCGGTTGGGATTTATTAATTAAAATGTTGATCAAATGTGTTCTTTGTAACTTTTTCGCCTTTTAAACGAACCATTCAAACTTAAACTTATTTTTATTTTAGTTGTAAACCTTCGTGCTATCACAAGATTTTGTATAAAAAAAAATAAATCACTTTCCTCCTTCCTACCAAACGTTGCCATATGGCATCTGTTAGAAAAATCTTAGCACGAAGCGGAAGTAACTTTCAATTTTTCTCGCTCAACCTTTTTGTTATTTTTTTTTTTTATATGACGCAGGCGAGGTGCGTGAAAAGGGGAATTGAGCCTGGAAAATCGACAGCAATTTGTTTCCTCTTATGAACCACATGGTTACGGATGATATTAAAATTTGTATCCACTCAAAATGCAGTTTGTTAATTTGCCCATTTTCTATATTTCAAGTGTGCGACGCGTGGGCACTTCCGCTTGAAATTTGTTAGGCCTTTACCTGAAGGACTCTATTGACCCAATGGAGCCTTGTGGCTGGGAAAATGTTCTTCCCGATCTCTGAGCTGTGATTTCTTGCATGCAGCTCTTACGCAAAGCTGAAACCTCGCTGCTATCTCACGCATATTTACTGTGGGTTATTGATATGCTCCTGTATGCATTTCAGATGCACTTGTTGGCCACAGGACCCGAACACGGCTATCAGGGCCCATTCACAGCCATTGGGTCGTGTGAAAAATGCAAGCGATTTGAATTTGCTCGGCACAGGTAGTCGGTGGAATTCATTTCATCCTTTGCTCTGGCAAAAAGGATCACCTTGGGTGTATGTTAAGTGTCGGTCGGGTGTGTGTGTGTGTCTGTTTGTGTGTGTGGGAGAGTTCCTGTTAAACACTGCATGACTTTGTTGTTTGTTTGTTTGCAAGGATATCTCTATTATAATACAAACGAGATTTTTGGGCTTAAACTGAATTTAACTGTGGGAAAAATGGTTTGTAACAATGTTTGGCAAGTTAATTACAATAAAATGGGCTGAAAAATAATGCAAAGGATGTGCGAATTAGAAACTAGTTTTTATCTCTAGAAAACTTGAGTATCCTGTGCTGCCTCGGGGCGCTTCTATTGCGCAATTAAAACCAGTAATTCCACACTAGAGAATCATCTATTTTTTCTCAAGTTAACCAGTTTTCAGAAACTGCGCATTTGTCCAGCTGACAATTTATGCAACAATCAAGCCAAACGAATTTCAATGCCAGCAATAAAAAGATTCCCATTCCCACAAGACGTAACGAAAACGAAATCAAAAGTAAAAACAAAAGTGATAAACCGTAACGAAGTGCACAGGAATTTCATATAGATACGCCGACCAGCAAGGAGAAAGATAAAGAAGGAGCGCGAGAGGGAGAGGGAGAGAGAGTGGCCCAGCATCAAATCACAGCAAACACAGACAAAGAAAAAAAGGATCAACAGAACAAGTGCAATGCAAACAGGCGCAAAGCAAACAGCGAAGCGAGTACAGATAAAAGACTCTTAAATGTGTGTGTGTGTGTGTGTGTGTGTGTGTGTGTACGTGTGTGTGGGAACACGACGAACAAGTGCAACGGTATTTGAAGACTGCAAAAGGATAATAGCGCTAAAAGGAAATGAAAATTATGATAATTTTGTTCTTTCTCACAGCAGATCGGATAACAGCAGCCACAGCCGTCGTGTCGCTATGATTGAGTGTGGGAAGTTCGAAGGCGATCGCGGTTCGGGACAGAGCCGAGAGCCGAGAGCCGAGGGCGTCGCCAAGCTGGATGTGTCGCTCGACAGCCACACGCAAGGCAGCCGCAGGACATGGGGTCGCTGTGCGGCAGCTACTACGGAAGTGATTTGAATTGGAAAGGGAAAAAAACAGCATTATCCTTGAGAGCGAAAGGATGTTAATCAATTTTATTGAAATGCAATTCACGGAATCACTTTTACTTTTCTTTCACACTGTGCTGCGTATAGCCAAAGAGCTCCTTGAGCAGGTTATAGATAATCATTTGTCGCGTCACTTCCGCCTCATATTTCATATACTCCTTCAGGCGATGCTGCTTGTACAGCTGATCGAGCAGCTCGTATAGCTCCATCTCCAGAGCGCGCAACGGGATCTCCAGCTCTGGTGAGTGGGTGCCCGACAGCAGGGCTTGAATATAGATATTCACATTCTCTATGGCCGCATCCAGTGAGTTAAGCATATTATCCTGTGGATTGTGAGCCAGATGAGCGGCGGGTCCTGCGAGCTTTGGGGAGGCGCGATACAAAGTATTAGCCGCGATCAGCGGTAAAAATACCAGGCAAATCAGCCAGAGCTGACTTAAAACTAACTTTACTTGCATGGCAAGACTTTTAGTTGGGAATTTGTATGTTGTCTAAAACTTTATCGAAGATCGAGGCACGCCTATTCAGCCCGTTCAGCTGAGGATCACTGCGTGCTCTGTTGCAATAACTTTTGTGCGAGCTGGGAATTTGTGTCGTCAAAATTAGAGCACGACGACTCTTTATATACTGGAAAGATCTGGCACAGTCCATGGGGGTTATCAATTCAGCGAATCGTTGCAAAAATGACCGACTATATACTCGAACAAGGTTACTTCCGCCAAATGGTTTATATTATCAGCGGAAATTTGTGCAAGTGTAAGCTTCCGTTCTGTCATGGGTCAAGGTTGGGATCACATTAAAAATATGTTGGTTTAGATTTAATCCCATATGGCATTCATTTTAGTCCATTCTATGATTACATTTTATATCATTAGGAATTCAAATGTATGCAGAAATTAATATAAAACCAAAAAGAGTTTAAAAAACTTAACTCAATCAGTTTCTGATTCTTTTCAGTTAAATATGTAAGAACAGGAATTAAAATCGCTTTAAATACAATTTTAATTCTAAGCCAATTCTAACTAAATCAATTACAATATTTAATGCCCTTTTCTTCCATTTAATAATATTTTTTTATAGAACTAACTCGTACTCACGAATACTTAAAATCCAAAAATTATTCCATTTAAAAAAGTTTAAAAACCAATTTTTTTTTTTGCTTATTTAAAGCAGTTTTGTTTATTTTATTTGTTTCACTCATTGCTCGGTGGAAATGCAGCTGGAACAACTCCATAAAGTATACTTGAATATAATATATAAATAACCTCTAAAAGTCTAAGCTGGAAACATGAAAAACTTGACGCTAAGATCTACATAACTTAGTTAAAAATTCTTGCAGTTAAAATTTAGATAATGTAATAAAGAACATTTAATATTAATCAAGAATATGCCATGTTGCTAAAATACATAATAATAATAGTAATAATAATAATAGATAAATGCTTAAACAAATTAATACAAATTATACAAAAATTACACAAAATATACACGCTTTAAAAAATCACAGCTGAACTTAAAATTGAAGAAAGCGAAACATGGAAAATGGAAAAACTTAATGGAAATGTGAATAAAATTGCAATGAAAATAAATTAACAGATTCTTTAACTTGAGAGAGAGAGAGAGAGAGAGAGAGAGAGGGGCATAAACTTAACATAAAACATAGACAATATTTGAGAGGATGTTGCTGCTGCTGCTGCGACTGCGTCACCAGGGCCGCCAGGCGGAGCTGGACTTCTCGATGGCGGCGGCCAGGAATTTCTTAGACGACGGTTCGTCAGATAACGAACAATCGCTAGAATCGGCCTGCTCGTGCTCCTGCTCCTGCTCCAGTTCCGCCTCCCGCATCCGCTTCGCAGCGCCACTCTCCTGGCCGCTGGTGGAGCTCACCTGCTGCTGTTGCAAGTGCGAGCGGGACGTGTTGCAGGCAGAGCCGCTGGTGTCATGGCTGCCGCCGCTCAGATTCAGTGAGCCGCTGCTGTTGAAGGAGGTCTCCGCGCTGGTGGGCGGCGGCGTGGAGAAGACGCCAGCGAAGCTGTGCTGCTTGGCCAGCAGCAATTCCGCCTGCGCCGCAATCGCTGGCGAGGCAGCACGCGACTCATCGCCGTGGCTCTGGCTGGAGATGGAAGAGATGGGGCTCAGGGGCGGACTGCTGCTGGTTGTGTTCTTGGCGGCAACTGCGGCTGCAGCTGCTCCGACTGCTCCTGCCGCCTGCAATTGCGTCTGGGCGGGCGCTGTCGGCTTGTTGAATGCGCTCAGCCTGAAGCTTTGGGCGTAATCACTCAGATGCGTGGGATTGGCAATGCTGGCCAGCGCTGCACTAGCTGCATTCACTGCCGCTCCCGGCCAGACAAAGGGCGACGGCGTGGGAGCCGCCGTCGTTGTTGTATTTGGCATGATTAGCGCAAACTCGCCCGAGGGCAAGCGGGAGGGTATCAGCTGAAGGCCGCCCATCTGTATGGCTGGAGCTGCTGCTGTGACGCCCTCGCGGCTGCTGTTGCTGCTGCTGTTGTTGTTCAGATCCTGTGGCAGTGGTGGGAAGAGAGGCGCAGCGGCACCTGGGAAAATGGCCGGCAGCTGACCGCGGTAGCCATTGTTGAAATTAGACATCGATCCGATCTGCTCCAGACTGTTAGCGCAGTTGTTGAGATGGGCGCTGAGACGCTGCCGTACGCCCGGTTCAATGCCATCCATTTGGCTGACATAGCGATTCACCTCCTCGGCGCACTCGACAAAGCCCGTCTTGAACTTGTGCACCACACCGGGATCGGTCTGGATGGCCATGTTTAGCTGCTGGCGCTGCACTGACTGCAAATGCTTCACCGTCATCTCGAGTATGTCGGCCTTTTCCAGTTTGGTATGTCGCGCCGGCTAAAAACGGTAGAGGAACAAACAGATAATGATGAGCTCCATGTCGTTGTGTTGTTGGGTGTTGTTTTGGCTACACTTGGGGCTACTCAAAAGTGGATAACAACTAAAGCAGAAGCCGCCCGGCTAATTGTTTTCGTGCATTGACCAGGACCAGCGACCAGGCCAGACCAGAGCCAGCCAGAGACCCTCAGACACAAGGCCCTATAACAAGTTCAATGCATGGGAAACAAGTGAAACACGTAAGCCAGCAGCTGAACGGCAGCTGAACGACTTTAAAATACCCTATAAGCGGCATTGAAAAGCTGGAAGCTTATCAAAAATGCCAAACCTTCAAGTTGTAAATATAACTCATTTCTAGTCAATTACGGAACTTTAAGCTTATAAGTATCTTTATCTGCAGCTGATTCTGCGCACCCACCCACAGTCCGTGCTGAATCTATATACCCTCTGGGCTGGCTTTGCAGCTATAGGGCACAAGAAAAGTGAATGATGCAGACGCTTAAGCACGTTTCTTGCCTCATATGTCCAACTATTTGTAATCTACCTCTGTTTCTGTTCTACAGTCCACTCCAGCGAATATCACACGCCCCAAAGCCGCGCGGCCACTAAGCTCTGCGCGAGGCGCTGATAGAGCAAGCGAGCGGGAGAGAGAGAGAGAGAGAGAGAGAGAGAGACAGGTACACGTGAAGAGAGTGGCCACAATCTGTTTGGCACTTCTGCGTACGTTCGTTTCTGCTGCCGCTGGCTGCATATTTTGCAAAAGTTTCCCACGCAGGTCGCCCGCTTCGCTGCCCTGCCCTGCCTCACCCCCGCTCTGCCGTGCGCCGTCTTCTTGTCATGTCTGCATCTTTTGTTTACTTTTGCTTTTTCTTCAATGTCTTTCTTATTTGATTTTTGGTCGTTGCCTGCAGAATTCTGCTACACTGGCGTCGGCGTCGGCGTCTTCGCTTCGCTTCTATCTCATATTTTTTATGTGATTCTTCGTTTTTTTTATTTTTTGTGTGTGTTTCTCACAGCAGGATCTGCTGGGGGCTCCTGTGGAAACAGGTTTTCAGTCTCGATGTCTGAGATTTCTGCGTAATTTCTCGACTTGTTAACACTTTTGGTCTGACTGACTCGCCATATCGTCATCGTCGGCGCTCTCTTGTAATGATCATCAATAAAATTTAATACTCAATTAAACTGTTGGCTCGTTTTTTTTTTTTGTCTGTGCGTCTGTCTGTTGTAGGAGTCTTGTATCCTTTTGTACTTTTGCCGACGCCCAGACACACTTGAAATTTCTGAGTTTCAGAAACTTATGTGTTTTATGACACCATTTATAAGGAAAGTGAACAAATCTCGGACATAGTTTCTAAATCAGTGGCTTTCAATTGGGCTCTGCTCTACTTCTTTTTTATTCCACTTTCTTGTTTTCTTAAGGATACTTACGTCTTTTTTCATTGCCTCCAGGATCAGCGATTTGAGCTCGTTCAGGCAGTGATTGATACGAGCGCGACGCCGTTTTTCCATAATGGGTTTGTTAGTCTGTAAAACAGAAATTGATAACAAAAGTAAATAATTTGTAATTTAAAAAAAAGCTGAGGCAGCTTTTGATATGAATATGATATAAATAAGAAGTTATTTAGGTGGTTCTTTGGAAATGTCTGGTGCTGAATGAATTTAAACACGAATATACATATTAACATATTTACATTTTCAGAAAAAATAAAACATAAATCCCAATATCTATAAAAATTTTAATATATCACACGAATACAATGACATTTATGTATCTAAAACTTAGACGAACTCCAACCAAAATATTGAAAAACAAGATCATTTTTTTAAAAGTTCCTCAATGAAAAAAAATAAATTTTCTATATGTTTCTTAAAAATGTATACAATTCTTGTGCAGCCTATTTAAACTTTTAATCATTAGTTCCTGAAATTTTGCACAATTTAAGTGTATTAATTATCTGACTAATAGTTTTATCTGTTCTATCCCTAAAGTCGAATAAAACTCACCTTTCTCAATTCCGCCTTGGACAGACCATTTGGATTGGCCAGACGCCCATTGCTACCAAAGCTGTCGCTATAGCCATTGGAGCAGTCGAAATCATCGTCCGAGTTAAGATCGTGTTTGTAATCCATTTTTGTTTAATTGCTTAGTTGATAATCCAAAAGTATAGTATGATGAGGGAGATAGTTCTTAATCCAATCAAATGACAAGTTCTTTTTTAAACACAACACTAAATGTTTCACAACACAAAAACTTTGGTTGAAGTACGAATAAAAGTGTCAACAAATTATTGCACGTACTTTATTGAAATGTCCGAACAGATAAAACTTAACAAAATGTTACGCGCTTCGATTTAGTTCATTTGATACGTTTGTGAGTCTTATGTATGTTTTACTGTAGCTGCGTTTCAGGACGAGCGGCAGACAACCGCGCACACGGAACGCCAAAAGGATACTGATCCTCGTCAGAGCTAGCGCGTTGACTAAAAACGATACGCGACGAGGGCAAAACGAGTCCGAGGCGACTCGTTTACCTGAGCAGCGACGGCGACGGCGACGACGGCGCAGGCGCAGGTAGCCAAGAGAGCCGACCGACCATTCGCTCTGCAGCGCATTTGGGGTGGTTCTGCAAACGCGCAGGCGAGAAATTCCAGCGCAGGCAACTTTCTGCTCAAAATGCAAACCGCTCAAATGCCAACTGAGTTTGAGCTAAGTTGTGTGAGTGAGTTGAGTTGTTTGCTACTCAGCAGAGTTGTCGAACATTTGCAATTTGCGTGCTACATATATAATCCTAATACGCTCAAAAATGCATTTAGAAATGCACAAATTTAAAGAGTCATATTTAACCCAATAATATTTAAAAGTTTTAGAAGGAATTGAGCAGCTACACATTCTATACAATTTAATAATTTTTCATACTAAAACTTCAATTTAAAACCGAATCCTTTACCAAAAGTCTGAAATTGTGGTATACTTAATTATGAAATATATTTTAAACACAATTTAACTCAAGCATTTTTGGTGTTCTAACAGAACTTTATCGCAGTTTCAAATAGTATATAAATATAATAATAGTTAACACAAAGCTTTCAATTATTATCTTATATATATTTATCATTCTGGGCATTTTACAATTTGAAATTTTGAACATTTTTATTTTCCTACAGATTTTAAGCGTTTTAAAATAAAATAAGTTTTTCCCATTACAACTTAAATTGACAATCCAAAATTGTAAAACTTGCCTAAATATTGTTAAATAATTTTAAGTTATTAATTGAATGCTTTCTTGAATTTTGCTCTGTGAATGTAGAGTTTTTTTAACTACAAATGTCTCAGCTGTATTCAAGCAATCGGTCTTCGTTTCTGCTGTATCCAGGTACTCATGCGAATTAATTTTCGCTAGCCACCCCTCAATCAATGCTGATCATTGGGCGCAATTCATTAAAAATTCCTTCAGAATGCTCGAAGTTGTCTTGCGCCTAGACTGTCGGGCAGGCTGGCAGGCAGCTGTCTTGGCAGACTTTAAGCAACCCCCCTTAAGAAATTTTCCTATCTAGGGGGTTGCGATATTCAGCCTGGTCACGGGTCAATCATTAGTTGAAGCTTACCTGACTCGCCAGTTTTCTTAGGGATTGCTGTTTGCAACACCCCAAAATCGTAGGGCTCTCGTAGAAATTTATTGCTTTACAATGTTGGCAGGATTTAGATGCACGACAATGCAAAATTGTCAATAACCCGGTTTTGGGCCATGCGCCAGCTGACAGCTGACAGTCTAGCGGCCGCTCGGTTAGCCAGATTTAATGGCACCCGTCATAAAAATATTGCGCCGCCTGGCAACCCTGGTTGTGCAAGCCAAGCAAACCGATTGCACTCAGCTGGCGCGCTAGTCAATTTTTGAGTGTAAATCCCTTTGCCCGGCCCGAGTCGTAAAAGGGGCGACAGTTTTGTAAATTGAATAAGCACCGCATTTGACTATGATTGCTAGGTATATGCAAATGTATACATTTATTGTCTCTGTGGTTAACCCCATATTGCAAATGCTGATCAAGAGTGATCGACTAATCAGTTCTCTTAAATGATATGTAACGTTCTTCTTAATAAGCTGCATTTAGCTGCAAATTTGGCAAACTTTTTCCCACGGGCAGACTCAATAACAATCATGAGCTGGCAAAAAGCAAGAGAAACAGCAGCCGAACCGCAGACTCATCACACATGTGGGGGGTTGTAACAATCGGACTCGCACTTGTAAATGTGGCTCATTTGGTCTTGTCTGGGCCAAACGTGCCGATCGCAGCGGTCACACACTCGAGACTCGAGAGTCGCCAATCTTGAGAAAATGAGAAACGGAGAATGAAATTCTATAACGAAACGCGCTGCATAAAAAATCAAAGTTCAATATCAGCCCCAGTCCCAGATCCAGTCCCAGTCCCAGTCCCAGTTCCAATCCAGATCCCAGTGGCAGTAGTGGCAGAGTTGCTTTGGCTTCCTTTTTTCATACGGTTTTTGGGTTCGATCTGGGGATCAAGGTAAATGCCGTTTAGTGTGGCACGATCGCTGATCGGTAGCCGTCTGTGCTGTGCTGTCTGTGCTGGGGCTTCCTTGTGCCTTATTCTTAGTTGCATTTTGGTTTTCGTTTTTTATATTTTTGTTTTATGCCCCAACGCACGATTTACACATTAAAACACTTTAATTTTTATTGTATCGAGCGATTGCTTCCCTTTTCTTACTCTCCTTAATCAATCCAGCAGCAAGGTAGCATATGTGAGACCTTTCGCAACCTCAAATTAGTGCCTGCGGCTATATGCTGGGGTATATATTTTTAGCTACGGTTTTTTTTTTTCTGTGGGAACTGCAGTTATTATAGGGTGTGCTACACCCACACCCATACCCACACCCAAAACTCCAAACACTCCGCACACCCCCAAAAACACACATACTATATAATGAGCATGAAAAATATGAAACAGTAGCAAATGTGTGAAGTGCAGGGGATTTGGTCCTACAACTGGGATGCTTAGATGGAAAGATATATGTTGATTTAAATGAATTTTTTGTTGATTTTTATGGCGCCTTGTTCGGCTGACTGTGGCGGGAAGGGGGGAAATTTGAGTGAAGTGTGCGTCGGGTGGCATTAGAAGTCGTGACAGGCGCGGAGTTCTAAAGGGAAACTCTTACATATATTATTTTTATGAATTTGATAAATGGCCAGCGCTAGTTGGGCTAATAACTGGAAACTTTTCTGACAGATGTGGGCGGGATGAAATAAAAAGACGCTGCGGCAATACCTGGGAACCATTTACGAATCGATTGAAAATAAGTTCTCATGGGAGCAAAAATATCGGAAGCATCAAGGCAGGAATATGAATTTTCAAAACTTACATTAACGGATATCGATGACGAACAATTAACGTTTTACTTATGTATGTCTTTAATAGTATTAAGGTGCAAAACGGGAAAGTAAATTTATGTGTTTATTTAAGAATATTAAGATACTAATTGAGAAGCTAGACTTTAAATTTATAAGGTTTGGGCTTAGTCTTTTATAATATAAGACTACAAATTATTAAAGTATACCTATGGTTAACTTTCAATTTATCTAAACTTGAATTTATTTTAACTTTGATTATTGAACTTATATGATCAGTAAAATGTACGTTTAAATTCGTTTCAGTATAGAGTAAAGATGTTAGAAACAACTTCACACTACTTTTTCCATAAAAGATTGCATAAACATTTAAAATGCTGTTGGATTTTCATTACCTACTTCTTATTTTAATAAGATTTTTGGATTTTAACAACTTCCTATATTTTATTACTTTTGTTCAAACTAATCTTGCTCTCTTTTATCTCCCATTTGAAAAACCTTTTGATTAGGATCTAGCGGTCACTTCTAAAACAAATTGCAATTAAATAGTGTAAAAAACTATAAAAATATTGCTGACAATTAGAGTGCAAAAATCGCCTTATATGTGTAGATCTAGAATTTGAAGATAATTGAGTATTTTGGGGGTTGCCAGCGTAACGGCTTTCCAGCATGTTGGTCAGCTGCTTTATAGGAAAATGTCAACGATGTCGCCTCGTGCCGTGTGCTGAAAGTTGGCACAGCTGCCGAGTACGCCGAGTACGTTTGGCCAGAAGAACAATGGCTCGGGATTGGGTCCGGAGTTGGGATAGCAAACGGCGCTAAGACCTCAACTGACTTTCAAGGGACATGCGGCCTATGGCAGCGCCTTAATTGTTGCCTTTTGCCGGGATGCCGTCTTACATAATCAAGAAAGATGCGCGCCTAAGCGACAAAACAAATGGATTTGTTTGAAGCGTGCCTGATGCGAGACAGCTGCCAGGGGAAGATCAAGAATTTGTTGAAGGGTTGCCACAGCATCCGAAGGGGGGATTACCTGCAGTGCATTCCGTTTACTTAAAAGATTTGCGGTCAGCACTTTCCTCGACTGCATCATCCAGGGGATCAAAGAAATCAACATTGAAAATGAGGTTTTGCCTAGTTTAGCTTCTGGTTTCACTTAATCTATTTCTATTTATACCAAATTCTAAAACAGATATTGAAGTCATTTAAGGAATCACAAGCCTTACATTTTAAGTTTTTAATTTGATTTCATTTTAAGTATTGATTTTATTAAAACTCTGGCGTGGCATTGCTAGGATACATTTTAAAATTTCCTTAACTCTGGGCACCAATTTTCCGACCATTGGCATATTTAAGATTTTAAGCAACGATTTTAACTATTAACTTTTATTGATTATTATTTTATTAACTTTTAGAGAATTTTAAAAACGATCTTCAACCTCATCAGATGATATTTCATTCGATTTTAACAATTTTAAAGAGTAATCAAGTTAAAAGAGTTGTTATCAGGAGTTTATTTCATCCATCCGATTACTTTTAAAAATCGGTAAAACTCGTATTGAATATTTTTGACATATTTGAACGTAAGTTTGAAGCCGAAACGTGAACTATTGTCTATGCAAGCTTAGAACCCGATTTTTTAAAAATTCTATTGAATTTTCAAAAAAATCTTTATATTTCCTAATACGCAGACACTTTAAAAATACAATATATGTAAATATTGAACTCATGCTAGACTCATACAAACGTACATATTTATTTGCATATTTATAATACTAATATTATTTTTCTCGGGAGTACAGTCAAATCTCGTGACTGCGACAACCGAGAACAACTGTTCAGCCCATATCAATTTATAAACATAATAATTCCGACGCAGAGGCTAAAATTAAACTCAGACTGAAATGTGAGAAAAAAACTTTCTCACGATCACCTTTTGGGTAGACGCGTAAAAATCCACGTGCAAAAGGGGGAAGGAACCACCACCATCACCGACGCCGCCGCCGCTGCAACCACCAACAACAACAACTGGCGACAACTGCGGAAGGAAGCTAGAAGCATGGCTACGCAGGCGGAGTAGGACGCAGGATATACATATGTAGACTGCATCGTTATGTGATGGTGGTGGTTGCTCGTTGGTGCTGATGGCCCCCTCGCCGGTCCTTCCGAGTGCATGAGAATTTAAATTACAAACAAACAACGCGCACAATTGTCGACCTTTGTTTGTGTGTATCGGCATGTAGGGACCATTGGCCGAGAAGGAGGAGGACTGAAGGCGCAGGACAACAGATGATGGTGTGGGAACTTTGGCGAGGACACACCCGAGCATGAAGCGGGCCGTGGTTCTGCTGGGGCGGCCAATTACCGAGTTCGAGTCTAGGTTAACTGCACGCTAATGTGCCACATTCCCACATTTGTTTACCGCTGTCGCAGTCGCAGTCGCAGTCGCTGTCGCAGCTCTCTGACAGAGAGACTAAATAATTTTTCAAAATTAAGTTGAAGCGAGCGCCCACACGCCCGCTACACATGGGTGTAGCGCATCAGTGTGACAGCGCTGCTCACCAATACAGGCGCTATTCAATTGGCCCAGCTTCTCTCAGCGGTGCGCGCTCTCTCTTTTTGTCGCTGCTGCCGCTGTAGGCGATCACGCTCATGCGCAACAACAGCGTCTTGCAAAATGAAACAAATAAAAAGTAAAAGCGTCGGTTTACGAAATGGAATATTTTCGTATTGCTGCGTTACAAAACTGAAATAACTGAAACGCATGTACTCATTAATACACATACAACATATGCATTTGCTGCTATTTTTAAACCCACACACAAAATGATAAGAACATTTAGCTGTGCATTGATAAATTTGAGAACGAAATCAGAGAAGGCGGCAGCCTTGTCAGCAGCAATATTTTCAGGCAGCTGCAATTGGCTTTTCAACGGAGAGACCCAAAAATTGTATGCTGGCAACGCTGTTAGTGAGCGCGCATTCGTTTAAGAACTGCCAACGCGTGTGCTGCTTTAAACTGCTAATTTGTTTGCTAACATTTGGGTAAACGTGTCTGCAATAATAATAGAGAAATATGATATATGCTTTTGTTAAATTTTTTTAAAGTGTTATAAAGCATTTAATAGACTATCTTTTGCCTTTTAATTGATTTTCACTGCTGACACACTTTTGTCTGGTTCACGTTGGCAGCACCAGTTTGCCTGCAGCGTGCCATATGCTTGTGTGTTTGTGTATTACTCATGCGCTGAGCCCTTGTGTGTGCCATATGAGTGTGTGTGTTTCTCTTTCGTCTCTTTCATGCTTGTGGGCCGCAAGCGCTCTCGCTGCTGCAGCAGTCGCTTGTTTTTCGCTCACTCAATAGCACGGCCATAGCGCGTTGTTGGCGTACTTATTATTTTTTGCAAAGAAGAAGAAGAAGAGGCAGCAGCAGCAGTAGTGCAAGAGTTTTGTTGACACCAAAAAAGAAAAGAACAAAAAAAACCCTTAAACAGACAGAGAACAACAAGAGCAAAAGCTGAAAACTAGGCGTGACGACACGAAAGCGTGCAAAGTTAAAGCTCTCTAGTGTTTTGAGACGAAAGTGAAATTCGCAAATCGGAGCAGCTAATAAATCAACAGCAAATGAATAGTCCTCGCACAAACGGCGCCATCTCAGCGCTGCCCAGCACACTGGCACAATTGGCGCTGCGCGACAAGCAGCAGGCGGCGTCGGCATCGGCATCAAATGGCAGCGACTCATCAATAGCGACGCAGCGTCCACAGACGCAGCCACCCAGTGTGCCAGCGACGACGGCAGCAGCGGTAAATAAATTGCAGTTAGCGGAGGCAGCTGCCAGTGTGACCAGTTCCAATGGTGACTCGAACAAGCTGACGCACGATCTGCAGGAGAAGGAAGCACAGCAGCAGCAGCTGAAGCCACAGAAACCCCCGCTGCCAGTGCGTCAGAAGCCCATGGAAATCGCCGGCTACGTGGGCTTTGCCAATCTGCCCAACCAGGTCTACCGCAAGGCAGTCAAGCGCGGCTTCGAGTTTACGCTGATGGTGGTCGGTGCCAGCGGCTTGGGCAAGTCGACGCTCATCAATTCCATGTTCCTCTCGGACATATACAATGCGGAACAGTATCCAGGACCCTCACTGCGCAAGAAGAAGACGGTCGCAGTGGAGGCCACCAAGGTAATGCTCAAGGAGAACGGCGTCAATCTAACGCTGACCGTCGTCGACACGCCCGGCTTTGGCGATGCCGTCGACAACAGCAACTGCTGGGTGCCCATACTGGAGTATGTGGACAGCAAGTACGAGGAGTACTTGACGGCCGAGTCGCGTGTCTATCGCAAGACAATCTCCGACAATCGAGTGCATTGTTGCTTGTATTTCATAGCGCCATCGGGTCATGGTCTGCTGCCATTGGACATTGCCTGCATGCAGAGTCTGTCGGACAAGGTGAACTTGGTGCCAGTCATTGCCAAGGCGGACACCATGACGCCCGACGAGGTGCATCTGTTTAAGAAGCAGATACTCAATGAGATTGCTCAGCATAAGATTAAGATTTATGATTTTCCCGCCACGCTCGAGGATGCCGCCGAGGAGACGAAGGCCACACAGAATCTGCGCAGCCGTGTGCCATTTGCCGTTGTCGGTGCCAACACCATTATTGAGATGGATGGCAAGAAGGTGCGGGGGCGCCGCTATCCTTGGGGTCTGGTTGAAGTCGAGAACTTGACGCATTGCGACTTTATTGCTCTAAGAAATATGGTCATACGCACACATCTGCAGGATCTCAAGGATGTAACGAACAATGTGCACTACGAGAATTACCGATGTCGCAAGTTATCCGAGCTGGGATTGGTCGATGGAAAGGCGCGCCTATCCAACAAGAATCCGCTCACCCAGATGGAGGAGGAGAAACGCGAGCACGAGCTGAAGATGAAGAAAATGGAGGCCGAAATGGAGCAGGTGTTTGACATGAAGGTTAAGGAGAAGATGCAGAAGCTCAAGGACTCCGAACTGGAGATGGCGCGTCGTCATGAGGAGCGCAAAAAGGCTCTAGAGCTGCAGATACACGAGCTGGACGAGAAGCGGCGCGAGTTTGAGCGCGAGAAAAAGGAGTGGGAGGATGTCAATCATGTGACGCTGGAGGAGCTCAAGCGGCGCAGCCTTGGCGCCAACAGCAGCTCCGACAATGTTGATGCCAAGAAGGAGAAGAAGAAGAAGAGTCTGTTCTAAGTCAAGCAGCGCTAGTTCGTAGTCCGGCGCAATATCCTCCTACTTAACAACAACAACAACAACAACAACAAAACTCTACACTTTAAGGGCTAAAAATCTCGAGAACAAATTAACATAACGAATTATACATAGCGGTACAAACCATACTATAAACAAAATACATACATACATACATATATACATATGCGAATACATAAAAAATATGTTTGCAGGCCTCGATTGTTTCTAGCTTTTATGCGCGCAATTGAAAAGATTTCGTAGCCTTTCGCTTTGTGAAAAGCATCACGAAACCGCAATACAATGTAGAACCTAGAACCTTAGAGAGGCCCTATATATGCATATGTAATGTATATGTATTGTTTGGGTTCCAGTCGCGTTTACTTGGACACACACTCGGCTTTCGCACAGCACAGCAATCGCGCATTTGTTTTTTAGATGCATACATACATATTTAACAGTTATTATTATTGCAGTATTTTTACCAAAACATAAAGAGAAGCGCATCAAAAAAAAAAATACCGAAAAACTTATTGATTGAAAAGATAACTTGACGTAACATTTTGACTAGCCTAAATGAATTGAAAAGTAACCTAAATTGTATTTCAAAATACTTAAATATCGCTTAAATAACAAATAATAATAAAAACAAAAAACAGATAAACGATATATCCTAAGAAAATAACGAAACAATTAATATCATCTATAACATACATACGTATTGTATAATGTGTATTGTATTTACTTATTATACATAAAAGTCATAACACAAAGCAACAAAAAACACAACAGCAACAACAACAAAACATACTCTTGCATTTTACAAAATAAAGTCTTCTTTTTAGTTTAACTATATGAAAAAAAAAACACCATTTGGTGTTGTTTATTCAATTGCAAGGCACACTCAATATTAGAAGAAGATGTGTACACTATACAGGGTGCCTTTTGTGGCCGGCACGCGTCGACGTCGTCGCTTGGAATTAGCACCGTGACGCTTCGTTTCGAAATGCCTTTCAGTGCTGCACTCTCTCGTCGAATGCTGACTAATGTCTTACGTACACCTCAGACTGTCCAATATTTTTTGTTATATGTTGATTTCGAAAATATCCATTGAAAAGTCGCATGACGCAGCTTGGGAATGGAAATACAATCGAAAAAGCTAATTGCTTTTGTATGCGTCTTTGAGTTTTTGAATTAGTAATAAGCTCAATAGAATGTTTGAACGGTGGCCTCGACTTATCTTTGACTCATACATTGTCACAGTAAAGCTGTATTATAAGGAAGGCGATATCTTCAGAAGGTATGTGTTATTTCAGTGGCATTCTTGCTGTTATCAAAAGAATTTTAATGAAGCGTGCATGACTATCAACTACAGAAAATTATGGTGGATAGCTGTTTGCTCTAGTTGGCGCCTACTGTAGCTCAACGTAAAATTCTATTCTCATTTGTATTTTTACATACATACATAATATTGTTTTCAATTACCAATCAGACGTTCTCAAGTTTTAATAAAGCGAAACCTTCATCACACTGTGCCAAAGTTCACCGGCACCCTTTACTACCCACGAGCTCTCCGTATCCAAACGCACATGGATGCAATTTCATACCGACGCAAGCCGCACCCTATATGCTTAAGGCCAATGCATGGCGGCTATATGACAACGGAGGGGCCCACTTGAAATTGCTTTCTAAATGCCCGGCTGGGGCCTAACAGGCGAAACAGAGCCCCCAACGTATGGGTATTTAATTTATGCATAAAAATTAATCCATAACCCAATTGAAAGGCACTCAATTAATGCCGTATAAAGCGTAAAAAAGAAAAGCCAACAGTGAAACAGTGAAAGACACGAAACATGGAGCGAGAGTGCGCTTTGTGGAGTGGCAAGGAGTTGTAAGGGGCTTGCGGAGGCGTGCATTACGTACATACATATATGTATATGTATACATAAGTATGTACATAGGTATATGTGTGTGTTTGTGTGTGTGTGTGTATGTAAGTCAACAACGTTGACGCAGCACTTAAGCGGCAATTGCTGGCGATCAATGAACGCAAGCAGCAAAAGCAACAACAGCTAAAGCACAGTGGAGTTTGGTGTTTTTTGTTATTGCTCTGTTGTTTTTAGGACGATGACTCAAAACACAGAGCGAGACACTTACACATACATATGTATATGTACATTCATGTATGTATATATATTTTTATACATGCATGCGTTTTCTCGACTTGGGTAGGGGAGAGTCTAGGGTTTGCTTTGCTTATCAGCTGAAATGAGAGCAATGCAGAAAAAGTTTGTATTACTGGCAACGTGTATTGCTCACCCTGTTTTGCAACACATGTGTCCCACACATGGGCTGGACACCCTGTAGCGTTCGCAGTGATGCCTCTTGAGCTACATTCTTGCACGTCAAATCGCGCAGAACGAAAACTGAAATCAAAAACAAATGTTGACCGTTCTTCTAATAAGCCGGCAACCGCAACATACACTCTCATATAACGCTCACACACACGTGCACAGTTTGAGAGACCGAGAGAGTAAAATGGCAGCGACGCACGCTCACCCACACGATCGGAGCGCTTGACATATTTACGTGACGCAGAGAACCAAAGAGCAGCCAATTGACCAAAACTGAGAGAATGCGCGTCGCTGCAAACGTTGACAGTGACAGCGACTGTGACGGCGACAGTGACGCTGCGCCTGCGCTTCGTTTTATTTGAAATTTCCGTTGAAAATTTCTTTGGCTTCGACTTGCTTCTGCGTTCAGTTCCAGTACTGTGGCTGCCCCCTCTCAAGTTGACATTTGACATCTTTACATGCGGCAACGGGAAGTGATTTTAATAGGTTTGTTTGTTTGCTTGTTTTGGCTTATGGCTCGTTTGCATTGCGAGTTTTTCAGCTCCCCACCCTCCCGCATTTAGTAACACGGCCCCGTCAATGTCAGCAGATAAGGGCACACTTGGCAAATGGGATATGATATATACATGTATCGACACATACACACAAACACACACACACATTGTTTGTATATATACTTGTGTATTCTATGATTTCTCATATTTTCTTTTTGTTGTTTTATTTACAAACAAAGAAATTAGATCGTGTGGGCTTCGAGCTCTATCAGCCAGTTTTATGCAACACTTGTGGGAATAACACATATTGATAAAAACGCAGTTCGATCGTAAATTATCTTGCGAGACTTTGGGCCCAAGTAAATAGGCACTTGTTAAAGTTGACACATTTCTGTTGGGGATTGTTTACATTACATTTAGCGATTGTAACCTAAACCAGTCGAGAATTATATGGTCCATTGTAGGGGCGCCTCGTCTGAATTAAACGGTGTGTACCTGTGCATGTGTGTGTGTGTGGTCACGCATTCGGAAGGAACACGAAAGTTTTGGGCTCTACTTCCGTTTTTTTTCGTTTTCGCCACAAAATTCGAACAATAGATTCGGTATTTCAGTCCCATAGCGGTATTTTGCTCGCTCTCCGCGTTCGTCCCTGGCACTTCTTGTTCGTCCTGCCTTGATTTCCGCTGCTCGCGTGCACAACATCCGCTCTCGCTCCAGCATATAGAGAGCGATAAACAAATATCTTTACCGTTTTGCCTTTGCGAATAGTTTGTATTTTCGTGCCGCTTTTGTTGTGCATTTACAGTTCTTGATTGTATTGTCCCGGCCACATCCTGGGCATGGGTAATGGGTATAAAGCCATTAACAGGTGAACCATCCGCTGCTCATCTCGTGGAGGTGTTATAATTTTCAGGTATTCACTGGTGTTGATCTCAAATAGCTTCGCTTATGCGGGCTCATCTTCAGCAGGGGGGCTTACTTTATTGTTGATCGAGCTGATCTTTAGGTATTTTAATTTTAATTTATATTATTAACATTGTTGTTGTTACTAATGGTATAAACTAAGTCTTTTATCTATAGACTATAGACAAAATATGCAGATTCTGCAATTTCGAGGCCAAGTCTTCACTGCATATTCTACGAGAATTAAAATTGAACAGGAAGCTGTGCTGATTGTTGGTCAAAGATTCATTAACTCAAATTGCGTACTGCCTATTTGGCAAATCAATTATATTCTTGACCACATCTTTAAAATCACAAACACAATCCCAATCACATATTTAATAAATGTAGTTAAATTATAGGGTGTCGTATTTGAGTCTCATATTGTTTCTGTGCTCTCTTCTTCTGCCCTGTAGAAAGACTGTAATACGTAGGCGAATAGGTCTCAAATCACAATAATCAAGCAAGAAGACAACTCTATATATGACTTTTTTTTTTAATATATACAAAGGTTAACAAGGGTTTTGTTCGATTTTTATTTAGAACTGCAATTTGACTGCAAATATTTGTAATTTGCCCCTAAATATGAAAAAGTGAGTTTATTTGTTGTTCTTTTTTCATTTTTTATTTTTATGCTGACCATTACAAATGGCTTTGTTGCTTTCAGTAGATCGATTCCGCAAGCTGTCAAAAGGCTTGACATATGTTTTCAAGTACAATAACCGCATAATTATGGCGCTTATCGGTCTTATAAATGAAATCAAAGCAGTTCGGCCTGAAGCTTCTGAAAGGCAGCACCTGGCAATGCCTTCTTGCTGACCATAATTTCCATAATTGAGCAACAGTTGTGACCGGGTACAGATTTGCGGCTTACGAAATGACCCTGAGAACAGATTCTTCGATTCCCATGTATTGACAGTTCGGTTTGGGGCCTAAGCAAAGTACTTAAAATTTGGGTCACTCGTAATTGGCCAGATACACAGATTGAAAGGGAGGGAGCATGGAAGGGGGCAATGTTGAGGCAGCTCTTAAAGAGACTTAAAAGTAGGTTATGCTGCGGCTGCCCCTCGTTGTCGTCTGGCTTGTCAGCCTTTTGTGCAGCATCTTGGCACAAGCCACCCTTTCATTTCATTTTGTTGTTGTTGTTGTACTTTGTGAATGCCTCTGCATGCCGAGTGGTGCTCATGATGAGGATGAGCGCACACGTCGGCCCCATTCTATTCGGATGCAGGGCAGCCCATTCATTGGTACAGACTCATAATTGATGTTCAAATTGCTGTTGAATGATGCGTTGCTGTCGAGGAAGCACTTGTCACAGTTTTGTGCCATCATTTCTGGGCATCATTCCGAGGGTTATGCAGGCTGTGAGTACTTTTTTTGATTTCTGACAATTTGCATACCCTCTATACATGTGGGAGGGGTATGTTGCTGTTGAAGGTTAACTTTTTTGGCACCTTGAGCTTCTTTTTTCTTTCTATTTGAAGATTCGTTTTGTTAAACAAAAATTCTACCAAATGAATTGAAAATTGAGATAAATGATGACGAATTTTAAAGGTTTACAATCATTATTTATTATTTTCTCTAATTTGAATCCATGTTAACATTCTTTCGTTTTCTTTTGTAAGTTCTTTAGCAGCATTGCCTTCTTATTGTATTTTTTTCTCGCACTTTTAAGCTGAGATTTCTAGAGCCTTAAACCATCAATAGTTAAACGATTTTATAATTGATAATTGAGATAAATGAAGGAGCTATTTATTTTTGGTGTGTGTTGCTGAAACTAAGAAAACAACATTTATTGTTTTTTGTATATTATAAATCAATATAATATATGCTCTAAGATTTTCTATCATACATTTTTTAGTAGAATGGCCTACATAATATATAATTATTTATTTTTTCTCGGCCTTTTGAAAGAAGATTTCTGGAATATTATATTATTTTTAATAATGTGACATATGTTGATTTGAAAATTGAGCCATGCGTGCTAACTACTCCGTGTAATACCAGAAACAGGGTATATCGGAGTCGATCAACACTCACAGCTTGCTTCATCGTCAGAGTCGCTCGCGTTTTAGTTATTATTATTATTAATGGAATATGATGGTTTTGTTTAGCGACATCAAAATTGATTTAATTTGCTTAAATTAGAATAGCGGAAGCTGACAAAGAATTGTGTGAATTGCTTCGGTCTATAGAGAGAAGATTTTTATCGCTCTTTGGTTTCTTCTACGCGTGCCACACGTGCCAGGAAATCAGTTGTAAAGGTAAACGGAAAATACGTTACAGCAACTAATTTCCTGGGCCCAACAATACGTTTCATAAATTTATTGAGCACGCGGCAAATGAGCTCGCAGGCTCGCTGGCAACAAAAGGACAAGGGCTCCCTCCTTATCCGTCTCCATGCTCGTGGAGTAGCCCTGCAAGGAACAGGACCCTCATTGAGCGCTGCAATGAGTCGCTTTGCTCATTGAGCCTGTGTCTCCGGCTCCGGCTTCGGGCTCGGCCTTGGCTCGGGGGTTGCAGTTAAATGTTGAGCCAGGACGAGCATGTGCTAGGGACGTTCGTCCTGTTTGTGTAATTATTATCAGTGATCCTGAAATGAACGTTACTTTGAGCCCGGTGCACATCGGCTGGCACGCGTCAAAGTCTTTTTCTAGGTTTTCTTTTCTTTTTAATGGAGGCGCAGCTGCAGTTGAAATGAACAAGACGAATCGTTCTGCAAAGAAAACCATGGGCATTACCAATTGGGGCCGGGCTGAAAAAACTGCAAGAAGGTCATGTATATATGTGTATATATATGTATAAGTATGACTATGACTGGCTCAAATATGCTTGCTTACTTGAAAATGTAGCTGATAGTTGTAAAAGGATTAGTCATTCTATTTGTATAACTTCACTTGACAAATATTTGTAAAATAATACTTCATATAAAACTGAGATTATAATTATCGAAAGAAAGCAATGGAAATTTGTTTTAAAAATTTTTAAAATATTTATATAAAACATATTATACATGTTAATATATTATTAATATATTAAAAAGGCGAAACTTTGATTTATAGATTAAATACCATATTTTTTTGTATTTTTCTTTTTATGGCAACTAAAACACCTCCATCGGTCGGTGATGTTATTTAGAGAACTGTGTTATCTAACTAGGCTTTTAGCATATAATTGCATTATCTATTGTATGTATAATCTACGGAATAATGAGGAAGACACTCGTTTTGTCGACCTTAAATAAATAAATAAATAAATAAATACCCTGAACCCATTGAAAGTGGGTTAAAAGGGTATATTGTATTTGTGCAAAATGCAAATGTATGTAACAGGCAGAAGGAAGCATCATCGACCCCATAAAGTGTATATATTCTTGATCAGCATCAATAGCCGAGTCGATCTAGCCATGTCCGTCTGTCTGTCCGTCCGTATGTATGAACGCAAGGATCTCAGAACCTATAAGAGCTAGAGACTTGAAATTTTAGCTGTAGGTCCTCCTGGTGTCCGCGCAGATCGAGTTTGTTTCCGATAAACAATAACTTGCCCCGTTTCCAAGTAATCGATAAAAATGTATATCGAAATCCCGTTTTTTAAGCAATTTTGGTAAATAATAAGAGCTAGAGTCACCAAACTTGACATGTAGCTTCTAGAAAAGTATATATATATCAAGTATCTTTCATTTTATACCTATCGCCACCTTCCCGCTACTCTCTATCTATTAGCGCGAGCTGCATTTGGTGTTGGAATAAGAGGGTTCAGGGTATCCCCTAGTCGGGCGCTCCCGACTAGAGCCTCCTACTTGTTATAATTATCTGTTATGCTCTTACTGTAATCTAGCAACTATTATCAGATCGGGGAGTTCATAGTTTAAGTTTTGGTTTAAGGTAGCTTTGTTTAGATATTAACAGTTATTAAATGCATATATGTTCATTTTGTTTAGACTAGATTGGGTTCTAGTTTGCTTGGCTGAGGATCTGCATGCTGACACTTAAGGCATCGATCGACTAGATCTGTTGGGTAGCTCCTTTTAAACATCCTTCTTCTGCGCTTTCTTAGCAGGTGTCTTGCCAGAATGTTAGGATGATTGTTAAGCTGAGAATGTAGCTCGCTGCTTATCTGTTGACGACGTCAGCTATTATTGGAACCTAAAGGTCTTTTGCAATGACCCGTGTGCCAATATATGACATTTGGTCCCAGAAATGTTACGCAACGTTTTGGCCTGGTTGATGCGAACATTGGGTAAAGAGATATTCAGAAATCTAATGATATAAATTCAGACGATGCACAAGCTCCAAGAATTGTATACTTAAATATTAAAAGACTGCGTGTACGCTTAATATAAATGGGTTCCTTTCAAATAACTTACACAAGCTTCTGCTTAGGTTCTAGACCATGCCTAGACTTATTTAACCAGACTTGAAGACTGCTTGTACGCCTAATAGATATGTTTTTCTTTAAAAAGGGTTGTACGCTAACTTCTGGTTAGGTTCCAGAACATGCCTAGACTTCATTTAGCTCTTGAATTATAATAAAAGATTTGCTTTCAAAGGCCCATTGCTTTATGGAGGGCAAACTCAGCTTAATTGGCTTGCAGACATAGGCGTGAAATGTCTCAACTGCATTTGGCCAGACAGTTCGCAGGAAACCAGCGAGCTCTCTAACCATTTTCATGGTTGCCAGCAAATTATCTGTTCGGGGTTTTTGGCTTTGGTCGAGCGCACAGCGTGCGCTGGTCGCGATTGCAAACCGACAACGGCGACCACAGCAAGTGCCTGGAACGAGCTCTTAAGGGAAGGTTGGAAGGAGATGGAAGAGAGAGAGAGAAAGAGGCTTGCAAAGGAGATAGTTACATGGCTGGCGTGGACACTCCCAGGACTTTGAGCCACACTCATAAACACATTATGCATGCCACCTTGGGGGTAGAGTATAGTACACCGAAGTTTTTCAGAGCCCTAACGAAATTTGTATTTTGTGAATGCAAAAAGTCTATAAAACCATAACGCGTTTTCCAGGAATCTGCACAGGTAAGATCTGTCGACAATCCTGTAAGGTTCGCACCGTTGTTGTCATAACAAACAATGCGCAAAAACATTGAGTTTTTCATCTTTTTAAAGGTATTTGTCGGTGGCTCATAAAGCGATTATAATCAATATTAAAACGCGCCCTTTGTCCAGCAAATGCCTTGAGAAATTTTCAGGCACTTTTGAAGCGCTCTAATTACAGCCATGTACACACGTGGTTTATGATTTCAAGGCAAGCAAAGTCGAGTCCAGTCGATTCGTCCGACAATTCAGCATAAATAAACCATTAATTTAACATATCGCTCAGGCGCAACGAAAGCAAAGACAACGACATAGACAAAGGCAAAGCCTGAGACTGGGACTGAGTCGAACTGGTCGCATTGTGAGGTCAGGGTCCTGGGATCGCATGGCATGGATCGTGGCCAGGTGTGCGCCAAGACTCGTGTGACGGAATCGCACACGCAACATGGAACGCGCTCAAAACCCAATACCAATGCCCAACCCCGTCAACCTCGATCCCAATCTGTTGGCATTTCAATGCGCTGCGCAAAAAGAACGATCGAAAGTTTTGTTGCGTTGCGCATGTGCAGCCCCTAGACGCTGCCAGCCACCCCATTTTGATCCTTATTCGACAAGATTTCAAGAAATCTTATGCAAAATGTACAACTCACACGGAGGGTTGCTCAGCAGCAGTTCCCCGAGGTTCAGTTAAGCGCAACGACCTTTGTCTGTCCAGAAGGGGAGGCGCTTTCGGGCGCATGTCTCTCGTTTTAGGGCCCGGGGCTGGTTTACTGTACTGTGGTAACTGGCAGGCAGCTGTTGTTTCGTTGCGCCAGAGGGTTTCTTTAAGGCTGTGCCAAAAGACACCCCAAAATTAGAAATCGTCTTTTGCTTTGGTTCTGTGCAACGCGTGTGAAAGTTTTTCTATGCCCAAAGTTGGCCACACTTCAGCCATTTTGTTTTGCCTGCCTTCCATGCGACCGTCATCTGGCATTGGCAATGGATTTATGCCCAGCAAAAGTCTCGAATGTCGCACGATTCCCTACATCCACTCGGGGAATGTGGCAGAAGCGTGTGTGCACACACGCAGGGGGCCCGATTTCTATGCTCCTAGAACATAGTCTGCTAAAATAGTTATTGGTTATTTATAAAGAAATATTTGAAATTGAAAAAATTATCCCACATAAGTTTTAATGTAGTTTTGGCAATAGAATTGATTTTATCTTCCAGATACCAAATCGATATTCATGTCAAAATAATCTTCCTTTTATTTGAGCCTTTCATTTCGTGAAATGTTATCAACCTTAAATGTTATCAAGACTTAAGATTATAACAAGACTTTCTATAATGAGATAAGATTCAATTTTTGAACAACTAGTCTCACATTGTTGGCATGAAAACGAGCTATAACAACTTCGAACTTTAAACTTTAACTTAAACCCTAAAATCTTCGCATACTTTAGATATTTTTTGTACCTGAATCTTACAATTTATTTTAGTATCATTTAGAATTCATCATTTCAGTCATTTTTAGCTTGATTCGCGTGAAAATCTTAAAATTGTTTAATTTCCGCGTAAATTACCAAAAAGCTTGTCCCTAGTTTTGGTGTCTCTGTATAAACAACCATTTTTTATCTTTAAGTATATAAAATATTTATAATCAAGAAGAAATCGTATAATTAGTTTTAGAACTATTAAGAATCGGTTGGAATATAAGTATGTATTGTACTTGATACAATCATCTTATGTTTGATTCGCGCTGAAATCGTAAGAATGTTTTCTTTATGAATAAAGTACGAACAAGCTTATCGTTTGCTGTCTTTATATGTATAAAAAAAGATTCATACTCTTTCAGTATATAAGAATTAAATATAAATATAATCTTTAAAAATATTCTTTAAAGAGAGCAGCTTTGAATGTGACTTCACAATTATGGATATATATGATTTTTGCATATACATATATAAACTCTTTGTTAGATAAGAAAGACTTTGCCCTGGGTTATATTAAATTATATGTAGCTGCAATAAGTTGAATGCGACCTAGTTCTAAGTTCAGCGCGGACCTTGAGCCAAATGCAATCTATGGTTGGGTTTGCGCTCTCGTATTAATGTGTTTGAGTGCTGACAGTTAAATTTCCGGACAAGTCAAATGCAAACAAATGCGCCGATGTCCTTGATGGCTGCACTAATGTTTTTATAGCAAAGGACCAGAGCTGGCACAAGGATGCATCACGAGATGCGCACAAGGTTACGTTTTACGATAGACACGGCCAAATTTCCAGAGTTCCGTGTAATGCAACGGCGATGACAGCAGCCGCAGTGACAGGACAGACAGGCGGAGAGACAGACGGACGGACAGACTGGGTGAGGCGAAAGGCTGCGCTGAAAGGATGCGCAAAGTTAACAGCACACAAAGCGGCGTGGGCGAAGGACCCGATGCAAGAAAGGATAACTTTACGAGCGGGCTCGTAAACGCATTTGCATTGATCAATATGAGCAATGGGTGATTATTTGTTTTGGTCACAATAAAAGCGGCGGGTGGCAAGGACAATGCAAGGATAGCCTTGCCAGCATTCGTCCCATTAGCGCAACGATTAGTGGCTTGAGCAGGGGCTGCGAACGGCTACAGAACCCACTCGGTACTTCCCGGAAGACATTGCCAAACACTTTGGTATGTGAATACCATTTACCCATCCTCCTATTTTTTATGAGCATTTTTTGCTGCTTTATTGCGTAAAAAACGTTTGGCAACAGCTCAAGAGATTACAGAAGTCAATTTTGATTCCAGGAATGCGATTGGCTATTGCATAAATCGCCTTGCGTCGCGTTTACGAGTTGGAAAAAAGGCTTTGTCTGGTTATTTCGCTGAATTAACTGTACAGCACGGGTTTTGGGCAATGTTATGTAAGCAAGAGTCCAGCAATCCCAGTTCGTACTAACTAGGGTTATATAAGCAGGCGGATTCTCGAAAACTATTCGAACTATAAGAATATTTCCCGGAAACTACCTAAGTGACAGCCAATCATTCAAAATGATTTCGAATTCCAAGCAATCCATTGTCATCATAAATCTAAGCTACTATATTTCCTACAGCAGAGATTATCGCACCCAATTGCCTATCAAAATACACGCAGAAATAGAACATTTCCCACAAGCAGTCGATACTTTGACATAAAACACGATCGAGTATAATAAAAATACAAGCAAAGGAAAGAGCCCGCTAAACTAATTTTCCCAACCCACACAAAAAATACAAAAATGCCACAAACTGAGTAACAAGTGCGTGTGAACTCGGAAAAAATATACAAAAGCAAATAAGCAGACCATGCAGAGAAAATATTCTCAGCAGCGCAAAAATGCAGCGCAAGGATCAGCAAGGATCGGGGCGCACTAATCGTTTATTATGATCAACGAGCTGAATCAATAAAACGAAACCAAGCCAAGCCAAGCCAAACGAAACGAAATGAAATGAAAAACGAAGCGCCTACTTCAGACGTGTCCTCCGTCGGAGGTGCAGGAACCTGTTCGGAGGCTGAGGGTTGGATGTCCTTTTGTGTGCGTTGGAGTGTTACCGTTTCGGCCGTGAGAAACGGCAGCGGGGTAAGAATAACAGGTACACGCTACAGGTACGCTGACGTGTATGCAAAAGTCAAAATTTGTATGGGAATTCGTTATTTTGGAGTTGCCCTGGGAAAGTGTTCAGTATCGAGGACTTAACGGAGTGATGGGAACAGGATAGGATAGGCAAGAGAGCAAAAATGTTGTGGGCGGTGTCAATGAAGACAAATGAGTCCTTAAGGCAATAAGCTCAAGAACAAACCTGCCACAAACCTAACCAGAGTCAAAGCATTAGAAAACTCTTTATTAAAGTATATATTCAAATGTTTAAATATTTATAGACTTATTTTCTATATTTTTATTCCATGTCGAAAAAGGGAGATTTATGATATGGTAAATCAATTCAAGCCAAACAAAACAGAAATGTTCGTTGGTTTAATTCACGGTTTGAACCAGGTTCAAGTTTGTGATTCTAATTTGGTATAAACCATGATTATCAAATTTTCTAAAAATTTTAATAGTACAAATCCTTGATTTTTCATATTTCTCTAATTATAAACTAAATTAGTTGAAACTACGGGTCAAAGTATTTTTAAATGTCTACTCAGATGGCCGCTGGCCAGATTATGAAGATAACCCCTATATCCGATATTAATTTTTTCTGTGCGACGAAAATTTGCGTGACAATAATCTAATATCTTCTGCATGAGAATAATAAATTATAAGAATTCGCATAGGGGCTAACACATTGAATGAATATTCTTGACCACCATAAAGCAAGATCTTGATATTTTGCGCTCTCAGGAGGATGAACTGTGTCGCATCAGTCTCCCAGTCTGCACATACCAACAAGCACAACAACCACGCCTACAGCTGCTCAGCTACTCTTCAAAAATATGCTCAAGAAAAAAGACACAGCTATAACAATAAAATTTGTGAACTTCCTTCCGGTAACCGGAACTGCACCAGTCGCTGGCAAAAGGGATATTATTGGTATTCGCAGCGCTGAGACAATGTGTAGAAATCTAAATTGCAAAATATGGAACACTGGTCGCATACACAGACGCAGACCCAGAGCTGGCTGTGGGAACCCAGGACGGCGGGGAACTGCTGCTTAGGTTTTTATCCAATTTAATGTGGGCCCACCCTCGCACCGATAGCATCGTCAGTGCTGAGAAAATCTTGTTTCTTGTGGCTGAGCCAGAAATCTGAAAGATTTCATCGTTCTCTTTCTAAATGAATGTTTTTCTTTTTGTCCCTCTCATTGTAATTTGCGGGCCGCAACAATATTTGTATACAGAAACAGGTTAACAGGTATTTAGACTAAGGATCAGTCAGGATTAGAGTGGCAAGCGTGTGATGTGCCGGATAAATAGACAGCACATCAACCATGCTCAAGTGGGTGGTCGAAAAGAAACCCTAAAGAGGTTCTCTCAAGCAAGAGCAGCTCCATTAAATGGAGTTGAACAAGGAAAACCCATTCGAAAGTTTGTTACAAATGTTGTCAACTGCCCATAAATTAGTTAAAGTGGCTCTCATCTAAACCTGGGCAGGCAATTAAGCAAGAGGACGCAGGATATGAGAGGGGCGTGTCGGGCAATGCAATGGTAATTTGATATGCGCGCACTTCTGGAGCGCGTTTCTCACAGCGTCCAAACGGCAGCTAAGTGCCCGACGACAGGTAGTCCTGGCGCTGTTGTCCTGCGAGCTCCTACGAGTTGCCTCCTTCAACATCTCATTGGCGCAACAAATCGCAACGTAAACGCAAGCAAACAAAACTGATGATCGATCGATGCATTCTTTGTCCGTTTTCGGGGCATCCTGTGGCGTTGGCGGCATCGGTTCTAAGGAGCGTTAATTAGATTTACGCTGCACTCGAGCGGTGCCCATCAAAGTGCTGGTCAGGACTTTCGATTTGCCTGAAATCACACGCATAATCACACAGATCGATAGATACACCTGTGTGAAAGGACCTCACGCAGTAAAGCAGGACTTGCCCATGGGCTGCTGGCGTTCCAATCGCTGACCTTTCCGTTTCCCATTCCCATTCCTTTCATCATGTCCAATCCCATTCCCATTCCCATTGGCTATTGTTATTCGCATTTCCTCTTATTAATTTGAAGTGCCCGCACTTCATGCAACTGTTGCGCATCGCTTCCTTCAGTCGGTGCCTCGGTGTCCTGCCTCGCTTGCTTCCTGCCCACAATGCTGTCCTGCTTTTGCACTTCCTGTGGGTCAGCCCGACTGTTGGCCAACACATTCTATTGTCCATTAATTAGGCCGATTATTTACCCGCTGCGGGTGATGGACAGAAACGGAAGTGAATTTGATGGGATTGATTGTAAGGTGTATCATAAAAATAAACTTCATAAGAAACTTATGTGGTTTTATCAGGATTATAATATTTTTTTTAATGTAGAGTCGATTATTATATTTATATTTTTATTATTAAAAGGCAGGTCTGAATTGCCTTGGCATATATTCTTATTTATACATAAATTTATTGTCATCAAGTAATAGAAGGGAGATACAATTTTATAGAACTGAGCAAATTAGAGTAAGATCTGAAGAAAAAAGAGGAGTTAAGATTGTGATTGAAAGAGGGAGAGAGAGTGAGGGAGAATCTCCGTTTGGTTTACATACATAAATGTACATATGTATGTATTCATACATTTATGCATACATGCACACAAATGTACATATATTCATATATACATACACACATACTTACATCCATACGCACACATAATTAGTTTTTATACTTGAATACCTTCTTAACATAAGCTGATCGGCCAATCTTAACATTATAACAATTCACCCTTTTAAAAGGTACTACATGACTCTACATGAATTTTCGCAAATATCTCAAAAACTGTTTTCATACCCCAGTCATAGCAAAGGGTACCTTCTGTCAAAAATTCGACCTTCTGCTAATTATTATTAGTTCTTAATTTGTTATTAATTATTCAATTATTTTTAAAATACATTTTCGTAGCCCAGCAAAATGTATTTCAAATACTGCTTTAATTTTTGCACGACTTAAAACTGCTTGGTAGTAGAGTGCAGCTAAAATGGTGTTTAGCAAAGTTCCACACCTTAGCACTGCTTATAAATCATAGTTAAATTAAGCAGTGCAGGAAGCAGTTCATCTCAAAGTAAAACGCGGCTTGGTCGCGGTTTGTGCGTGGTTTTTGAGCGGTTTCTGATGCATTTGAAAGTATGAAAAGATTATTAAGTTTAAATAATAATTTGAAGACCTGTTCTCAACTGTACGTTAATCGTATGATATATAAAATATAAAAATATATAATATATACATATATTAATATACAATATCCACATTCACTGTGCATGCTTTTAAATTCATTGAATTTCCTCTAAAGACTATATATACACCCTTTTTCCGTTCCTCTTTCCGGAGCACATGTGTCATCTATCCAGTTGAAAGCCCCACAACTGTCGCTAAATGTGGCACCCAAATCCTTTGGATATTTCTCATTTGCAGTTGCTGACTTTGAATTCATTTTAATTCGTTTTTATTTCTTTTTAATTTTTATTACATTTTCGTATATTAGCTTTGACTTTGCTTTAGTTGTATCCACTTTGAATTATTTGCTGTTTGTTTTCTCCGCTCGCGCATGCATCCAGCAAAAAAATACGCAGACAAAATATACAAATACAGCAGCAGCAGCAGCAGCAGGCAAGGTTTTTTCTCATATTGTTCTTTTGGCCCGGCTTATGTACGGGTCCGGTATTCGGTATTCCGGGGTCCGGGATCCGGGAATCTGGCTCGGACTCGGGCTCTGGCCACGTTTTGTAGTTATTGTCCAACGTTGACTGTTTACGCCAAATGCGCGCCGCGGAGTAGGAAATTAAAAATGGCGAAATAAAGTTAAATTTTTTATGGCTTGCGCAAATAAGTCACACGGCCCATGCAGAGTAGACCACTGGCCACTGGTAGGATCCACCATGTCCAGAGGCCCCACTCCTCCACCATGTGGGACCTCCCCACGCTTGTTAAGCAAGAAAATAATATTAGCATTAAGCGTTTGTCTGCGCGCCTTGTGACAGCCGCGGCGCCATCCGTCGCACTGTTTATTTTATTTTATTTTATTTTATTTTTTATTTATTTTGCAAAATGGGCGACAAACTTGCCATCATTTTGTGTTGGCTCACGTTCTTTTTTAGCCAAACTCGCCACCCCAGTCACCCCTCCACTCCTCCACTGACAACTTGTAGTTTTTTATACCATATAGCGCACATGTGTGGCGCCGCCAGCGGCACGAAGGCAGAAGAGCATGGAGCACATCCAATTAAGCAGCGCTTGAAAAGCTCTAAAAAATGAGGTGCCCGAAGGAGTTGGGCATGTGGCTTGTTTATGTGAGCGAGCGGGAGGGGTGGTTTTTGAAGGGGAATGGGTAATGCCAAGTGGCTCTTTTTAAAGTTAGCAGCCAAAGGAAAAATGGGTGTCAATATGCGCCGCAGACACACACACACACACACACACACACACACACACACACACAATCAAGAACATTGGGGATCCACAAGTGTTTGAGGAGCTTTCTGGAAGAATAATAATTTGTACTGGGAAAATTGTTCCAAGAAATCGGGGAATTCAGGCAAGAGGCAAGAACATAGATATATATATCGTTTGTGTTTTAATTTACACAATTACAGACTGTGACCAAGCTAACATGGTAAGGAGGAAGAAGTGTAAGGCCTCTCGTAGAGGGTATTACAACTTTGTCATTAAATTTTAACATCTAGAAGGCGACATATCCGATCTTATAAAGTATATATATTCTTGATCAGCGTCAACAGCCGAGTCGATATAGCCATGTCCGACTTCTGTTTGTTTCTATGCAAATATGTCTTCTGTTTTAACTCTATAGT
This sequence comes from Drosophila ezoana, assembly GCA_035045725.1. Classification (NCBI taxonomy): domain Eukaryota; kingdom Metazoa; phylum Arthropoda; class Insecta; order Diptera; family Drosophilidae; genus Drosophila; species Drosophila ezoana. Next base: position 106,291 of record JAWNOU010000166.1, read on the forward strand.
CATGATCGATTCTATAGTCGGCTGGATCGGAGCTCTAGTTGCCTGTATTTATTGTTTACTGTATTGGCAGGAACTTCCTGATATTTTCAATAAATAAAAAAATTCAACATTAATATATTTTAAAATTTTTAAATTTTATACTAGTTTTAATCTTTTAGCACCAACTTTAAGAATTCATTTAATTCCTATATCTCTTTGTTGGAACATTGATATTGTTTTAAGTTTAAATTAGATATACGCATAAACTATAACAATAAAAACAATGTACATGCGAACTGTTGCTGAAGTCTCTCACTTTAAGTCATTTCTATCCGTAACATTTCCTTTTGGGCATAGCCCATTATTATCTGTCTGAGGTATCACAACACGCTACGTATTTAGAGCTCCTTGTGCCACCGCCGGTCCACGTGACCCTTACCTACCCCAATTTGTGGTGGTGTCAGTTCTACTACCTGTTCGTGTCTGTTCCACATTTCCGAAACTGGTTTGCATCCAAAAACACAAATATAGAAAGAAAAAAATATAAGCAAAAGGCAAAGGCAAAAAACATGTTGTTGCGTACTTGCACTTTCTTTCAATTAGCTCCCAAGTTAGTTTCTTTCAGCACGGGTTTTACTTTCGTTACTGGCTTTTAATACCCTAATTACCGCATATTTAAGCCGAATCGCTGGATGGGGCGTGGGTGCTACAGCCGAGAAGAAGAAGTCCAATTATGGTGCGGCTCGCGTGACTGTCAGCTGTCAGCGGTTCGCGCCAGCGGCAAGTCTCGATGAAAGGCGCCGTTATGTTGGCGGCCAGATATCAAGATATTTGGCAACTGGTATCTGGACTTTGGAGTTCTTAAGACGCTGTCGTCGGCGCGTCTCTTTCAGTAGTCTCTTGAACGTTGCCCTGATCATGTCGTGGAATATACTGTGGATGTGTCTGTGCCTGCTGTTGCGGCAGCTAGTTGTCATCCTGGCGCTCTATGAGCAGTGCAATCATCAGCTGGAACTGCAGGCGGGCCAGAAAATCTACATTAATTCGCCCTACTATCCTGCCCAGTATCCAGCGGGCAGCTCCTGCCGTTACGCGCTCCAAGCGCCCAAGGATCATGTGTTACACTTAAAATGTGAGCTGCAACTGCAAACGGTGGGTTAGAAATTTTTGTGATAAAAGGATTATGTTAAATGCCTGCCAGTATTTGTGACATGCTGCAAGAACTATTGTTTAAATATGTGTTTAAAGCAAGGCTGTAAGACAAAAAAAAATTATCGGTGATTTATGGTTTGAACCAACGTCTCGGTTCTCTTAATAAGCTTGGTGATTTATTTGTGAACCAGGATTGTAGTTTACGCCTTGATTCGTCGAATTCTGTTATTTAAAATAATAAGCTTATTATGAAAAGTCGATCTTTTCGATGCTTCACTCAGCAGATGGACCCTAGAATCGGTCCTTAGTGCAGCCTTTTAGAAGTTTGTATGAAAAATTGGATCCCTACAGCTCGTTAAAAGGCTGTAAGAGATACCATTGTGTAAAAAATAAAGTTACTCTTAACTTTGAAAAAGAGTGCAATACTAGTTCGGTTCAAACTCAGCTTGTAGCCATGGTTCCAAGGCATAATATAATTGAATAAGTGCGGTAAGCGGGTTTGATCATGCGTCAAAAGTGAACTTTAAATGAATGGTTAAATGCTCTGTATGGCTGTATCTGGTATCGGTACAATCTTATACTAGAAGCATTAGCTAATTTTACAGTTTTGGTTTTTATTTGCAATGGGATCTTTATGTTTAAATACATGGAGTACCATTGCATTATTTGGATATTAAGTCTTTTAGCTTTAGAGTTTTATGATAATGTAAATAACAAAAGATAGATGGACAGGGCTTTATTGAACCTACATTTTTAAGAATGAGCAATATTTTTTATCTACTTTGATTGATTTATGTGGTCTCTTATGGTACATAGAATAGATACACTTTTATGCAGGATACAGCTTTGTCATGCAATCTGCCTGTTAATTTGTTAATTGCTGCACAACTGCTTTTTTCTGTTTCTGCTACATGTTTCCCGCCCCTCAGCTAGTGAAGGACACGCGCTGCCGCGCTGAGGTGTTTCACTTCAATGCCGAGGGCGACGAGCTGTTGACGAGCTCCGAATACTTTTGTGGCGCTGGCAAGTTCGAGCGTCAAAGTTTTCTGAATCGTGCCGTGATTTCCTACATATCGCAGAGAAAGGAGGCAGCAACAGCTGCAGTTCCAGCTACCTTGGTGCCAAAGTTAAGGGATAAGCTGCCAACGCGAACCACGAGCACCAGCAGCAGCAGCACAACAACTACAAAGGCGCCCCCAGTGGAGCAGGAGGACCAGGAAGATGAAAAGGAAGCAGGCCAGCAGGATGACGATGATGATGATGATAACTTTACGAACGAGGTGCTGCACGTGCTGCAGGATGTGGGCGTGAGCGATGCTTTGGCTTACGTCGCCTCGCTCCTGTACGATGAGCCCAACAATGGTCGTCGAATTGGCAGCACGCCCGCACCAGCTTACTTGGCCCAGTTGCCAGGCCACACTCCAAAGACTTCCACAAAACGTGGCAAAATTTTGTCCGTTTATCCGCTGGGCGTGCCGGGCGGTGGTCGATTCTCATGCCTGGTCGAAGCCCTGTCGCCTAATTGCAATTGCGGCTGGAGTCTCACACAAAGAATTGCCAGTCCAACAAACGACGAGGCTTCCCTTCACGAGTTCCCCTCCATGGCCGGTGTGCTGACCAAGAAGCAGGGTAAAGTCTTCTGCGGTGCTGCCATCAGTAAGTGGACAACTTGGCATATAGAGTGTTAACACCTACCAACAAGACTTCCTTTTCTTACAGTTCATCATCATTACTTGCTCTCGGCGGCACACTGTTTCCTCAGTCCAGAGACGAACCACGCCGGCCTGCTGCGCATCGTGGTGGGCGAACACGATCTGTCCAGCGCCTACGAGACCCTCTTCACGCGTCGCTACGATCTGGACGCGCTAATACTCCACGAGCAGTTCAGCCAGGCGAATGGCCAGCTGCGTAACGACATCGCCTTGCTGCGCACCCGCACGCCCATCCAGTTTAATCGCAGCGTCGGGCCCGCCTGTCTGCCCCTGCAGCCGGCAGCGAATGGCCGAAAACTGCCGCTGGTGGGCCAACAGCTGCTGGCTGCCGGGTGGGGCACAACTTCCTATGGCGGACCGCAGACGCATCGCTTACTGAAGACAACGCTGGATGTGATCAGCGCCGAGCAGTGCCGCAGCTCGCTAAGTCAGGGATCCGTGCCCGTTCATAGCTTTTGCACCTACACACCCGGCCGGGATACCTGCCAGTACGACTCCGGCGGTGCTCTCTACGAGCGCAGCAATGGCCGCCTCATGGCCGTCGGCATTGTCAGCTATGGCTACGCCTGCGCCACGCAGCAGCCATCGGTGAATACACGTGTGGCCTCCTTCATCAAATGGATCAGAACTAAGACGCCAGAGGTGGCTTACTGTCTCAAGCAAATATGAAAAGAAAAAACCAGGCAATTAAAGCATCCGAAAGAAAACTTGTTTTTGCATTATATTATAATCAGATGTACGGCAAATGTATTCACCAAAATAATTCATTTGTTCCTTTACGCTGATTTATAAATATAGTTGTCTGTTTGTAATTCTAAGGCTTAGACAATATTAGCCTGGGTCAGAGCCGCAATGACTTCGATTGTTCCCATAGACAGCTTATTTACTGAGGACTATACCGCAAAGATGTTCCAAGCTAAAGCATAATATGTTCAGGTTTATTTTAGGATATGCTGTTAATTTTGCCAGTTTTTAGATTCCATACAGAAAATAAGCTAATAATTGCTAGGCGTCATTTACAATAATCTTGTTTATAAAATAATTTACATACGGAAAAGGTCTGATAACTCACGATTTTATTTTTTGTGAAATCTTACAGAGTTGCTTTTCACCAAATATTCAGAGCATGGCACGTAATTACATAACATATTGCAACTACAGTTTCTGACTCTTACGTCCTTGCCTGTACACTTATCATCAATCGGTAAATTGTCAATCAGCCAGACTAAAGAGTTAAGTATGTATGTATGTATATAGATAAGTTCGATGAATATGGAATCTCAAAGTAAAACTGAACTCTTCTAGCTGATAAATTATATTGTGATCTGATGCTAATCAAGTTTAGTCAGCCTTATAATTAAGAGACTAACATGCTTATCAACTTAGCTCTAAATTTCGATCAAGCGTAAGAAGAACTGTAAGATCTTACGCACAGATAACTGTATCGGGTTTTATCGCCTAAAGCCCGATATAGTACCTTTTAGGAAATCTGGCCTGCCGTTCGTTGGCGGCTTCCAGGAAACTCATGGTATCTGCTGTCAAGTGGGTGTCAAGTTTGGCGCTATGCTTGAACGCTTTGTCAACAGGCGCATCAGGCCAATTCAGTCATCAATCATGCATGGAAATCTTAACGCCTGGCTGGCGCTCTATGCCCCGCCGCAGATTGCAATTAAGCGCAAATGTCAACTAATTAACCTCAATGGCTGGCTGCAGGCAATACGAGTTCGTGGAGCAGATACAACAACCTCTTCCCACTTGCCATAAACGAGCGCCATGTCCTGATGTCCTGTCAATAAAAATGCTGCATTTTTGCAATGTTTTTGCATTTCACAGATTTTCTCTTTTTATTTATTTTTGTATTTTTTTGCCTTTTTGCTGCTTCGCCGTCTGTTGTCGTTTTCCTTTCAAATAAATAATTAAACGTTTGCCATAACATATGAAGCATGCTTTTAGGCTTAAAGGCAATACAAATCGTCTGCCAGTCACTGTCTATGCGGTTGCTGCTATTTTTGTATATCCCCTTGCCGCCAAATAAATATTTGTTTTTATTTTAACGTATACTCTAGAAGTAGAGGGTATGATGAAATCGCCACGTTATGTGCAACACATTCATCTGTCTGTTCGTTTGCTCGTGATCGAATCCAGGTCGGATTAGTAACATCTTCTATATGCATTGAGCAAAACCCTGTCCTGCCATCATTAAACACTTTAAGCGGAGCCATTTCCATTTCCATTTCATTAACATTCTAATGCTTACAGGTATTAAAATATGTCAAAGATAGCATTGAAGAATTTAGATATACTATCGCACATTTGACATATAATTTGTTAAGAACTAATCATAAATATAAGATCACGGCGAAGATTCAATACTTTTATTGTCAAAGCACTCACGGCTTAACATATATCTGAAGAGAAAAGAGTTTGGTAAAGAAAAGATTAAAACCGAAAACTTGTTCATACAAAAACATATTTTTCAAACGACTTGTCCTATAGTGCTCTATGATATAGAAGTCCGATTTTGATAAAATATGTATTTAATGTAGGGAGCATAGTAAAACTAATGAATGACATGTTTGAACATGGTATCTTGATAAACAAAATTCTTTTTTAAGAATAACTTCCTGTTTAACCGATTGTTCCAATGGCAGCTATAAGAGTGGACAGATCAGACTAGTTCCAGCACATGAATTGCCTGCATCAGCAATATTGATCTTGGCGATGTTTTATGACGATATTTGAAAACTGTGATGAAATGTTTTTACTGATAAAAAATATATTTACCTTATGGCGTCTTCCGCTGTGCTTTTTACATTTCGCGACAAAAATTATACAAATGATAAATAATGATGGATAAATAATAAATAATATTATTAATGGCGTGGAAGGGTATTTAACAGTCGATTTCCCACAAGGACATCTGCTTTTCTTGCATGTTTTTTCTTTACTTATTTTTTCTTTTCATTGTATTTGTCTAACTGCAATGCACTTTTCTATACCCAGTCGCATATATACGAGCATGTCTGTCTGTCCAACTAAGCCGCCTGCATTTGGGCGCTGCTGCAATGCACGAGTATTGGCCGCTCTGCTTCTTCGCTCTGTGCCTGTTTCTGTGTTTGTTTGCTTTATTTGGGACGTGGCTCATGTCTGTGCCTCTGCCTTGTGAGGCTCTGCTGCTCGGCTCTGTTGTTCAATTTACGTAAAACGCGGCAACGTCAACTGCAGTCGGCGGCATCAAGTGTTGCGTGGTGCCTGCATTGGCCGGTGGGCGTGGCACCAGGCATAGAAATCGCTGGCATAGACGGAGGCACTAATTGAAAAGCAGCAGCCACTAACAGAAACAACAGCATTGGAGGAACATCAGCCCCAGTTTCAGTGTGCCAGCTCTGGGGAAATGCAGTTTTTCCACAACAGTTAAACTACAGTGAACACTGCCTATGGTTACTCCAAATGGTTGTCGTATTAAATAATAGCTAGAGGTCTTAGGTCAGGCGAAAAAAATCAAGGGGATTTTAATTCTGTAATGATTTAATTAATCTGATTCCTGCACTGATAATTAAAACTTGTGTTGAAATATACAAAAATGTATAGACTTGCACATTTGAATCGAAATAAAAGTTATTTTTAACCTGGGAACATTCTGGGCTTTGCATTTGGAAAAATAAAGAATATTGTGTTCATTTGATTTTTTGTTTTTTTTTTTGGTATTATTTAAGATCCTTTAATTAAAATAGTTTTTTCTTAATCTATCTCTCGAACGTTTGCGTTTCCGTAACGCATACTCCGACCAGAACAATTCTCACTGCATGAAGAAAGCGCATTCGCTGCTTTTTTGCACTTTTTCCCCACTCCGACGTTTTCAAATTTCCTTTGCATACTTTTGTGCTGCATTTGATTACAAAATGGCGTCGATGATGGGGGCGTCTCTGCGACTGCGGCGGTTGCAGTCGTAATATGCGCCTAAACATTGCCATTTAGTTTTCGTTTTGGTGCGCCGCCGCCGCCGCCGACACGCCAAAAAGTATGCAATGCGAAACGCAGCGGCAACTGGGCTTGGACTTTGACTATTCATTAGCGTGTGTGCCAAACTCTAACAAGCTCAAAAAGCAATTTGCAGCAGGCAGCTAAAAATTGGCAAAAATATCGACATGCTGGCTCGTGGAATTGACGTTTTGGGTGGACGGTCCCATATGAAGCTTAGTGGGTAGGGCCGATTCGGCCCGTTACATAAAACCACGCGTCGTACAAAAGCCGCCAAATCGTTGTACACAAAACACCGAAATACAAAATGGCTGCCATATCAGTATAAAAGTGCAAATGATTGAGCTTCCACAAATCGCTTTCACCCCAATATCGCCAATACATATGCAAATTGTTCCACGAAAACCATGTACACCGATCAGAACAATTGTAAAACTCTGTCTTACCATTAGTTATATGGCGTATAATGTAGCTCGTTGAGTTATTCTCCACATGTTGGCGAACTTGATGAGATTTATTTGATGGGAACACATGTATATTACATTTTTTACTGCCGTGGCAAACGTTTTGGTTTTATTTTTATTTATCGGCCACAATGTGTGGTCAGAAATTAGCGTCGCTTTGTTGTCCACGTAGTAGGCCAATTAAATCCGTTCACATCAATAAAAGCATAGAGAAATGCATGTTTGCCCTTTTGGTTTTATGTTCATGCTTCGCCGGTAACCAATGATAAATATAAGAGTCCAATTTTTGGAAAGCTTCAAGCCCTTTAACTTATATTTGTTTTTCATTTGGGATTTTTATTAAAGGAAAATGGGCTTTTACGAAAAACGGGCTAACTGCCAACTATTTTTCTGCCAACCTGCAGCGGTGTCTTTTGGGCTGATAACTGTCAGATCGTGTTGGGTGCTTAGGACAAGACTTTTAAACTATGGAACACTTTGACTAAGTGCAACTTCCCCATACAGGAGGATGGCCACACTGAATGGGTGTCGTGCTTGCGTATCTCATCCAAACACTCGAATCCTAACATTGTGTTCTGCGGATGGGATCGCACCGCCAAGGTCTGAAACTTGGCCAACTGCAAGGTTTAGAACAAACACCATGGCTGGACCTAAACCTCTGGTCACAAGGACTCCACGGATCTGTTGTGGAATCTAAATGACGGAAAGAATCTGTATACCCTGAAGCAACAATGTCCTGTGCTTGTCGTTGCCCAACCGTCACTATTTATTCGTGGCCTACGGCCCATGCATCAAAATCTGGGATCTAGCAGTGACTCTCCCTAGCCTGGTCCACCGATGAACAGACCCTGTTCGCCGGCTAATCCTACAAATCGATGTCGAATTGATTTTTTTAATAAAACCTAATAAAACATAAAATCTTAAAGCTCACCCAGGCTCCAGGCTGCCGTTACCTACTATTGTCTTATGACTTTATATGGTCCGAGTCTATATATGTATTTTTATTGACAAATTGTTTAGATTCCTTTAACAATATTTTTCATAAAAAAAGGTAAAGCTTAAGTCAATATAAACACAAAGATTAGATCGTTTCAATTTAAACAAATTAATTTGGAAAACATTGTTAAACGTTGAGTATGACCTTCCATACGAAACAGTGGACTCAGAACATGGGTTCCCCTGCTTTTTTTGCTTCATTTGAATTGGATTGTATGTGATTTTGTCCAAGACTCACTTTGATAATATCAAAATGCGCATTGGACAAAACCACATTCGTTCGGAATATGCAGTTATAATTAATCAATTTAGAGATATTTTGAGATGCTATTTTGAGGCTACATCGCGAAGTTGCCATAGATCATCCTTCTTCTAAATTCTGACCATTTATATTTTGCATTATGCGATTTAAATTCATCATTCAGCGAATGTCTGACAAATGGGTGCGGGTTCTTTAAAGGGTTGAGATTTTTGCTTCTCTCCTTGAAATAGTCCTTGGTAAAGTCGCGTGCACTGCGTACCGAATCCGTGTGATAAATCGGGAAATTCTCATGATGTTTGGGGAACCTGCCGTACATACGATGCCCCAAAATGGATTGTGCTACATTGCGTACCATATTGGGGTAGTTGCGGCGCACAAGGAACGACATTCTCAAAAATATACAACGGTAATTGGAATTTGGAATTTTGTTTCGTTTAGCCAAATGTATTTTAGTTCGTTAAAATAAATGTTAAATGCACAATTTTTATATTTTTTTTCATTTCATATATTTCGCATGACATACTACGCTTATATACTTGGCCAAAGTACAAGAGAGATATCTCAGTTGAGAGTGATTGACGTGTTTTACTTGTGCTCCAAGATATTTATATATTTTTGCGCTTTAATGCTGCTTTTTATATCTTAATTTTGCATTTTTTGTATCTGTTGTGCAGCGTAAGTCTATTAATTTTTGCATTTAATAAACGCAGCATCAGTTCCGTATTGTTGTTATTGCATGTTTTGATTCTTTTGCTTTGGTGCTCCCCTGTCCATACACTTGTTTGTCCGTGTGTTCGCTGCTCGTGCATCGCGCTCTCGCAAATTTATGCTGTTGCTTTTCGCTGCAAACAATTTGTTTGTGTACGAATAGTTATTTTTAAGCGTTTCCTTGCTCTATTTTTGTGCACCGCTTTTGTTTTGCTCTGCGCTCTCGCAACTTGCATACGCTTTTAGTAATTATGTCGTGCTGTAAGAAACCTTGCACGTTCAAGCAGGCTGATGATTCTGCATTGCCGCAATTTGTTAATTGCTGGCTGTGTGAAAACATGATGCATGCTAAATGTGCAGGTCTAACTGGGCGCGATTGCGACAAGATCGCTGCAATGGCCAAGAAGGGCTGCGACAGCTTACGTTGGTTGTGCCCAGAACGCATCGACAAGCAAATTGATTTCTCCAGAATGTATAATTCTGTGAGAAATCAATTCTTAAAACTGAATAACGTGGCTAACCAGCTCTCGAGTTGTTTTGACTCGAGTTTTGAGTTGCTTGGCAAATTCTAATTCGCGTCTGCAACCAATTGCCGGTTGGAGCCTCAATTTTTGCAGTTACCCACTCCATCTGTCCAGACACCTATGCCTCTTTTGTCCCTGCCTAGCAACTTGGATTTATCTCCAATGTTGTCACTATCGCCTTCCCCGAGCGACTGCCCAATTACCCCTGTTTCATCCCCTGTATTAGTCCCCAGCCCCGTCAGCTCCTGGTCGAAAAGGTAGACCTGCGCGCAATCTAGCCCAGATTGTTAAAAACAATAATGGTGCCTCTTTAGCCCCACCAAATCCTGTATTGCCTGCAGCCCCATCAGCTCCTATTTTAACTGTTGTCGCCCCTCGTAGGCAAGTTTTTGTGTCTCGACTTTCATCGGACACCACTTCTGAGTCAGTGGCAGCCTATATTGCTAGCAAATCTTCTGCTAGCGTGTCAATAACCAAATTTAATTTCTCCACCCCTCGTGAAATATCATCATTCAAAATAAATGTTTCACATGATATGTTCCCAATCATTTGTGATACCAAATTTTGGCCTCCACACATGATTGTTCACGAGTTCAAGCCAAACAAGTAAGGGGTTCTAGTCGGGAGCTCCCGACTAGGGGATACCCTGAACCCTCTTATTCCAACACCAAATGCAGCTCGCGCTAATAGATAGAGAGTGGCGGGGAGGTGGCGATAGGTAAAAAATGAAAGATACTTGATATATATATACTTTTCTAGAAGCTACATGTCAAGTTTGGTGACTCTAGCTCTTATTATTTACCAAAATTGCTTAAAAAACGGGATTTCGATATACATTTTTATCGATTACTTATAAACGGGGCAAGTTATCGATTATCGGAAACAAACTCGATCTGCGTAGGAACTAGGAGCATCTACATCTAAAATTTAAAAAAAAAAAAATTTGTTTCTAGCTCTTATAGGTTCTGAGATCCTTGCGTTCATACATACGGACGGACGGACGGACAGACAGACGGACATGGCTAGATCGACTCGGCTATTGATGCTGATCAAGAATATATATACTTTTTGGGGTCGGTGATGCTTCCTTCTGCCTGTTACATACATTTGCACTTTGCACAAATACAATATACCCTTTTTACCCATTTTCAATGGGTTCAGGGTATTAAAAATAGCATCAGACTGTATGCATTGTCAAAGTGCAAGGCTCTTCCATTAAATTAAATGGGGCTATACATCCATAAAAGGAACTATTTTTCATCTAAACAACGAATTATCTGTATACAGTATTTTTCATCCTACAAAACTAGCTCTTTTAATTTTTTAGCAACCGATATTTATAGATTTTATTAAAATGGTAGGAAAATAACAGAATATGTGAGCAATGTTTTGTGGATTTCGATGTCGACTCGAGCATAGAGACGGACAGATGGACATGACTCATCTCATTGTCATTCAGGGTATAAAAAGCGTAACCAGCCTGTCACCCTTCCAGTCCCTTCAATACAGGGTACCATTTCTGCCCCAAAAAACTAACTTCATCTTCTGACCAAATCTGTATTCATTATCAGAATGTCAGAGGTCAAAGCTTAAAAATCTTTTCATGTCCAGTACTTCCTTCGACTCGGATATAAAAGCTTTTTCAGAAACATGGTTAAATTCAACCATATCCGATTTTGAGGTATTTTTGAATAGTTTTATTTTGCATAGAAATGATCGGCCGACTCGAGGTGGTGGGGTGTTAAAGCCACTCTCCAGTCAGAACTTTTCTGTTTTAGTACGCCTACTGACGCTGAGATTGTCTCAGTTAAGGTGTCTTTTCCTACACGGAATATCTATATTACATGCTCTTATGTCCCTCTTTCGTCTGATATTTAAGTTTATATGAAACATATTACTTGTATTAAAGAAGTTTCTTCACACGTGCGTGATAATGACCTATTTATGGTGTTGGGTGATTTTAATTTGCCGGACATCTCTTGGTTATTATTCACTGCCGAAAATTATCTAGTGCCCTCAGCACAGCATGATTTTATAGACTGCGTGCTTGATCTTTCGTTCTTTCAAATCAATTCAATTTCTAATCATTTGAATAGAACACTTGACCTTGTATTTGTTAACGACTACCTTATTTCTAATGTGTCTAGGTCCCCTCCTTTATCTCTTCCTGAGGATGTATATCATCCTACTTTAGAGGTTGCAATGTTCAATTGTAATCCTCTCATTTCGTGCTCATCAGCCATGAAGCCCCGCCGATGCTTTCGCAAGGGAAATTATTCCTTGCTTAATCAACGTATTCATGCAATCGATGGGTCTTTTTTATATGACGCGGTTGATATGAATATTGCTATTAATCTTTTTTATAATACCCTGAACTCCATCTTAGATGATTGCATTCCTAATTCAATTCCCTCAATTGCTTCTTCAAAGCCACCCTGGTTCACTCACAGACTATCAAACCTACAAAATATTAAGTCTAAATATTTTAAAAAGTTTAAAACGTATGGTTCGAGTATTGACTTGGTAAAAATTTTCCATAGCCAAGTCGAACTTCTTTCTTCTTAATTCTCAGTGCTATGAGAATTATCTTTCTCGTTGCAAAAGGCAATTTGCACAAAATCCGAGACAGTTTTACAATTATGTAAACTTGCAGCGGAAATCTTCAAGTTTGCCATCGTCTTTTACTCTCGGGATGGATAAAGCTAGCAATGACTCTGATTCTGCTAATCTCTTTGCTAATTTTTTCCAATCAACTTACTCTTCTGTCCGTCCTAATAATAATTCTTACCCTTATACTATTACTTCCTCTAGTTCTATACCTCCTCCTAATATTTCGCATTCCTCTCTCCTTTTAGCTATACATTCTATAAAATCTTCTTACTCTCCTGGGCCTGACAATATTCCTAGTTGTCCACCCAAGGAGTGTAGTTCTTCCCTTGTTTATCCATTGCTAAAGCTTTTTAATCTATTCCTTGAATCTTCGTCTTTCCATCTCTTTGGAAAGAATATTATATCCTACCTCTCCACAAGAAAGGTGGAAAGTCTGATATACAAAATTACAGGGGCATTGCAAAACTGTCCGCTATTCCTAAATTATTTGAAAAAATTATCACTTCAAATTTGCAGCATTTCTGCAAATCAGTTGTCTCCCCTGGTCAACATGGATTCGTAAAGAATCGGTCAACTACGACCAATCTGCTAGAGTTTACTTCCTTGGTAAATGATGCTTTCCTTTCGAAAATGCAAACTGATGTTATTTACACTGACTTCAGTAAGGCGTTTGACTCTGTCCACCATGACATTTTACTTTTTAAATTTGACCTATTAGGTTTCCCTCCATCTTTTTTGCTTTGGATTATTTCTTATTAAAAAGGTAGGACCCAAAGAGTAATGCTGAGGCACACTGCCTCTAAACAGGTTCACGTTACTTCTCGTGTTCGTCAAGGTATTACTTGGTCCTTTACTCTTTACTCTTTTTATAAATGATCTCCCCTCGGTTATATCACATACCCGGGTACATACCCGGATGATGTGAAACTTATTCTATCATACACTAATCCCCTACATCATTCTCGTCTACAAGACGATTTGAACGCTATGCAACTTTGGTGTTCGACCAATCAGTTGCATCTAAATTGTTCAAAGTGTATGTTTATGACCTTCAATCGCACTACACCTTATCTTGTCAGCTATACAATTAACAATACTCCATTGCAACGTATACTAACAGTTAAGGATCTAGGCGTTCTTTTTGATTCTAAATTCAGCTCCAATCTGCATATAGATACCATCGTTAATAAGGCAAAAGGTGTACTTGGATTCATTAAACGATGGTCTAAAGAGTTTAACGATCCTTTTATAACGAAACTTCTGTACATCTCTCTTTTTCGCCCTATCCTTGAATACTGCTCTTGCATCTGGTCTCCGCAGTATAACAATAGCCAGGATCGTATTGAATCTGTTTAGAAGCAATTTCTGCATTTTGCCTTACGAGGCTTAAATTGGGACCCTAATCTTCGGTTGCCATCCTACTCCAGCAGGCTGCTTCTTCTTAATCTTCCGTCATTAACCAACCGTAGGACAATTCTCGGTGTTGTCTTTCTACATAAGTTGATTGTTGGCGATATAGATTCTCCTTTTCTATTAGGGCGTCTTCAATGCTCCGTTCCGTCCAGACCAACTAGAAACATGTCCCTCATACAATTCTTTTCGCGTGCTATGTAAAAATTACAATAATTTGCATTCTCTTTTCTCTACCGAACTATGTCTACCCCTAGTAAAATCGTTGCTTTCAGGATACCTTCGGAAAGTCACTGACCATTCCCAGCTATGAGCAGGGGCATAGCTTGCCAGACAGGCTATAAATTTTCCCCGACCGGGTCGGTGATTTCCCATTACTATCTCTCTATCCTATTCTATCTACATAACACTCTATATATCTTGTTTAATTCCTTTACTTTTTTAATAACTTCTCTCTTTCTTTTTCCCAATTTATGGTATTTTCTTAATTAATATAGTAAATTATGATTATTTTTAATTTTAACTTAAGAACACTATTTTCTCTACTAACACCCATCTTCTTAGCTGTAGGCTCTAATAGCGTCACTGACAAAATTAGCTGTGAATGGGGGCACAGCTGGCCGGACTGGCGAATAAAACACCTCCATCGGTTGGTGATGCTCTAAGAGAATTGTGTACTCTAACTATGCTTTTAGCATTAAATTTTATTATACATATATGTAAATTGTATTGAATAATTAGGAAGACACTCGTTTTGTTGACCATTTATAAATAACGGTAAAGAAGTCGAATTCGAAGAATTAATGTGGAAGTATAATTTGTCTCTGCTGAATACACTCTTTGTTAAAAAGTTCATCCAGAAAGTAAAATAGTGTTAGTGTTAGCTTGGGCTAGGATTTGAATTCTAAGTAAGATACTTTTTTATTTACTTTATGAAGATTTAGCAAAAAAAGGCAATACTTTTGATTCTCCAATTAAATGTAAGTCTTCCCTTTATATCTCTGCTTTATAAAACGCAACGATGATTAATTGATTCTACAGAATATAGTATAAGCTCATATAGAATAAGTATAATAATTTAGTTTTTTTGTATGCGATTGTTTATTTAGTTTTCATTAAATGTATTTATGCTAAATATTGCTCGTACGAATTCTATTGATAAAATATTGATTTGTTATTTCCGATTGTAACAATAACTTAATTTTTGCATACTAGGGCATAAGGGGAAAAATCCAACATGCTCTTGATACTTCTTCAAAAAGACTGCCTTTATCGAAACATTCTTAAGCTTCAAATGGCTTGTAAAGGCTGTGGTTATGCTTATCTATTAATATAACCGATAATTAAATCTGCATACTTACCATCATACTCCATATTCTGGTTAATTTTATTAAATATCCTTTATATATCATGGGTACCGTAGATCATGCGCCTGCGAAAGTCTGCCCATCTATAGCGCGCATTCCAATGGTGCAGTCGGGCATCATTGGTTTTGCCTTGCTGATGGTGATTTATAAAGTTCTGCACAAAACTGCTGGGTGCTTGATGATATTCTGGATTCGGCTCTCTACGCTGCTGCATCAAGCTGCTTTTGATTTGAGCCATTTGAGCCTTGAACTTATTTTGGTGATGTAAATTGCGACTGAAATACGGCAACTTGCTTTGGTATGTTAAAAGACATTTCGAAAACATGTCAAAATAGTCAACAATTCCAACGTGTTCTTGAAATGATATTAATTTACGCGATTTGGACTTGTGCTTCAAATACCCAGATCCTCGTACGAAACAAAAGTGCAAATGTTTATGAAAGTTAAGTGTCTTAATAAAATAGATCTAATAAACTGGCAACATATGAAACACAGCTGACTTTGATGGGGCTGTGGAAACAGTATTTCAATAGCAAACTATAGAGGTACACAAATACTTTCAGTTCTCGGCAAATGTATTCTCGGAGTTTCAGTCGTAAAATAATAATTATTAAAATAGTATGAAACTAGAGGAAAATTAAATAACAGTAAAAAATACATATTCTTAGATAATAAATATTTAACAATTATTTTGACCTAAATAATGTTACCAACTTACATATAATAAATAATAGATATACAAAAATATTAAATAAATATAATAGATATAAATGAATATTATTTATAATACAAAAATTAAATGATATTTATTATAAAATATTAAATTAATAAAATTAATAATTATTATCAAAATAATAATAATGTAAATCGTTATAATAACTGTAATTATAGTAATAATAAGAATTATGCAAATTTATATATAATAACAAGTAAGAGGTTCTAGTCGGTGGCTCCCGACTAGGGGATACCCTGAACCCTCTTCTTCCAACACCAAATGAAAATATATATACTATTCTAGAAGCTACATGTCAAGTTTGGCGACTTATTTTTTACCAAAATTGCTCAAAAAACAGGATGTCGATATCGATTTTTATCGATTGCTTGGAAACGGAGTTATCGATTATCGGAAACAAACTCGATCTGCGTAGGCACTAGGAGCACATACATCTTTCAAGTCTCTTGCTCTTATAGGTTCTGAGATCCTTGCGTTCATACATACGGACAGACGGACGACGGACAGACGGACGAACGGACAGACAGACGGACATGGCTAGATCGACTCGGCTATAGATGTTGATCAAGAATATATATACTTTATGGGGTCGGAGATGCTTCCTTCTGCCTGTTACATACATTTGCATTTAGCACAAAAACATTATACCCCTTTAACCCATTTTTAATGGGTTCAGGGTATAAAAATAAAATATGTTGACCTTAATTTCGAGTGAATTTACAGATAACGAATCTTCAACATTATAAAAATTAAAACAAAAATTGATGTTAATAATTAATTTTGTTGACACAAAGCATTTATTATCCAGCAAACTTGTTATGCTTTTTAACATTGTATAATAAAATATTAATGTAATTAATAACAATAAAAATATTCGTAGTAATAACAATGATAAGAATACCTAATAATAATGATTCATATTTAAATATATTGACCTTAGAAATATATTAAGTGTAACAACTTGTTTTTTCTCGACTAGATTTACCGATTCACAATTCTTCATGTAGTTTAACATTTGTCAACCGTTTTATTAATATTCGTGAAGAGCTCTTACCCCGTTTTCGTGCAACTTAACACGCAAGTTTGCTCTTCAGAAACTAGCGACATACTTTGTCATATTTTCACGTCCTTTCTGTGAATAAAGGAGACATGGAAAAGCAACAACAGCAGAAAGTGGCTAAAGAAAGGACCGAATACAAATAAGAGTGCACTCAAGTAATACGCTTCATAATTTTTATTGTCAAGTCTTTTGGGGGTTTGAGCTCTTGGCGTCGTTGTTGGCCCACTCGACAACAAAAGCTGGAAAGCGCTCGCCATGAAAGAAAAACAACAACAAAATATAATAAAAAACAAAAGCGAAATGGAAAAAGGCAGAAAATGAAGTGCAGCCAGCACAAGAGATTGCAACAAAGCAGAGCACCATTTTTTCAAAGCAGCATAAATTTTATAATATACAAAAAAATCAATGGGGGGAAAATACAAGCGCCAGTGCAAAAGGATTACGGCCAGGACATGACGCTGTCGGGGATCCAGGGTCGAGGGTCCAGGCCACTTCTTATGCAAAGCACTGGTCCACTACCAGAACAGAACAGAACAGCACAGCACGGCATCTGCACTGCCTGATGCCGTATCCCTACCCCGCCATAACCCTCTTGGCAGTGGCACGCAATTAACTTGCCTGTGATTTTATTTTTTGAGCTCATTGTTTTTGTTAAGTTGTTGCCATTTCTAGTGTTTTGCGCGAGTTAATTTCGATGCACAAACATACAGTTGCATACAGTTACAGTTCGTTTTATGTACATAAAATCTGCAATTCATTATACTCTAAGCCCAGGGAAAATGGTTAAAAGAGTATACCCTTTTTTTTAAGGAATGAAGTAACAAGAAGGAAGCATCTCCAATTCCATTGTGTATATATTCCAGATCAGAGCGAAATAATTCAGTCTTTTTGATCTATGTCCGTGGCAAGTTTTCTGCTTCAAATTAAATTTTTCAGTCTTTTACTCATATCCTGCTTGTGAAAATTTTTTATTAATACCTGCTTCAAATGCAATTTTACATAGATATATATATATATATAAATAATATATAACCAATTGAATGAAGAGCCAAAGTTGGTACCAATATTTTCCGCACATTTTATTCCCGTGGTGTAATGCTTGAAGCTGCAAAAAAAAATTTTATTCATTCAAACTTTGACCTGGATTTACCATCAAAAGTGCCGAATTTCGAGAAGAGTGGAGAACACGAATCAAATGAACTATTACGAAGATGTTTGAAAATTTGTTTGAAATTGATTGGTTGGCGAAAACTTTCAAGCAGCCATTTTCCGCCAATTTATCACAGTTGCAGGTCGAATTTGCAAAATAGCTGGACGCTTTCATGAAGGACTTGGAAAATAAGTTTGAAGTCGATCTGACAAAATAAACTACGCCCGAAAAATGTGTAACTCCCGTTTTCACCGAGTAGGCTAGGCTTTTGCGAAAATGAATTTTCACAAAGAGCATACGGGTGAAATGGAATCCCAATGCAACGTCAGAGCGTGCATCTCCTCACATAAGGTAGGGCTGTGGCTGTTTGGGCTGTGAAATGGACAGCAATAAATCAGACGGTCACTCCGTTATATAGAAACAAACAGTAATATATATATATATATATAAAAATAATAACATTATAAATCTTTATACTTCTTGTATAGCAAGAAGTTAAATCAGAATGCAGATCCGCTGAATAAAGGGTGCAGCTTGTCGCTGGGTTCAGGGTATCTTCTATGCGCGCACGTCTGCCCGGAGCACTTGTTGGGGATTGCACTTGTTGGCATAATTAGTCGGTCGCGACAGCGCTTGGGCTTTATTTTTGATGTGTCCCACGCCAAAATGGGCTAAGTACTAAAAGGCGGCAATTAACAAAGAGTTCATAATTGTTTAATTATATTTTCTGCACTCGTTAAGGAGCAAAGCTGAAATACTGAAGATGGAAAAAATAGAAAGTCCAGCTTATGGTCATGCATACATATATATTTGTCATTGGAACATTTTATGTACCATTAGTTTCGGTAAATTTGTTTAACTGCGTGTCCAATTTTTTAACATCGTAAAATTTTTGAGTTGCCTCTCAGAAATACGGAAATAATTTAGAATTGATACCGAAAGTTGTTAAAACTATGCATGCATAGTTATATATGTATATATATATATATATATGCAGACTAAGTGGCAGAATTAGGTTACTAAAAGCTCGTACCGCCATATATCATGCGATGGCGAAACTCGGCCCAGCTGTTGCGGTGGGTTCTATAGGTGGTGTACGGCGCGATCACCTTCTTTGAAAGGGAAGACTCGGGATAAACTGGTCGGTGCTTGGTCATACGTCGTAGTAGATCGGCATCGGCTTCACGTTGTTTTTCTTGCTCATCCTCGTTGACTTCTTGAACACCAAAGACAGCATCCCGAATTGTTCGCACCTGCCGCTCATCTTCAGGATCAGCCTCTTCGTGCGAACCCGCGGCATTTTCGACCGATAGGGGCTCTTGTTTTTCATTCATTTCTGCTTTATCCATTGACCCCCGTCTTATGCAAGCATTTTTGCTTACCAATATATTATTGCGTCGGGGCGCGGAGCCTCTTCGGTTAATTAATTGATTTTGGGTTACATTATTGGTACCAAATTTTCTAAAGGTGGTCCAGTTTCGATTTTGACGTAGAAGTTGCACAGCCGCATAGCTTTCTTCTCGTTTGGGCCACGAGAGCCTATCGCTCGACTTCATGCTCAGTCCGAATGCATCGTAGCTTTTCTCCAGAAGTGTCCTGCCACTATAATTCCGCTGGTAAGCGCGCATCGTCTGTGATATCCGTTGCACGGCCGAGACACTTTTTGTCGGCATTATCGAAAGAATATAACCTAAACTTTTATATATAGCCAAAGTTTTAATACGTTTGTCCTACTTCTGGGCAACGCGTCTAAAAAAAAATTATTTTTCGAAAATTTTAAATTTGGTTGACCACGTTAGACAGAATATTTGAAAATGAGGCATTGAACAGTACGACTACGAATTTGTTATTCTCACTGCCAATGACAATAAATGAAACGAGTGCTCGACATCAAAGCCTTATAGAAAAGCGAAATGTCAATTTCAAAGTTCCAGAGCTAAACGATTGCTTGAAACAATATTCATATATAAATATATTTGTGCCTTTATTTACTTATTTATGCGTATTTATTGCCAGCAGAATTCAATTAAAAAACCTACTTGAGTTGCGTTTCAAACAAATTACAAGTGCACACAAAAAAGCAAAAATATACCATAAAACAATTTTCCTCGTCGCAGCAACATTTATTAATTTTGCAGCAGGCAACGGCCGCAGATGACGTTGGGGTTGGGCATTACTTGGGGCGGAGGGAAGCCGGAAAGGCCTATGCAAAATTTAACGCAATTTTGAGATAACAAAAAGCCGACAACACAAACGTCGCCAAGAAATTGAGTTAGCATACAATTACAACAACAATTATGAGTTGCATTTTACAATAAATGAAAATACAGTACAACAACAAGAACACAAGTAGCCGACTTTTAAATGCCCTTAAAAGTAAAATGTCGAACCTCAGTTGAAAGTAACTGCATTTTAAATGTGTGAAACTAGATACTTCAAAGGAAAAAAATAATTCCAGATTAATATACATTTTTTTGGAATATTTTTCGCATTCAAAGAAAAATTAGTTTTTGGTAAATTAACTCAGAGCATCACATCAAAAATAATATCTCTTTTAAGGTAGCTAAGTACCTTAGCATTTTGGCTTCTACAAATGAAGAAAATATTTTGTTTTTTTTTTTCATTTAAAACTTTTAAGCAAAGCTCAATGCAAAAGTTTCTTTTTTATTAAGTAATATTTTTCTGTTTAGGTTTTTCACTTTTAAATTTTTATTCTTTTGTTCGAATACGATTTGTCGACAGCTTATAAATATGTAGATAATAAAAATTAAATCAATAAATAAATGAATAAAATAAATAGTTGTTGTGCGCAAAACACACCCTAAGTTTAAGCATTATTTAAAGATGAATCTATCAAAGAAAAAAATCATTTTCCTTCTTACTTTATTGTTATTTAATAAAATTGTATATACACAAACACGAGCTTCGCACACAAAAATGTAAAATATGAACTAAGTCTTTTTAATGAATACCAAAGTAGGCAACAGATTTAAAATTCTTCTTAATTTTGACAGTATCTTAAAAATAAACTAGGTCAGCTTGATTATAAATTTGTAAAATAAACTTTCGGTCTTAGCCAAATTATATCAAACGATAACGAAACATATAATAAAAATAGCCATAAACCTAAAGTACTTAACTAGGGTAAGTGTATAAAATGTCAGTAGATTTTATTGTAGTTGGTGGAAACTATGCACAGAGCTGAAGACTGCATGGCCAAAAGGATGGGCTGTAAGTTTGTGCATTGTTTAAATATAGGCAAAACATGTCACAGCTTTTTAATTTAAATGCAAATTAAGGCTTTTGTCAACACTTCAAGACTGCCAAACTGAGGCGAAAGAAGCAACAGCAAGAGAAGCAGCAGCAGCCGAAGAAGATGCTGGAGCGGCAAATGTCTGAGGGGCAATGCCAGGATAGTTGTCTAGCAATTGTCGAGAGCTTTCCAGCTGCCAGCTGCATATGGCATTGCGAAGCCCAACAGTCAATAAACACCAGCCACTCCTCTAACGCGCACAAACCGAGCCGCCCAAATACCGCCACAGCCAGTTGAGATGTGCCGAGACGCGAGTGTTGACTCCAATGCCAAAGCGTTGGCCACAGGCACGTCCGTAGCTGATGATGCCGAGCAGGAACATGCGTGAGCGTTGACGCTGGATAACGGGTCCGCCCGAATCGAACTGGCAGGAGTCCTGGCCCAATCCCATATGATCGTAAGTGCACACTTGATTGGGGGCTATGGTGCCATTATAACGGACACTGCACTCAGCATTCACAATGGTCATCAATTGGGCCTTTTGCAGCGTGTTCGATTTGGCAAAGCCAAAGCCCAGAGTGCCCCAGCCAGCAATATCGACAATCTCGTAGGTTTCCGCTCTAATGAAATTGAAAAGTAAGAAATAAGTGAAGATTGTTAGATCACAATAGACATGAAACTGAACTCGATTTGCAGCAATTCCCAACTCGTTTAAGCTAAAAGCTTAGTACGATAAGCTCGAGGAATATCGTTTTTTAGGGAAATGATAAGATTCTTCAAATTACTTACTCTTAAATTATTTCGCTTGAACTTAAGATTATTATTTTGAAGTGCCCTAATAAGCTTGATATATTTTTTGTTGATGAATAGTAAATTTTCAGTTAAATCTTGGTAAGCAATACTCATAAGATAAGTTTTACTTAAATAATAAAATCATAAAATTTCGCTTTTAAATTTATATAAAAGAAGAGTTTAACTCACAGGGCAACTTAAGATAAAGTTCTTACGTCAGTAAGTTAACTATTGTTCTTCACCCAAAACCTTTTGGAGGATAGATATTTTCTTTTAATAAATGAGATAATATATTTTTGTGCTAAAGTGATATGCGAGAGAACCGCCTTTTACGGCACGCCGAAGATAAAACACCCTTAGAGTTTAGTGGATGTGTGAGGATAGTAGGGAAGTTCGTATTTCTATATTTACTCAAGATGAAAAATATAAAAGTTTTTAGAGTTTGGTTAAGCTATCAAAATCGATTAATTCGCACTATTTAGCTGTATGATATTTCTTTCCGATTTTAAAAATATTTCGTTCATAAGTAACATAAATGGCAAATATGCGAGAAGGTAAGGATATCTTCGGCACGCCGATGAATTAATGCGCTTGTATATATGTATATATATATGTGTATATATATTTCAGTATAGTAAAGCTTGAGGAAAATATCTTGGTGAAAAGAATATTTTGCCATACAAGAACCTCATTTTCGACCGATATAGCTGTGCAGCTATATGACATATATGAAGTTGCTTACTTTATTTCTAGAATCTAGAATATTTTATGGGGTCGGAGGAGTCTTCTATGTGTTGAGCATTTCATGACTGTGTACCCTTTACTTCCTTTTCGATCGATAATTTCTTTGGCTGCAACATGAAATAGTGGCCTGATCTGGGCGGTTACGACATATGTATATTTTACGGTCTGACATATATATATAATTTCTGTTCGAATAGATCGTTAGGGTTTGATGGCTTCAGTTGCTGGAGAGAACGTATTTCGGGTATTTGAAGCTGCTTTCAGCTTTTGTAATTTACGGGGAATACTTAATAGCAGTTAAGGAATCGGCTGCCTAGTTAAAAATTGTAATAAATACTTTTGACTTACAATTGTGTCTGTCCAAAGGGCAGGCAAATGGGCGCCACGCCTCGTGAAAATTCGATGGGTGCCAATGTCTGAAGCAGAGCGATATCGTTTGTGTCTCCAATGCTGTTGTAGGCCGGATGATTGATAATGGCTTGTATGGCATATTGAACAGCGAACATCGATTCGCTAGCTGTGTAGCAAAAAATAAGTGAGCTAATAGGCTAAGAAAAGAAGAAAAAGCACTTACCAATGCTGAGATCGTGATCACCCACCAAAGCCAAGAGTCGAGTGGCCAGCCGCTGGACCGTACAATGCGCTGCGGTCACAATGAAGCGATCACTGACGATGCTGCCGCCACAGAAGATGGGCTGATTGGAACCAATCTCCCGCAGACCCACCATTGAGGGAAACTCATGCTTGGTCGCCTCGACGCCGTTCGTGATGCGCGTCGGCTGCGACCAGCCGCAGTCGCAGGGCACGCGACGTGCAACCGCCTGGCAGCTCAGCCTGGCGCGCTGCTGGGTTGAGGCGCTGATCGACTGGTAGCCCAAGGCTATGGATTGATAGTTCGAGATGCGGGACACTTGACCCATGCGACAATAGCGCTCGGCATCACGGAATTCCATATCTCCGTCGCGTGAGATAAAGAGAAACTTGGACTGACAGATGTCGGGGTACTAAAACCAAACGAGAGTCAAAGAAGCTGGCAGCCTTGTAAGCAATCCTTATTTGTCTCACCACTTCGAAGCGACAAGTCAGGTGTATCACATGATTGGGAGGTGCTTTAATCAAGTAACGACAGCTGCTGCCTGCTGGCAGTGCCCTTGGAAAATTTGAGCTGGTTATGTTGATCAGTTGATTGGTCTGCAGATTGTACCGCCAGCTGCACTGCTGAGCGTCCACCCTGCTGAGCAGCAGTGGCAGCAACAACAGCAGCATCAGACTGGGAGGTGGCAACTCGAACATTTTCACAGAATATTATCTCAAGTATTATTGACAGCGACTGTAAGCGGCATCACATGCAGTACCAGCTCTTATATCAGAATTGGGGAGCCATAAGTCAAATAAAATATTTTTTAAACAAAGTCAGTCCCCTGATGAAAGTAGATTACGAAGTCAATGCCACGACTATTGGCTGAAGGATTTTTAGCCCCTGCAAATAGCACAAAAGCCAGTAATTCAACAAATATGTACATGGTTACCTTTATGAATGGATCTGAATAATAATATGAAGCATATGTTGTCCATATATTTCTTAATAATTTGAAGCGACTGCGACTCCCGTGATATTATTGAAAAGAAAGTTGATTTGTCTACGTTTGATTTGCTTAGAATTCTCAACAAGTGATAGCTTCGAATGAGAGCTTGGAGAGGTGCCTGCTAGCTTGGAGTTAAAGAAAGTCTGCTGGCGATGGGCTTTCAAAAGCTGTTAAGAAAACCTGCTCACCTTCAGGTGTTTACACTGTGTAACGTAAGCAACATTGACCAGTTATCTTATTATGATGATAATTGGAGATAATCCGTATTTTCTGTTGCCAGACTTTTGTTTCGCTATTATAAAATCGTTCTTAACCGCAACGCCATATTCAAAATTGCTGTTTAGAGTGATCGTATTTTATAAATCGAATAGGCGAATGATCATCATGTTGTTGGTGGCCCAGCTGAGTAGGAGGAAGTAGGAAAAAATATGGAAAGAGATAGACAGAATGTACAGTATTAAAATTAGTCTCGATTCGAGACGTGTAAGTCATAGAGCCTTTTCCCAAGTAACAATAAGGCACACTTTACCTTAATAACATAAGGTAAGCAATTGCATTAGCTGGGACGTCGCAAGGCTGCTTGGATCGACATTGAAGCTTTCTTCTTTCGACTTTGAACAGAGGTAAAGATGAAGCGATATCAATAAGTGCTGCTCAGCAATTTACGCTCGAATTCGACCTCGATTTTGTCTCGTTTGCAGCTCGCTTTGAAAGCAACAAAATCGCTATCACGCTCAAAAAGGAAAAGAAAGTGCGCCAACAGCAAAAAGAACAATAGGCCAAAGGGCGCATTTAAGGAATTGGGAGAGCGTCATATTTGTGTGGCTATGCTCCGCTCGAGCCGCTCTTTGATGCGTTCGGTGTGCTGCCAGTAGCCGAAGTGTGCTCCTGGGTTGTGTTGAGCGGTCGATTTCGCATGAATCAATGTTATCTGCTGCTTCTTTTCCAAGATATTCGCCCAACTCTGAGCTAGAGTGGGTCAGGGACATCAGATGGTACAATAAATTGGGGGCTACGCAAATACCATCTAGTATTTCATACTTATCGCCTTTATACCTTTAATGCTGGCCGAAATGATTATGATAACCAAAATTTTGGAGAGTATGATCTAAATTTTGAAAATAAAACAATTATTTTAAATTAAATGCCCCATTTTCAAATCGATAAACCCCATTTGATTGTACTTCAAATGTTTTGTTTAAACGTTTTTTACACATTTAGTAATCGAGAAACTGCTTTCTCTTAGGGTAAAAAAAATAAAAATTAGAAAGCTAAGAAATATTTGCAATATTTGATAAATAGTCTTTATTTTTGTTAAAGGTCGAATCAGATTTGGATTGTTGATTGATTTTGAAGGAATTGCTAGTTACATAGATACTACACAATTAGAATAGGCAGTCTTTTGGCGTATCCAATCGACATATGTGGTGACTCGGGTGTTGACGCCCATGGCATAAGCGGTGGAGGCGCAAGTCTTGCCGAAGCTAATGATGCCCACAAGGAACTGCTTGGAGAGGCGCTTGATGACCGGACCACCTGAATCGTACTGGCAAGAGTCGCGACTCTGGCCGTTATAGTCATAGGTGCACATTTGTCCAGAATTGATCGTGGCAACACCATTGTAATCCGTCTGGCAATCCTGATTGCTGGCCACCATCAGGTTAATCTTTTGCAGCGAGGTGGACGTGGGACCGGCAAAGTAGGTTGTGCCCCAGCCTATTACATCGACCCCATCGTATGCAAAGCTACTGGAACTGCATAGAAAGTGCCATTATTTGAAGATCTGTTCAGATCTGCATTTGTCTCCATTGGATGCTCTACTCACGTGCCCGCAGGTGGCAAGCAAATGGGACCCACGCCACGTGTCCACTTAATATTGGAGGCTGTGGTCAGCACCGCGATGTCATTTATTACATTCGGCTCGTTTTGGTACTGTTCGTGCCGCAGCATCTGCTGAATCGCATACTGAGCGTAATAGATAGAACTGCTGGCTGTAAAAGCGATGCGTATAGGGAGGCAAATCTAACTTTTTTTAGCTTAAATAACTTACGATTTTGCAGGTTGTTGGTGCCAACAATGGCCACAATGTTGGTGGCCTGACTAATCTGCAGGGTGCAGTGAGCCGCGGTTATAATATGACGATGGGAGACTGCAAAGAAATAGATACATATGCAAAAAGATACTCATTAAATATTTTAATATAGAAAGACGTGCTATCTTTGCCACGTCGATGATTAAGAAGCCTTGTAAAAGCTTAGAAGTGCTTTTTCTCTCTATACGAGTTGTATGATATATCAGCACGATGAGATACAGTCAGGTAGATATGCTTGGAGTATATTGTAGCTCGTAATAGCTGAGTTTGGTCAAGATACCTTGCAAACCAAAAATGGGTACTTTATGATATAGTGCTCTGATTATTAGCATGTGTAAGGATTGTAAATGCAGCTTTGAAAAACAAAAAAGTTTTTCACACACGAACTTGGTCTTTGTCCGATTGCTGGTGTGAAAGCTATATGATATAAGGGTCTAATTCGAACGCCAAAGACGCATCTATCCAGAATTTTAGAGACGGATGCGCTGTGGATATTTACCAAATATAAATATATAGTTTATGGGATCGAAGAAGTGTCCTAATATGCTTTACACATATTGTAACAAAACTATAATGCTTCCTTTTATGGTACACAAAGAAAATATAGCAAATATATATTTTCTTCGAGTATCATGTTTGTTGTTTTACCAATTTTGATAAAACTTTCTGAAGCTGATTCAAAAAAATATTAACAAAAAAAAATATGATCGTTGCTAAAGGTTCTGCCTTTCGGTGCAAATGCGAATTTTATGCCTCTTGGATTTTGATTGGGAAGCAGATATCTGGAATGAACCGAAGGACCTTCACAAATGTCCCTATTCTGGTTAAGCTCACTTCTTTGCATCTTGTTTGTTATTTACTCAAAACAGGTATCTGACTGTTTTGGCTATTTTCTTGCTTCTATTGCGCAGCTGTGGTGCATCCTAGACAGATGACTACTTTACGAGTCCTTCAAAATTGAGTTCTTCTTCTTGAGCTTTTGCTCTTTCTACCCACCGATTGCACCGCCACAGAATGTGGGCAGGCTGCTGGTGACATCCTTAAGCGCTGCCATGCTGGGATATTCATTGGCCGAGGCCTGTTGTCCGTTCGATATGCGAGCAGTGGCGGACCAGCCACAGTTGCAGCTCTGCGGTTGAACGTTCAAGGTGCATTGAAATTTGCCCGAATTGCTGCCCGTCGAGATGTAGGCGAACGTCAGCTCGGTGAAGAGCGATTCCCTGTTAAAGGTGCCGCTGCCACAGAAGTTCTCGGCACCGCGCATTAACAAGTCGCCCTCAGTGTCCAGCCAGAAATTGTCCGTGCTGCACTGGCCATTGTTCTAGAAACGATGATGCGTTAGCAATCCCAATGCAGACACAATGGGCGCCAGTAAACCGCTTACCGATGGCAAACTAATGGTGCACTGTATCTTGATATAGTGATCTAGTGGGGCCGTGAATTTGTAGCGACACGAGGTGCCCGCTGGATAGTTATTGGGGTAGTAGGGCGACTCGACGTAGGTGGGGCCCACCTGCAGCGTATAGGTGTTATCACAGCCCTCGAAGTAGCCCCGAACGGCAGGCAGTGCCAGCAGGCAGCTGGCGAAGATTAGACAACGGCTCAGCATTGTGACAAGACTTTTCGACTTCGATGCCAGCACTCAACTGGGTGGGAATTGACTGCCGCCCCCGACTAATACGAGTGGCTCGGGCAAACAACCAAAGTCAAAGCCAAAGACAAAGCCAAATCCACCAACACTTTGCTTTATTGTGCTACTATTAAATGTGACAGCAGTTGATAAAACAAAGTTGTGAACACATTGCGCATACGCCGCGTGTCGCGCATTGTATCGAATACAATTTTCCATTTCAATGATTCTGCGCTGCACTTGTGCAAATATAACGGAAAATGTTGCCTCACCTCGACCTCCAATTGCAGTCGATTTTGAACTTGGCAGTTGCCACTCGCTTAACGCTAATAATTTTATGGCCAACGCCGTCGTGCTATTTTCCCCTGACTTAAATGACTGACAACCGATAAGAGCTCGAAATTTACATTGCCTAACAATGGCAGCGGGCGAGGGTTGCTTGATAATAACAACATATCTTCTAATTAGTTGGTATCGGTGTTAACAAGAACTTCAATACAAACATCAGAGCGAGTATTGCCAAGCAACAGCCATTTGAGTTGAACCTTATTTTTGATAATCATTGGGTCAAATGCCTCGTAACAAGTAGCATTAATTATTATTTAATGTCATGTCATAGTTTTTAATATTTTTATAAGATGTCCGTCATTAGCCTTGCTTACTTTAGTGTTTAATATTGTATTTTCTAGGTCGAATGCATAGACGTGTTGTGTGCGTGTGTCCAGTCTTGATTCTGCCTCGAGTTGGCGGGATTTTGCTCCAGAGAACTTCGTATACTGTCGTCTAGCATTTAATATATATGCTTAAAAAGTATCAGTACTATTACCTCAAATTTCCAATTACTTAACTGCTTCGATACATATTTAAATTATAAATATAAACAAATATAAAATATGAATAAAATTAAGTAAAAAGTTTACACTGATCGATCGAATTACCCTAAATTGACTTGGCATTTGCCATTCAGTTAGTTGGGCTTAAATAATTATTGCTTATAGCTTCTGTTCAACCCGCCACAGACAACAACTATTATGTGATAAGCTTCGCGACAAAAACAAATAAACACCTGAAATAATGGGCTCTAATTAAAAGGCAAATAATAAATAATGTCAAAAAAGGGTAGGAAAACGTCAACGTACCCAGGAACTTTGTTTACACAGATTTAAATGGACAACAATGCGAGACTTAATTGCTTTCTTATCAATGCATAAAACGAGAATGTTAAACAAATTAAATTATGATAAAAAAGCTGGTAAGCATCACAAGAGAGTACGCATTTTGAAAACAAAAGTGTAAACAAATTCAAAAAGAATGTAGAAACGTTTTTTATCTGTGCCATTTTTTGTAAGAATATTGTTTCCTTAATAAAAAAATAACTATTGTGATTACAGAATAATGTTTTATTTAACCCTGCTTTAAATTGAATATTGAAAAAATAAAAAAAAAGGATGAAAACTTCTTAAAATCTTTTAAATATCAATTTATTGACAATTTAAGCTCCAGAAATGTTTTTATTGAAAAATATGAAATCAAAAAAGTTCAATCTGTCTTATTGCTTATATTTTTAGTAGAATATTGAATTTGTATTTGTTTTAAACTTTACTTTAATAATAATAATATAAATGTTGTGCCTACTTTTTGTTTATATTTAATTAACTTTTTACATGCGTAAACATAAGGATCAATATTTGCTCTAGAGGGAAAAACTTAATATACTCAAGCAACCAGTCGCCGACTTGGATATACCCTGTAGCCGTTACAATCATTTTGTTTTATACAAACTACAATATAACTACAAAAACACACATACGAATATATAATCCGATCTTTATGAACTTTGCTTGGGCTAAATATATAATCGCACTGTGTATACAATATATCAAGGCACATATCAAATGAGATGTTTTTAATTCAATATTCTTACCTTATTGTCTAAAGCTCTAATAATGTGCATTAAAGCTCAAATAAGACTTCTTACCAAATGGATACTTGTATCAATTATATGGAAAATATATAAATCATATTTATATACGGGAATATATATTTCAGATTTTATTTTTTAGCCGGCTGGATATCTAAATCTAAATCGAATGCATGTATGTAACATGCGTACCTAATATGCCGTCGATGCCTCATTTGTCCGTTGCATGCATTTGCATAAAACCATAATACCCCTTTTAGCCCATTTTCAGCGAGAAGCATGAAATATATAAAAGCCCAGCTGTCAGTCGTGTCGGTGCGAGGGTATTCCCACTAAAGGTAGCTCACACGTGAAAATCGAGCAATATATGCAGCAATTAATGGAGAGAATAAAGTGAGAAAAACAACTACGCGTAATGCCTAAATATAAAATTGACTTTACGCAAAAAACATGTCTGAAAAAGAAGAAGAAAAAACGACAGCTCCTAAAATCGGGCTACAATTTTAGCGAGCCCCAAAACCAGTTTCCAACACTGCGATGTGTAATTATAATATAATTTTTTATGCCAACACTTTTGGAAATGCCCCGTTGCAGTTTTTCCATTGCCGTTGCGTGCTCTTTATTATCTTTTGCTCACTCTCTATCGTGCTCTCTGTCTATCTATTGCTGTGGTATATAAGGCGGCTATGTCTATATTTTCTAGTGCCGTTTTTTGCACCATTCGCTTTGCGTTTTTTATTCGCATTTGCATTTTCCACTAATTTGACTTTTGTATTGTTGTGGTCGACATTCCGCCCAGCATCCAGCTGCCAGTTCTCCCATGGAACACCTAACCCCCTTCCCCATCCCCTGTTCATTGTTCCCAGCCGTGCAGCGGCGGTTATGTGTTAGAGTTTTTTCTCGTTCTTTTGCTTTCCACCAATCAGCTCAACGCATTCTCCGTTTTCTGCCCATCTCTCTGGGCGCTTGTGTGTGTGTGTGTGTGTGTGTGTAGTTGGTCGGTTGTGCTACGCACTTTTTGACTTTGGTTTGTGTGGGCCTGTGGCAGGGGCAATGCGTTTTCCATGCATTGGTTGGCTGTCGATTGCTACCAGCAGGGGTTGAGTTCTATCTGTGTGCAGGTGTGGGTGTGTGTGTGTGTGCTATGTGTGAGTGTGTGCGTCTGTGTAGGTGCTTTGGGATGCTTTCCGAATGTCTGTTATTTGATGTGGCTGTGACTTTGTGGCCATATCATTAATTGCCGCTAGCCTGCCATAAAAAGTAGCACACAAATTAGTGGATAGCACAACGCATAAAAGTAGGGGAAAAGAATAGAAATAATGATAGAGATAGAATCTGTAGCAGCTTAAAGATTTAAAAGAGATGCATAACTAAAGAATAAATATATATAAATAGGTTAATGAAAAGCCAACTTTGTATTAGTATAATTTCTAGATGATTCTCAAATGATGAAAAAACAATTATTATTGTAGGAACATTTTTGAATTATTTACTGTGCTAAAGAAAATGCACTAATCTTCTATATTTTAGATCAAAATCCTGGCCTCCCGCATTTTCGATTTGAGAGACTTTTTAAATGTCAGTTACGGCTATTAACTGTAATATATTTGTTAGATACTAATATTTTTGAAAATGCATCGAAACTTGAAACTATGAAATACTCCGAATATTCCGGAAAATTGATATACTTATAAAAGAACTGAAAAACTAATATCTAGAATACCATATAAATATATTTACGTTTTTGCTTCATAAATTCTTAAAATATTTCGGTTTGCAAATCCTGAATGGTAATTGCATCAGTGGCATCTAGTTTTAACGTTCAAAGCGCCATTCGTTCAACTTTGCTCCTGTCCATTTCACTAACACATCCAACCAGTTTATCACTTTGCTCACATACACACACACATTCAATTTGCTGGACCTTCAATCACAATAAATCCATACAAATTTCCGTTATATATCCAGAGCCCAAAGAGGAACGACAGTAATAAAAACTTTCAAATGCAAACTAAGCAAATTTTAATTAATGAAAAATTGCAATTAAAAAAAAAAAAACGCTGCCGCTTGCTATCTCACTTCAACCAAGCCGCTGCAGCTGAACACAATTTTTCATTACGTAGAGACGCAGAAACTAAAAAAAGAGGAGAAAAAAATGCAATCAAAATGTTGCCTAGTAAATGCATAAAAAACAACGCACAAATACAAACACACATATGTAGATATATATGTAAATGTATGTGCATGCATGCGCATACATAAGTGTATGCGTTTGTGTGTGTGTGTGTGTGTATAGCGGGTGGGGCTGCCAGCAAAATAGGCGTCATCTAAGCAAGCAGTGCAACTGCTGCGACTGCGACAGCGACTGCGACTTACGCTGCCGATGCTGCTGTTAAGAATGCTGGCGCCGCTGCCAGCATCGCCCGATTAACATAAACACGCAAAAACATTAACACCGCCGCAGCCGCAGCCGCAGCCAACCAACAGCCATCGGCGCCAGCGACGACGGCGCAGTTAGAAAACAACAACAACTTCATACGTCATACATAGATAACGCGGCGTATGTGTAATGCGAGAGCGAGACAGCATGCCGATGTAGCTGGCACTCGGTCTGCCACGCTCATTACACTCATTTCGTAAAGTTGATGCTGCTGCTTGTTTTTTTTTGCTGTGGTTGTAGTTGGGTGCGCATAGGCAATTTTCCACATTTTCACACACAGACGCTGCCAGCAAATGCGAAAAAAGTCGACACGCAGACGCTGGCTGCGCTGCTGCGCCATGTGGCGGCCGCACCCCCAAACCCAATCACAAAAACGCGTTAATAAGAAAACGTGGCGCAAAAAACTACATTCACATACACACACAAGCAGCAAAGACCCCTGCCCTGCCCCCTGCCAACAACGGCTGTCAGCCAATCACAGAATTTGTTTACGAATCGCCCGCCAAAAGCAACACAAAGAAAATTTTGACGGCAGCGCAACGCGTTGGCAAAAAAAGAGCGTCTCTCATTTTATGCAATTTTTCCCACAGCTTCAAATGGCCGCCGTGGGTACGCGCTCTCGCTCTTACCCTCTCACACTCTCGCACATTCACTCGTTCAAGCTCTCTTGGAGCGTCGGCGCCGGCAGCGCAGCTTGGCACATTTTTTTTTGGTTGCCTTACATTTTCTACTGTTGCTCATTTGCGCTGCGTAAAAGGTAAAAGAAAAGCAGCCACGTGCGCTGCTGGCAGCGCGTTCACCGCAGCGTGCGCACCAAAAGAGTGCACATTTACGCTCTCTCTTAGCTGTGGCGCTCTTCGTTTGCAAACTGGCGCTTCGTTAAGTTTTTGCTTTGGGGCGATGCGACCACGCCGGGAACGTCGAGACCGTCGCGGGTAGCGTTGTGTGTTCGAGGCGTTTGGTTGGTTGGGAAACGGAGTCAGGTAACGGGTTTTTCCTCTTAGATTTTCATAAATAGATGTAATTTTTCAATTTATATGACCAACAGTTTTTAATTGAATGCATAACATTTACATATGCGCCATTGAATTAGAAAACTACACTGCAATGTCAAAAGATATTAGTGTTATTCTTATAGGGTATTTATTCTTAAAATTTCTCTATACTTCGAACCAAAATTTTACACGTCAAATATACAAAATCTGGTTATAATGAGTTGTATGATATGAACAACGAGGTTTCGAGCTTAGATGTGCTGTAGCATTGTCTCTGGTGTTGTTAATTAAGCAAGTTTCTTTTCAGAAGTTAGTTTAAGATTCGCTAACAATATACTATACTACAAATATTGATAATAAGTTAATCATTATAGTACAAAGCTGAAAAATATTGAATATGAATATTGACATACATATTCATACATAGCAAAGGGTTTTCTAGCTCGAAGTTTTTGTAAGTTTAGTTTTCGTTTTGGCAGTTTTTGGGTTTCGAATCTGATTTACCAAGAATTTTCAGATTTAGGTGTACATATGTTCCAAGAACCTTTTGCATATAATAATAACAACAAGTTCTTGTTTAACAATTCTATTTAAAATTCTACTCTAGTTCATATGGTCATGGCATGGGATTTTGTTTTCTCATTTCACAATATGTAGTATAACAGAAAGAATATGCTGATAATATTCTCGACCTCAATGTATTTAGTAAATAAGCCATAACTTAGACAATTTAGGACCCATTTATCTAAAAGAAACGGGGTATTTTTGGAAGCAGTGAAAGGCTAAAGAGTTCACAAGGAACTATTCAACAATATCCATAACTTCTAAATTAATAACCACTAAGAGTGTATAACGCAACGGGAATTCTATTAACTAACAATCGATTATAATGCTTATGACCTGCGTGCCTGGGCCACACTTTGAGGGGTGAGCTTTGGAAGCGGGCAATGGGGGTGGACAAAGAAACAGGTAAACAAAACGTAAACATAACGCATTAAATGTTAATGTTGCCTAATTGTGTAATTTGGTGTCGCATTTGATGTCATTTACATAGACAACAAATGGTGGCAACAACAACAACAATAACAACAACAACAACAATAGCAGCAACAACACGCAAGAGTTGCCATAATAGAGCTCAGGACCTGAGCCTAATGAACAGTTGGAATAGGTTAAAGTGAACGCTAATGAAGTAATTACAACAATTAATTTAATTATAAATTAAGCTATTGTTGCTCTGCGGTCGCATGACATTTATGATAAGGCGCGAGGAGCTTTGAGTGGGGGGAGTGGGTGGATGTGGAAGGGGGCGCTTCCTGCGTTTGTTTTGTCAACATGTTTACAAAGGACAACGAAGGACACCGCCTGGGCCTTCCGTTTGCCCTTCGTACCCTGCCCAGCCCCCTGTCCGTAAATTTGCCTAAAAAAATATGCCAGCAAATTGCGCGATAATTGAAAGTAGCTGAACTCAAACCTCGAAACGGTTCACCAGCTTCATTAATATTGAATCGAGTATTGGAAAAAGCACCAACTGCCTTTTTATCAGTAATGCAATAATTTACAAATTATCAACAGTCGCACATGCGTCGCAGCCGCTGCGCCAACTGCAATTTCATAATAATTTTCAGTAATTTTGCAATAAATGCAGCGACTGTGGCCGCTATCGTGTGTCTGCCATCAATGGCTGGGCATTCGGGGCGCGGGCGGGGGCGTGGCATAATGCAGGCATAATTTTAATTTTAATTGGCTTATTTAATATTTCAATTAAGTGCGGCGCTGGCAACCGAAAAACCAACAAACAGCGACCAGAAAACCAAACCAAAGTCGAACAGGTGTGAAAATATGTGGCATAAATATTTGTGTGCACACTCAGTGCGTGTATGTGGGTGTGAGTGTGTAGGTGTGTGTGTTTGTGTGTACATAATGCAGCTAATGAGTGCCGCAGGCTGCGCTATCCTCACTTCGCAGTGCACTTTGGCGGTTGCACGAGGCGTATGTGTAATGTAAACCTTCATTAAATACACATGCGAGTGCGTAAATTGTTGGCGTGCTGTGTGAACTGCCTGTGGCAGGTGTGAATATCATCAGAAGTAAATTAAACTTATTAAGAGGCTATTCAGCTTGACGAACTAAAATATCCAAGAGAAAATTTAATTGCAGTTGCTGCAAAAGATGAAATGCTATTTGACATTAATTAGATCAAATTGTAATTACTCAAAATGGCAGTTAATTTAATGCGATTATAACCAATTCAAGAACAGTGTACAAGGGCTTAAACTTACTGAGAGGAACGTAAACATAATTTGGAGAGTTCGATTCAAGTTCCTAATAATCCTCATTGTTACCACAAGGGTCAGAAGATTGACTTCAAGAATAGGGATTTCCCTATTTTGTGGGGATTGGGAGATGATTGAACTTTTCTTTATCTATATACGAAGGTTGTTATTCTAGTTCCTAGAATCTTTGAGTTATGCTTTAAAATCCATGCTTTGTAGTCAACATGTATCGATCTAACAAAAATGTGAGAATATATATTTAAAATTTCTAGTCTCAGGCTTCTATAATTACCGAGCTGAGCCAGTGGACATGGCTGAATCGACTAAGCTCATCATCTTATTTATTTACCTCTTTGCAATGGGTTCAGGGTACAACATTCAGTCAAAATGTTCAATATAATCTATGATAGATAGAATAATTCTATTGAAGAATGATAGGAATTTGACAAACCAGGCTCTAGCTCAAACTGTGTTCGAACATATTTAAAATAAGTTTCACGAAGCGGTTTTGAAAACGTTTGTTGGGCTTGCTGTAATTTTCACAAAAGTTCCGGACTAACATAGAGAGTGTGAAGAAAGAACTACGGTGAAGAAAGTTGGTAGCTTGAACAAAATAAAGGGCTTTAAATACAGAACTTAACAATGTGAAAAAGGGTAAACTTGTTGTGTGGTAAGTAAATAGATCCTCAAGCTAAACATTCAACTTGACATGCTCTCATATTTTAGAAGCTTTCCCTTTCAGCTCGGTAACAGGCACCACAACTTCACTCACACACAGACATTTACCGTGAAGTAACGCCTAATTGAGGACGTGTATTGTAACTGGTGCCTCATTTGCCGAAGGCTGACCCAACATACTACACACAACACATAACACACACACACACAAGCAGATAAGGACAAGCGAAAATTTCAATAGAAAATCCATAAACTCAATATTTGAGCACTTGCAACACATGGCAGGTGAGTTATGAACGTGGCTGGGCGCTGGCTGCGATTTCTTCACGCTGTCGTCTTTTGCCAGTTAGCACCCCGGAAAGTTTATGGGGCAACTGTGGAGCAGGACTCAGCCAGGACGCAGGTCCATGGCATTGGTCCTGCGTCTGGGCGGCGGCTCTTTGCGGTTTTTCCTGCATTTTGGCGTGCAATTATTTAATGAAGTTATAAAATTTGCCTTCTTGCTTATCAGCTATGCCCCGACTTGGCTCTGGCTCGTGGATGTGGATGTGGATGCCAGCGCTAAGTTTGCCTCATACAAGCTAACCACGTACGTGTGTGTGCGTATGTGTGCGAGAGTGTGTGTTGTGGAAAATTTCATTGCTCGCTGACTTTTGTTGTAATTTGATTTTTGGTTTGTTGGCTTTTGTTTGAGTTCGCGGCAAACTTGTGCAGCGGAATTCAATTAAGAAATGTCAAAATTTTATTGAACACAATGCAGATGCAGGTGCTTGCTCTGGCTCTGGCTCTGGCGCTTTAGGGCATTAGGCATGCTGGCATGGGCGTGGCCCAACGACAATTTACAGCAAATATATATATATATACATATATAACATCCGTTCACATTAATTTAGACACGCCAATAACCTTTGCGCACTTTTGCAGCATCAATTTTCATTAAAACGCGCCAGAAAAATACGGCTGCAAAAAATGAGTTTTGGCTTTTTTCGCGCTAAAAGTTAGAAACCGTAAGCGGAAATGAATCCCATGTGCATAAATACGTATAAATCCAAAAATAAATTGAATTAAAAAAGGCAAAACCAGAAAAAGCGAAAAAATTAAAAAAAGACGCAAGCAAAGACAAAAAACCCGAGTCGAGCCGGCAATTGGAGTGAGCATAATAAATTCGAGCATCAGACTTTGTTTGGCTTAGTCAATGGTGCAAAAAAAAAAAAAAACAGCGAAAAAAATCAAGCTAAATGCAGAGCAGAAAAGCGCAAGCTGGGGGACAAAAAAGTGGAATACTGAACCGAACCGAAATCGCGAATTTATTGTAAATGAGCGTGGCAAGGAGCTGGTGGTCAGCGCGAAGGATGCGAGCTGCGAGCAGCTCTCAATGATTTTTAAATAACTTTGTCTAGCTTTAAAATTTATAGTAAGCGCCATTTTATGGCGCGCAGTTTGCGCACATAGCACCCTGCCAGTACGTCCCCCCTAGTGCGAATAGAGCTAAGAAAGAGTCAAAAGATTTTATAATGTACCTTGTATACTCTATTCTATACTAAATATCTTTGATGGGATATTTCTCCTAAATAAATTAATCAATTACATAAATGCAGAACACTTGAAGATTCAATCGGCTAGGGAACTTAGGGAAATTGGTTGGTAATGCAACATTCTGATCTGAGACAGTCCAGAAATACATAATTTACTTTGAGGAAGATTCTTCTTAGGTGCGCTCAACGATCCGGGCGACGTAGAATAAGTTACGAGCTACTGGGGACTACTCGCAGTTTTCTGTAGATGACCTCGGACCTCGGAGATATGATGAAATATAAATCCTGGTATTCGAACCAGGATCCCTGTTATAAGTTTGCAAAATTGATCAACTTTTTAACGCTTTTCTCTTGCTAATACATTTTAAAATACTAGACAATAAAAAGTATTTATTTCCATGAAATTCCATTAGATTCGGAACCACAAAATTCTGTATTAGCAAAACTTTTCGTTCTTTTAAGATATCTACTTGATTTCAATATAACAATATACAAGACTCGTTTTGTTTGTTATATATAAAGCATTCTTCATAAAATACTTCAACAGCCCGTCTTCAAATAGCGTTCAAAAACAACTCATTTATCTTATTTTGTCAAAAAATTGTCATCGCATAGAAGACAGAGAAGGAGGGGAAAAGGTCGCACACAGCGACACACTCTGGCTAAGCAGTCGAGCAGTCTGTCGTCTGGCTGTCGTTGTCCTGGCGCATGGAATTGGTGGCTGGAGCTTGGTGGCTGCAATTGGAGCTGGAGCTAGAGCTGATGGGGTTTGTCTCTGCGCTTTGTTGACAGCTATTGTCACAATTACAAGTTGATATGTCCCGGGCAGCTGCTGGGTCTACGCTCGTCGCGCGTCTTGCAGCTCGTGTCGCTAAGTCAACTGATTTAAGTGATATTTATGCCAGACGCGGCGAGCGTTCAATGGACCAAGTGATAAGCGTCGACCGAGTGACAAGTGTGTGGCATGAACGTTGTGCTGATTAATGGCTGATGCTGGTCATAGGATATGCCATGCCCGGCACGGGGCACGTTTGCTTATCACATAAATTTTGTAATGTTAACACGACGTAAGACACAAGTTGCAGGCAACGTTCTCCTTCTCTGTGCCAACAAACACACTTTACAACTTTTTGAAACTTTTCCTTTTTTTTTATATATTTTTTTTTGTTTGCCACGTCTAACATTTTTTCATGACGTTCTCTCCGCTAATTGTTTAATTTTGGAGCCGCACATGAGAACATTGATTACAACATGTTGCAGCCGAGCTTCAACTCCCACAGCGCCGCAAATTGTGCCACAAATTTAAGTACATGCGAGATTTGTAAGTAAAGTAATGAATTGCCTAAGTACTTTTTAAACAAAATGTTTGAAATGTTAGTTTATTTTACGGAGATATATTTCTCTTTTAAGTCAAAAGCGGGTATCTATTCGATGTTTCGACTTTTTAAAACACGATGCGGGTATTTTTTGCCTAAACATTTTTCATAAAAAGTGAAAATAATCTGTATTAACTATATTAATTTAAATATATATAAATTAGAAAAAAGGGAGAAAAAACTTGTTTTTGAAAAGTAGCCAAAGACTGAAAAAAAACGTATTTAAATATGCAACAAAATGTTTAATTATTAAATATTATTATATAAATAGTCAATGCAAAGGTGCATCGATTTTATAATTGTTTTAAACTATTGAAGTTAAATTATTTTCAAAACATTTTTTTTAGAAATCTTCGGCGATAATTGCAAGTGCTTAGAATGTTTTTCATCTTAACAAAAAACATATACAAAAGCAGAGCCCAAAAAATTCATTGTACCTTGTTTTCAAAACAACAAAATATGCTAATTATGAATAAATTAAAGGGTTTTTTTTATGTGATACAGAAATCGATAACTTCTTGAGAATACACAATACAATCGATAGTTTCCTGTAGGTGCTGCATCTTAATTGCAATAATTGAATTAAAAAATTTTATTTCAATCTGTTTAACCATAGAATAATTTATTTTTTTTTGTTAAATATAGTTTGGAAGAAAACCTTTACTTTTACTCTTATATTTATGGCTTCTCTTAGACTAGTTTCAATTATAAATTATTTGATTTAAATTTTATGCAATTTCTACTCAGCCGACCCTCGTAAGACCAAATATTTTTTTCGACTACTCATTTAGTCGACCACAAAAGTTATGTTGTCTCATTAACTTTTAACTTGTTGGATGGCTGGCTGGCAAAAATGCTGGGCTTGGTTATTTGAGCCTTTTTTGCGCACACTTCAACTGTGGAGGAACTCGACGACGGACTAGGACATTGTTAAGGTAACGAGCACAGTAAAAATATTATTTTTATTAAAAAAGACAAATATTGTGGGACCTACAGGCGGGTGGTACGTGTGCAGGACCAGGCAGTCCAATTGCACCCAGCTTTTTTTCTATCTTCTATGGTTTTGTGTTTGCAGTTAGCGCTAAGCTTTGACTTGACAAGTGAGAGGAAAAAATGTATAAAAATATACAAAAATTAATTTTAATGTAACAGGAGTTGTGACTGCGGTCGGGAGATAAAGATAAGGAGAGACAGAGGCAGAGAGAAAGCGTGATATAGTATAAAGGGATTGAGAAAAAATGCTGAAATTACATATGATGTTTTAATTAGTGACATACGGGTCGTATGTGTAATATTTGCACAAAAACATGTTGCAGTCAGCTGCAGAGCTCGCAACCACAGATAATTGGCTTGGTTATGCTTTTGTTTTTATCCGATTCACAAGTCACTAATCAAATACATTTGAATTGCATCACAGTGCGTTTTTGCGCATTGCGTTAAGTGCTTTTAACTTACCCCTTTTTGGAAAATTTCATCGCAAATATAAAGAGAAAGTTGTGCTTTATTAAGCCAAATTTATTGTTATATACTTATGCATTAGAAAACAGAGTTTTTGATCGGAAAATTACACATTTATTAAGCGTCAATCAATCAATCGAGTCGATTGATCCAAGTCCATTTGTCTGTTCGTCTTTTCGTTCGTTCATTCTTCTGGTTGGAAATTGTCAATATTAGATGATGATGATATAATTAAATAAAACTTAGCTGTAAATGCATTTTTGCCCATTTGAGAGTTAGAGAGCAGAATAAGCACGACCGTTGAACAGAAGTGTGTTCGACTATTTAACAGTAGTCATACATGGATACAGGGTATCTTATAGTGGGACACCCTCGATTGGTGCATTCTTACTTGATTCACTCGTGAGAAATACTGATGCTAATGGAGAATATATCTTATATCGAGAATATATCGTTGGTCTACAATGCATTCTCTCGCCTGTAGAATACACTTTATCTCTTTATCATTTAAGTTAACAATTTTTTTTTTTAAGATTTAACTTTATTATTATATATGCTGTAATCAAGCAGTACCTTCTGATCTTTATCAAGGGAAAGATTGTGAAATAAGGTATATTTACAATGTACATAATAATCGATATCTTAATATACATTTTACATTATAATCTATATCTATATATAATTTATATTGTATGCATCGACAATAGACATTTATCATTTATCCGTGATAGAAACGTTCTGACAGAAAGTAAAGTTTACATAGAAAGTTCTCAAAAGATGCATGTTAGCTCAGATTTTGTAAGGAATCAGACCACAATCTTCTACACGATCTGTTAATTATAAATGGTATTCCACATTCTATTTCGAATATTTTCTTGGTATTTCATATAAGCTGCACCCGTACCTAACTACTGGGTGGGCATTGCTGCATTCCGTGAACTGTGTGCAGCTGGGCAAGCTCATGCCTTGTATTTCGGGCAGTCCTTGTTCAAGTTTGTGTGCTCTCCAGTATTCACATGAGCGCGTTTCATTAATGTGCGCGAAAGCGTTCACATTTTTTGCACCTTTCGTTGTGCTGTGTTTTAGTTAGTTTTTTTTTTGTTTTTCAGTGTTTTTTTTCCTGGGTGCCG
Organism: Drosophila ezoana; assembly: GCA_035045725.1. NCBI lineage: Eukaryota > Metazoa > Arthropoda > Insecta > Diptera > Drosophilidae > Drosophila > Drosophila ezoana. The sequence goes on from JAWNOU010000166.1 coordinate 148,305, forward strand.
CCTCTTTGCTTCGCCATTTGCCAGTTTTGTGATTTTTGCGCGGAAATTAAAATTTTGCTAGCTGGCGTTGCCTTTGCAGCTGGCTGCAGCGCCTCCAAGCGGCACCCAGGGCCGCCCACTTAATGCAATCTAAGCGCAGCTGCTGCATCATTACAGTCGAGTCTGTGTATGTATCCGTGTGTGTGTGTGTGTGTGTGTAACTGTGTGTTTGCCATGCTTCCGCTCAGATTTAATTTCGCAAAGTAACAGAGAACGCGGCCCGGGTTGCCAACTATGCGCCGCCTGTTTGAACTTTTTTTTAGTTTTGAGCTCCTATATATCCATTTATTTATTTTTTTTCATATGTGCTGGGGTTTCTTCTTCTTCTTTTTTTTCGTTAGCTGTTTCGTTACTGACTATAATTTAATTCCGTTTGCATTTTTCATTTGCGGCACTTTTGGCGTTTCGTCGTGCCCGTGTGATTGCATGTGCGCGTGTGTGGCCCAGGTGTTGTGAGTTATGTGCGCTGAGCTTTGGGCTTTGGAAATTAGAAAAAATTCGAAAAATATTTTTTTGTTTGGTTAAAATGTGTGCGAAATCTCATGAGAGTTCCGATGTAGCTTGAAAAGTATATGCAATTCTTTTATAATCAAGGGTGAAATAAAAGTGGTCAGCAGTCTGTTCTTCATAAATTAATTTGAGTAACATTTAAGTTGGTTTAAATATTTAATATTTAAAATGTACATTCAGCGAATTTAATGATAACTTGAGTGCTGATTTTTAGTTGTTAAGCAAAGTATATTAAAAAGTATATAATAAGTAGCTTCGACCTTTTATATTCCTAGAAATTATTGATCTAAACTAAGAATTTTCGATTTATTATACTATTCAACATATTTTCCATTTTAGTGAATAATTCTTAAGTATGCAAGTACAGTAACATATACCAACATGAATTATTTTGCAGTATATTAATGTGTTTTTCAAAGATGCTTTGTTGAAATATTCCGTAATATTACCGCAACGTCGCTCGGCTCAAACGAACCAAAATTAATAAAAAAATAAAAAATTGCCAACATATCTATATGCATTTCTACTGGCATTCCCTTCCACACGCACTAATATTTAATTTTCTTTTTTAAACATAATTGTAATAAAATATATCAAACAAGTAAGTAACAAGTATCCCCGACTAGGGGATACCCTGAACCCTCTTCTTCCAACACCAAATCTTCCAACATGCAAATATATATACTATTCTAGAAGCTACATGCCAAGTTTGGTAACTCTAGCTCTTAATATTTACCAAAATTGCTCAAAAAACAGGATTTCGATATCGATTTCAATCGATTACTTGGAAACGGGGCACTAGGAGGACAGCTAAGATTTCAAGTCTCTGGCTCTTATAGGTTCTAAGATCCTTGCGTTCATACAAACGGACGGACGGACGGATAGACGGACGGACATGGCTAGATCGACTCGGGTGTTGATGCCGATCAAGAATATATACACTATATAGGGTCGGAGATGCTTCCATCTGCCTGCTACATACATTTTACACAAAAACTTTATACCCCTTTTACCCGTTTTTAATGGGTTCAGGGTATAAAAATGCCAAACGCAAATCTGTCCCCGGAGGCCCAATTAACAAAATATGAAACTGATTATTGTTATTCTGGCTCATATTAATTTTCCTTCACATAAATTGTAAAAAACAATCAAAAACAATAGATCAATTTCAATGGTTATCGTTATCTTTCATTCATGTTGTTATTTTACAAATTATTATTATTGCTTGTGATTTTCTTGTGAAAAAAATTAAATAAATTGATATGCATATATATATACATGTTTCTTTATAGGTGTATATTTACATGTTCTTGCATTAAATAAAATAAAAAGCAATTGTGAATATTTATAACAACTTTGTACTTTTCGGGTAATGATCCGATTCCGAATCGAAGCTGAATTGTTTTGGTATAAAAAAGTGTAGATAAAGTACTTATTATTTTGTGTCTATCTAAATTCGAAACGGAACTTAGATCGATTTCCTCACTTTCATTTCAAATTATATATTTTTTGAATTTCATAAAAACATAGAAGAATTGTGACCAGGATTTAGGAAAAGAACATTAGGCCAAACATCGTTCGAAGTAATTTTTGCCTTAATTGCTTTCACATGTAAATTATACAAATATACAAAAATATATTTGTGTATTAAGTATTACGTTTATTTATTGTGATATGTTTTTCGTTATTTACCTGTAAAATGAGAAGCTTCAAAAAGTTTACGTCCTGAATGATGTTCTATAGCAGCATCGAATGCAAATAACGTAAATACAATCTGACCAGGAACACTTAATATGGGTTTTTCTTGGCATAAAATAACATCAATTAAAATATATAGTAAAAACGATTCTTGTTGCAGGGGTAGACCAAAGAAAAACATGAAAATGTTTTAACAATTTATTAAAATGACAGACTTTCTACAGTGCTTCAGTTCGATGCGTTCTAACTGCCCAATTCCAATCAAGCATGTGTTTATATTTTAAATAGAAAACTTGTGAAATACAAGCGAATGTCTTACAAGGGGCAAGTAGAGCTTAGGCAAGGCGAGGCAGGGCGAGGTGTGGCGAGCGGCCAACATCTTGCCAGGAAGTAATACAACTTCGACTGCTGCCTTGTACACGTGATTAGAAAGTTTTCTGCATCGATGTTGCGTTGGTTGTGTGTGTGTGTGTGTGTGCGTGTGTTGCTGTGTGTTTTTCTACTTTGTATGCACTTAATAACTTTCGCATACTTTTGCACATTTTATGGAAAATTTTCTTTTAATTTTCTTGCTAATATTCTGCACGACTTGCGTCAGTGGCCCTGAACAGTGCGTATATTTGTGTGAGTGCATGTGTGTGTGTGTGTGTGTGTGTGTGTGTGTGTGTGTGTGTGTGTGTTGTTGCCTGTGTGGTCATGTTTGCACTCATTATTGTTGTGCCAAGTAAATCAATTTATGGCAAGTTTCAAGTTTTTTGTAAGGCTGCCACGTTACCAAAGTGCAGCTGGAACAGTTCTATGGAAAGTATTGAAGTTTTTCAACCAGAGCAGGCAAGTTTTTAGCCAGCGGCCATACGAGGCTGCTCTGTATAGTTATTTTTTATATACTCGTTTAAAGAAAATGCAATAGTATAGTGGTTTTTTTGTGGGGTAAAAATGGTGAAAAACCGAGACAATAAATGTTTGCAAATATTGAAAACAGGACAAGAACTGCATCTGTCATAAATATTTTTTAATTAATGTCAAAATAGTCGTCAGTTGCGAAAGTGAATTTAAGAAACTAGTTAGCAACAATTAGCCAAAGCTGCCTGATCAGGAGATACTTTGTAACAAATACTTCCGTTTACCGTCATTAAAACTCACGCCACGAGTTGCGCTTTTAATGCAGCTAGTTAAAGCTTACTGATCAGGAGATACCCTGTACCAAATGTTTTCATCTACCTTTACTAAGACTCAAGTTGCGCGTTTGGCTTTTTAGGCAGCTAGTGAAAGCTGCTTGACTAAGAGATATCCTCTACTACCCTCTGCCTCTGCCCTCGTCGTTTAGGCGTAGAAATGTTAGCCTTTTTTCATAAGCTGACCGTCTTCTTCCATGAGCTCTGCACTGTTCGAAATATAATAATTTCTGTGCTTTTTTTCGATCGTGTTTCGATTACTTACAAGGACATACAGAAAAACAGGTCGCCTGTAAAGGATGCTATTGCTGATTAAGAAAAGATCTACTTAATAGTGTCGGAATCTCAATTTCTTATTCCTTTTTATGCGTACTCTGCAAACAGATCTTTTATCACTATCGAACTCAATCGATCTTTAATTATTAATTGCAAATTTTTTGTTGGGATACAATTGACTGAGCTGTTCGTGTAGTGCCTGTCTTTAGACCGCACTCAACAGTTCGTATTCCATTTTAGACTCACTGTAGCATTTATTTAAAGGAATAAAAATATATTTCTACACAAAATTGTTGAACGAAATTTTCAATTACAATTGCGGTCAGTTCTGAACAAGGCAGTAATTGAATAAATTATTATTTTCAAAAGCTCAAAGCCATTTTTATACTATTTTTGTGCATAATTTAATTTTATAACCTTAATTGCACTATTCGAATAGAAAATTTCGATACAAACAATGTAAGGTCGAAGTTTGTAATGCACTTTGGAAAATGCATTTGCAGCAATAAGTTGAAAGTACAGTATCAATAAGCCAACAAAAATAACAATAACAAAAGCAAGAGCTGCAACAAAAAGTCATTAATTAAATTTTCTGGCATGATAAAATAATTCGATTGAAGTGTCTATTTATGTGCTGTCATGGTTTGGTTAGGCTTTGAGACGAGCTTTATGTTGCTGGCTGTTGAGGGAAACGCTTTTGGCCAAGTTTATGAAAGAAAAAAAGTGGAAATAGCCACCCCAAAAAACTCTCGCACTACAAAACAAATAACTACTAATTTGGCAACAGCAGCTGCTCTTTTCAGCTTTCAGCTATACTTTTTGGCCGTCTTTGACTGGTTCTAAGAGTTGGTCCGAGCCATGGTAACCGCAACCTTTCAGGCAAAAGTCCAAGTTGAAAGCAGAGAGTGTTTATAGTTTATTGTTGATTGAACACTAATTAAGTTGCCAGTGCAAAAGGCAGTGGGAAAACTTTGGCCAGCTTCTAGCCATGATGAAGATGCTTCCATAGATGGACAGTCGCCGTTGATTGGTTGCTGTCCGTTGCCTGTCCAGCACGCTCCTAAGATGTTTGCCTTATAATGAACCAAAATGCATTCGATACGACACATCCCATATTTCTTGTTTCCGCCCACCGCTTCCCACCCCCACCCTCCCCAGCACCGTTTTCCCCTAGCGTTTCATGGGTTGTGTAAAAGTTTTTGAAAAACTTTAAGAACTTCTTGCTTGTGCATTTAATAGCAATAATAATTTGTAGTTTGTATATTGCACAATCTATTGCCATAGGGCTTATATTGCAAAGCAGAGGCAGCCCCGAACCATCCCGCAATTGGTAAAAACTTTATAATTTCCATATGCCAGCAGCTTTGGCAGTGTGGAAAGGCCAAAACTTCTATCATCTCGTATTAAATAAATGCTGTCCACATATGCACATGTACATAGTTATGTATGTGTTTTCTTCTATTTCGATCAATTTTCCTATTTGCTTTTTCATACTTTGTGGCCTGCAGAATTTACAAGCAGCTATGCACAAAACTCAAAATTTGTTTACGGCTCTAGCATTGCATTTTTGCAATTATTTTAAAAAGGCAATTTAATTGCTGCTCGACGCAAGTGCCAAAGCTGTGGTTGACCTGTCATTGGACACTGGGTGTCCCAACACAGGCTTGTGATGGGAGTGGTTAGTTTAACTATCCAATTTGCAACCTAATGGAATAGTCAATAGGTGGGTGAGTGAACTCATTCTAAATGATATCTCATATGCATGGAATCAAATATTTTTGATTTATGCCAGACGATTGCCACATTGCTGAGCGAATGCTCTCAGCTCAGATAAAGGTGATTTATTGCAAATGCAATAAAATTTGATAAAAAACCTATCACAAGCTTAAACATTTGCTTTGGAATGATTCCGTTTTAAGAAGGAGCAGAGTAACGTTATGTAGGTACATGATATACGGCACTATATGTCTAAATTTGGATATGAGTAGGATATTTCCTCACATGAACTCTAAATTATGCTTAAGCAAAAGCTTAAATTTTATCTTATCAATCTTGATATGATATATTTTCTTTTATCAAGAGAACAGCTTTTAATCCTAGATTCTCTTCCGCTAAGCAAAGTTAAGTCTTGTTGGATAAGAGAAAATGGGAATACAAGTAGAAAACGGTTTAAAAATGAAGTTTTAACATTACAGAGATTTTCCCAATAATGTTGTAATGGAATGAGACACGATAAATTCGAAAAAACGCCACGCCTCCGTGATTGAGAAAGGAATATGTCAGAAATGTTGATAATGAAAACAATCATATACATCTGTAAAAGAGAACAAGAGTATATAGCGATGTCGACTACAATGAACACGATGAGAAGAGGGGTGTACTAATATGAGGTACACTTACTACACACTTATCAAATTGCCACACCATCGCATAAGTACAACTTACAATGAAGAAAAGTTATATGGCAGGGTTTTACAAAAACCCATAACAACAAAAAATTCAATCAACCCATAAACTGGGCTAAGCAACATTCCTAACAAGTAAGCATTTGCCTATGGCTCTTATTTGATTCCTTAGCTTGACTGAGTATTGTGACTGAGTATAGATACATATCAAATATATCAACTAGTGGAACACTCTAATGTTGTTTTTCTTATATTATTACTATGACTAAGTTTATCCTTTAATAGTTGGAGTAAATTAATTAGATACGTGTAAATGTCTGAGGTTAGTTTAGATTGTATGCCTATTGTAAATTAACGTGATCTAATCAGAGACCCACAAACTCTCTATAATACTTAAAACTCAAAAAGTTACGAGTAATAATTTAATAAATTTTGTTTTAGAATGTGCGCAGTCCGTAAATATATTTTGCAAATAATTCGTTGGTCATTCCGCAGATCGCTGGAGTTGTGGCTTATTGTGAATTATGTGCGCTAGCCCAGGCTCAGGCCCAGACCCAGACCCAGACTATTTTGTGCCGCAACCTATCGACCTGCCCGCCCAACGGCCACTTCAGAATCGCACATAAAACGCATTTGTATAGCCGCACATATAAAAATGCCGCGTTTTCGACTTACACTTGTGCCAGGACCAAAAAGCTGCCTAAAAGGCCCCAACTGCCGTCAGATAAAAAACGATAAAGTAGCAGGCACATGGACGCAGCTTTTGTGCCGCTGCTAGCTGGCCCCCAATTCCAGCCGCCTCGTACCCCTAGTCCAACTCCCAAAACTGGCCAACTCAAATGTGTTTATGCCTCTGGCACTTGAAAAAAAAAATTGTTCTAAAAATTGTTGGCTTGTTGCTTTTGTTTGCCATTTTGTGTGTGGAGCATTTTTTGGTCCACGTTTTACGAATTTTATTTTGTTTTTGTTGTGCAGATCTTTTTTTCTGGTTTTTTGTTTTGGCCCAACGCCTTTTGGTAAATTAATGCGAAAATTTTTCGTGAAATGTGAAATTTCGCGTTATTTTTCAAAGCACACACACAGACACACGTACGGTCTCATGTGTGTGTTGGTTTTTTGTCTGTCTGCAAGTTGGCGACTGGTCCACGTTGTTTGCTTGACGCTGCCTGTCCACCACGAAGCTGCATGTCCACCTGTCTATGCCGCTTGATTGATGGTTATTATGCGCACTTGTACTTCACCCCCTTCCCAGCCCCTAACCCTGAGCTCCTGCCCCGCTTCGCTCAGTGCCTTGACTGTAATTTCGCGCAGAGGACAAGCTAGTCCATGCGCCCATCAATGCCAACACTCCTCGCTCTCTTTTTATTTTACATATCAAATCATAGAAAAAAATATATAAAAAGTATTAGGCGCTTGTCACTTGACGGGGGTTGGTCGAGTTTAATTTTTTTTTTTTTGGTTTCGTTTGGTTACGGGCTTGATTAAAATACCTGCCGGCTATTTGCATTATTTTTGTTGGGTTTTATGCGTGTCTTCATTTCGACATTTAATGCGTGACCCAAGCAACTTCATTAGCCTTTTCCGTCGACTTGTTTGATCAGTTTTTGTGCCTTCAAAAATTTTACAAGGAAATACACTAACTATTTCCTGACAGAGTAACCCATAAAAAGATACCTATTTTTTTTATCAGCTTCAAAGAGTCTGTCTGTTTGTTTATAAAAATCGCAGTAACGTATGCCGTAGTTTACCGGATCGGACCCCACACGATATAGTTGCCATAGTAATGATCAATTTCTAAGTTCGTGTCTGAAAAACGTTTTGGATGATTAAACTTTGCATTTGAATGCTTGACATGTCCTGATATCAGATAAAAAGAGAATTCTCAGCTCAGTGTGATTAACGTGTTTAACTTGTGCTCCAAGATTTTGCTGTTTAAAATCTTGCATGTTCAAGCAGGCTGAAGATTCCACACAGCGACAAAACCGCTGTCATTGCCATTGTAAAAACAGCTACTATTTAATATTAAATACAATAATCTGTTACTGAATTGTACAATATTAAGCTGTTGCATTATATAAATGTTTATTTTTCCACATATATATTTTCAGAACAAACCTCTTCTCTACACTGTCTATTTAACTTAACCTCTGACAATATTAGCATTTGAAACAACTCAACTTTGAGTTTGTCTTGGGCTTTTCATTTTAGCTAGTGGCTTATCAGAGTTTCTTTCACAGTTTTTCCTTCTATTGATTTCGTGTGCCGTCTATGTGTTTATCTATGCCTACGCGTAGTTTGGCTCAACCTTTTTCTGCGCGTTCTGTCTGCGTATACTGTGCATGTGTGTGTGTGTGCATGTTTGAATGTATGTGTTGCTGCCATCAGTTGGTGCCCAAAAAACAAAAAATAGGCAAAAGACAACATACAAACAGTCAAAAGCAGGCAGCCACCCAACCAGCCGCCCTCAATTTGCCGTTATCTGCCGACTTCTATGTAGACACTAAAATTTTTCATTTCCAGGCCGAGGCAGTTCCCAAAAAGCAAAAAAAAAAAGAGAGAAGAAAATTCAGCAAACATTTTCGCGTATTTCTAAAAACAATTTCTATGCCACCCGCAACCCCACCGCCAGACACCAAAACAGAAATAAAAAAATGAATAAAAACTTGGGCCGTAAATGATGAAATGCGTGCAAACTACACAAATACATGCAACCGGCTGCATACACAGCCACCCACACAGACGCGCTTGGAGCAGCGCAAAAAAGTATGCTAGAAAAAAGTGCGCTGCGCTTTATATGTGTGCGTTGGTGTGTGTGTGCGTGTGAGTATATGGCGGGGAGCGTTCGCATTCTGGCATTTCCTGGCTGCTCTCGGCTAGGCTCCGCCCTGCGTGGCCTGCGTATACAAAACTACAACTACTCGCTGCCGTGCAGCTGGGCCCGCTGGCTTTTTGGGATTGGTTTCGGTTTCGGTTTGTAGGGGGTTGCAACTGGGCCTCGCAGTTGCTGTCGCTGTCGCTGCCGCTGCCGCTGCCGCAGTCGCCGTCGCCGTTGCCGTCTGCCTCCGCCTGCAGCAATGCACCCCTGCAACTCAGTCCCCAGCGCATGGCGTTGTTTATCACTCGGTGAAGCCTACTTTTTGGCGTCTCCTATGTGCGTTTTTTTTAGCTGCTGCAGCTGCGGCCGCTGCGCTGCCAACCGCACGCTTAGTTTGCAATTAAAACGAAAGATGCTCGCCATTTGTTCATCTTGTTGTTGTTCTTGTTGTTTCTCAGTCAGTGTTGAAAAATGTTTTGGCTTTTCTATTTTTTTCCGTTTGTATTTCAACTTTTTTTATTTCTCTTTTGGTTTTCTGGCTCTGCAGTTAACTGTCTTTGTAGTTGTTGTTTATTTATGTACTAGAGTCGCTTTGGCGAATGTTGTTGCCACGCAGCAGCTGAAACGAGAAATCGGCAGCAAAAATTTGAGCCCAGTTTTCCTTTTAATGAAAGCGCTCGGTTGCGTTGATGGCGTCTGTGGTTACAGAGCTGCAAGGCAAATGACAGTTCTACATGCGGTTTCATGTGGTTATTCCCTTTCTTTTTATTTAAGTTGCACAAGGGTCGAGATTTGTGCTGTAACGGCTTCGAGTTGTTAAAGTCAACCCAAGCTAGCTTATATAACAGTAACTATACTAAAGCAAGAAATATAAGTATCTAAAAAAATAGACAGATTATTGCAGTTAAAAACTTCTATCTTCGGATAAAGGCTCGTGTATAATCAACAACTATATATATTATATCTATATATGTAATGCTCGCTCCAAAAAACACCAAATCGGGCTTCGCTTTTCCCGAGGCAGAAAATTTCAAACCTTTTTTTTAATATACAAAAAATATAATATACCAATTGTGGGAAATTGTATTTCCAAAATTAAGCTAAAACATAAAACAAAAAGAAAATACAAATCCAGTCCTACACATTATTGGGAAGGGAAGTGGAAAATTGAAAAATACATTAAATAAAGCAAAAGTTGAATTTATTGATTTTTAGCACTTGGTGCGCCAGACTCCTGCTATAAATATTTGAAAGCAGAGATATGAGATAATATAATTTTAATTAGAAAAGGCTTAGCTTCTTTATGAGTTAAGTGCTAGGCATAATGCCGTTTGACATTTGACTATCTCGAAATTTATGGGGATTATTCCGTAAATAGACCCAATCAATTTCAGTTCTATTGCTTAAGCTGGAATTACTTCTTGGGCGGATTTCCCTTTAAGTAATTGGCTTAATTACTGTTGCATTGTCAGCTGAGGCTTATTGTTGCACTTTCATTGACTGCAACTTGCAACATGCAGATCCGCATCAAATATGCTCTTTGTGTGCGTATGTGTGTGTGTGTGTGTGTGTATGGGTTCGTGTGCTTCTGTATGGAGTCCATTCGCTCGCTGCAGCTGCATTCGAGTTCCATTCACAGTTTCAGGCCCTGCACTCTGGCCCGTTCCCTTGGGTGCTGTTTGTAGCTGATTTTGAATGCAGTTTGCTGGCGTTGCATCGCGTGTGTTTGTGCTGCGCTTGCAACATGTGGCACGCACCATAGGCCGGCTTTGCTATGTGACCATATGTTATGTCCTGCTGTAGCCAGGCTCATTCACGAACTTTTTTTGGACTGTGCGTTGCCTTTTGCTATCAAACATATAAACACATATGTACAAAGTTATATATAAATGTATATATGTAAATGGATATTTATATAACACATTTTTATATGCCTGCCATTTGTTGTTTTTCGCTTGTGTGTGCGTGTGTGTGTGCGTGTGTGTAGTTGTGTTGTTTTTTCTTTGTTGCTGTTCCGTGTTTTTGTTTTGCTTTCTTTTCATCTTTGTTTGAACGCTTGCCGCACGGGGTTCAAGGTCGTTGCAACAACGACGGACAAAAAAAAAACCAAAAATAAAACTCGAGTCGAGGGTTTGTCTATGTGTGTGTTGGAAATATATATGGATCAATGTCTGATTTATTGCAGCTCGTGCCATTGCACTTGATTGTGTCCCAAATGCAAAAAAAGGGGCCAGCAAAAAACAATACCAAATATAGAGCCAGATAAAAATAGAATAAAATAAATATGACCGAGAAATAAACAGTGAAAAAAATGCACAAAATGCATTCCAGGCAGTTGAAGTATTTGGCTCATGACCCTGATCGCGGCCCAGCGGCCAGACAACCCAATCGAAAGCGTTTATTTATTGCAACTTTTATTTAAAGCGAATAAAATGCACATCAAATTCAAGCACAAACAATGCTTTAAAGCAGCTCCAACTCCGGACAGGTATTCAATGAAATATTTGCTTTATTTCAATAGGTACCCGCTCCATGAACGTTATGTGTCATGTGAAAATACAGGGAAAACAGCTCGTTAAAGAGGTTGCAATTTATGTTCGCACGGTGTCTAAATAATTGAAAAGCGTAATTAACAAAATTTATAAATAAATCAAGTGGGCAATTATAGAATAATCTCCCTATTATAAATTGGGGAGTTATCATTTGGAGGGACAACATTTTTTTGAGTGTTGTCTTCTATATACGGAAGATGAGATTTTTGTGAAATTAAGACTTTGTGCACACTCTCTTAATGTAAGACATTTTATATTGACATCGAAAACTGTTAATTCCAAAATTATGTTTTCCGTCGAAATTTTGTTTTATTATTTTTTATATGTAATTTAAAACATGATTTTCTCGACTCAAAAAATTATATAATTAAAACATGATTTTCTCGAATCAAAAAATTATATATACTTATATATACATATATATATATATATATATATATAAATATGTATATATTATATATTGAGATTTATATATTATCATTATAATGTAAAAAGTTGTGTTGGCAATCTAATAAACTTTATTTTTGTTTGCATGAATGTGTCTATATGTATGAATAGACAATGTATGGGTGTCTCTATGTCATTATGTATGCATGTATGTATTTATGTAAGTACGGATGTTCGTTTAATTATGTTGACAAGATATGACCGTATGTAAGATATACAGTAGATTTGATACTTCTCGGTGTTGGTCTATATCTGCTGCAAAACGAAGAAGGATTTTATAAAAGAACCTCAGTGGACCGATTATTTCTATGACATGAGAATAGCTTTTAAACTAAGAAACAAGTTCAGGTATATCGTCTCGACTGCTCATCAATATTGGTCAGTCAAGATGACAGATATCAGATTTCATGACAAAATTATAATATCATCAATAAGGATATAAAAACGTAATTTAAAATATATCCTATTCGATTCTCATGAGTTTGATTAAGACTGCTGTAGCCCCAAAGAACTGACCAAAGCAATATATCACACGAAGGAGTGCAGAAAGAACCTAGGCAATCTTGAGATTCTATAAATATCAGGTAGAAACTTTAATAATTGCAAATATACATGGGGTACATTGCCCGAATATGTCCTTTGAATGACTTTCTATAATTACCTTTGTGGAAAAAGCATTAATGTTGTAGTTAGATAAATAGACTTGAAGTGGATATAAGGAATTCAATGATATTCGGTTACGTTCTTCAGAATTATTGTTCAAATGTATTCATAATTCAGAATATTTGCCTTTAATTTACGATTGCCGTTCGGTTGACCAGCGATAGAACCCACAGCGTGTGCACGGGTCCACGATGGTCAGATACATGTCGTTTCTCGGTGCCGCTGAGCTAGTTGCTTCGCGGTGTGCTCAGTCGACGGAGGGGTCGTCCAGCCAGATCTACAAAACTGAAACTCCTCTCTATTCGCCATGAGAACCACAAACCCCGCCGCCAGCTTCCGTGCCCGCGATTGTTCAATTGTTTTGCTAACTTAGCGTTGTTGTTTGTGTTGTAGTTGTTGTTGGTATTGCTGCCCCCGAATGCTTTCCATTTGACTTTGTTTTTTGGCGCAGACACGCGGTTTTTTATTTTATCCAAGCTGTTGGTGTGGGTAAGTGGAAGGGGTTGCCAGGGAGGGGTGTGGGCGTGGGGCAAACAGCAAAGGCGCAGCAATTGTAGAATTTTTTGCGCTTTACATATTTGTGTTATATTTGCGTTGGTTTTATTTTTGCGCTGTGTCTCTGATATCAAGCGGCAATCGCTTTTTTTCCAGCCATTTTTTACTATTTTTACTGTCTACATTCGAGGTAGGGGGCGTGGCTGTGGGGGTGCTACAAGCATTTGAAATGGTCATCGACGCGCATTTTAAATGATCTATGTCTGTGTATGGGTGTGTGTGTGTGTGTGTGTGCGTTTGTGTGTGTGTGTGTGCGTGTGTGTGCTCTTTTTTTTATTGGGCGCTGGGGCTGGTAGCTGGAAAATAGGTGGCAAAAGGAAGGTGAAGAAGCTGATTTGTACGACTGAGTTTTTTTCATTATTATCTGTGGAATTTGTAGTGGAAAAAAGCTGCGACAGAGGCGTCCCGATAATTAATTGTTGCTCATACGCCTAGTCGTCCAGCTCAAACACACGCATCAACGCCCATCCCCCGCCAACTCCGTCGTGTGTCTGCTCGTCGGCATAATCAGGCTTCGTGTGTGTGCGGCTCGGGTGCATTGCTCGTTTCTCGTTTTTGTTTTGTTGTCGTGCGCCGACGGCGCCGTCGTCGTCGTCGTCGTCGTCGCTGTCGTCATCGTTGCTGGAAGGTTGCGCTGCGATTGGCTTAGAAAATTGCGTTGCGGCTGCGAGTAGGCTTGGCTACGGCTCTGACTACGGCACGGACAACGGCACGGACTAAAACTCTGCCTGCTTGTCCGGCTTGATAAAAATAATCATAAGAAAAATAAGGCATAAGCAGAGCAAAAATTATCTTTTCAATGTTGCCTCCGGTGTTATTTTTGCTTTTTTTTGACTGTGCTCACAGCTAATGCTTCGCATACTTTTGGCAACTGTAGGTTTTGGCTGCTCTCTTCAATATGAGTGCTGAAGTAATTTTAAGAGCGGCGTCTAAGAGAAATTAACGACAACGTCGCTATGCTCGATTTTATGCTGAAAAATTTGGTTGCGGAGACGGCTTAATGAAATTGATTAGCTTAGTGCAATTAATGAAGCTGTATCAAGCCAAAAACGGGAAGACAGCTCGGAGTTCTTAGTAAAAAAAAGGGACAAAGCAAGTACCTTAAATAAACAAAAATAAATAAAAAACTTACGTTATTTAATTGTAATCGATTCGAGTTAATAAATTATTATTTTTACTTTTATAATTTTTAAAGTAATTATTATCTTATTAAAATTAAATAATATTATTATTATATTATTATGTTTATTATGTCATTTATGAAATATTTTCATTTATTAAGAAAATTTGATTTATAAATGTTTATTCTTTTGAATCAAAAATAGAATACATTTTCATTACAGTTGACTTGGGTGGTATTTCGCCAAGCCTGGTTGGGTCCTCAAGCTTTATCGTGGACAAGCGTCAAAGGCGTTTTCTTTGAGTAAGGCTGAATCGTCACGTAGGGAATCGGGGGCCCTGGGGCGTCTCCTGTGTCGTGAAAATTTGATTTAATGTATTTATTTTTTATGTTTAAGAAGTTTTAATTTTTTCTGTAAATCTTTTTTGCTATTAGCCTCAAGAAGCGTGTAAAATTCAATTCAAAATCTATACATCTAATCTATAACTCTTATGAATTTGTCAGCACGTTTTCATCGATTGCTTGTTGATTCGAAATTACACTTTAGTCAGAATAAATAATAAGTTTTAAGTTTTCGATTTTTATTATAAGGAAGATTATATTTACAATGCGATAATAATTTTAGGAAATATAATTGATTTTCTTCTTATAGTCTACTTTATGTTTCGAAAATTAAAGGGTTAGCCCACATAAAGATAAAATAGTCAAATACATAGTTTAATTATAAGGAATATAAAATCAGCAAAGGGGAAGGAAAGATAAACCAGTATTTGGGATCTTACAAGAAATAGGAGTTCAGGAAAAATAATTGCCATAGTTAAAGTATCTTTTCTCCGCATTTCGCATGTATGAGTCTAACTTTGGTATACATAGCATTTGCTGCAATATATGCCACCTGCATCATTCTATTGTTTAACTCTAAGCACTCACTTGTCAGCACTTATCAATTGTACTGCCAGCCAACCTTGAAAACGGTTGGGTCTAAGAAAACTCACTCAAAGTTTTCGCTTTTCTTGCTCAAAACACTTTTCGCGCCAGCTGGCACTATTTCGCTCTTTCTCTCGCTGGCTCGTACTCTCCTAAAAGTGGGCACTCAAACGACTTTGTGGACTTCCCCTACAAATGCAATGCAGCTCGGCAGAGTCAAGGAAAAACCAACCCCCAATAGGGACGTCGACGACGGCAAGGGACAAATATTCGTTATATTCTCCTATGCTGCTGGCGTTGACTTCGGCGTCGCTGCTTTCTCCAGCTGCGACGCAATTTAGTTTGCAGCGACGACCTCAAGCAGCCCTCGTCAGTGTCAGTTGTTGTTGTTGTTGTTGCTGTGTTGTTGCCGTTGTAGTTGTTGCAGCTACTTATTTTTTGTGCGCTATTTTATTTTTGCGCGCTTTTCCACGAAATTTTGTGATTGGTCGCGGTAGCTGCGCTGGCGTCGCAACACGAGGACCATCAGGACGGCAACGACGTGGATGCTGAGGACGACGACGACGAGCCTGACACATGTATCCTGGCTGCCTCTGTCAGTGTGTGCGTGTGTATGTGTGTGTGTGTGTGTGTGTGGTTTTTTATATCCGCGAGTCGCGTTTTCGCTGTCTCTGTTTGGCAACGGTCGCTGGCGCTGGCGCATTTCTTATTATGATTAAGGATATGCGGCAGGAGCTGCAGTTGAAGCAGCAGCCACACCAGCAGCAACACCATCCTGCTGCCGCCACGGCTTTGGTTGGCCAGTTGACTCTGCAATTTATTTGCACCATGTTCACATATTTTCTAAGGTTTTTTTTTTGTTTTGCGCTGAGTTTGTTTTACTTTTTGGCGGCTGCCAACTGCCTGCTACTTTTTTGCGCTGTTTTTAATGAGCAACAGCATTTTTTCTCCTTTGCCTGTAGAGTCCTGCCAAGCAACTCAAGATTAATTGGATTTTTAGTTTCGCTGCCTTTCCTTTCCTATATGTGCTCCGGTGTCTGTTTGTGTGTGTGTGTGTGATTTGTTTGTGTTTGTGTTTGTGTTAGAAATTAGTTTTTAGCTGGCGTTTTTAATTGAAAATGTGCATTTTAAATATTTGCACGCACGACACAGTACTTTAAAGCCAGCTGCAAACTTGACCCAAAGTTGCCACATTGAAGACACATTTAGGTGTATCCTGTGCCATTTCAATGGTGTCTGCGCGTCCTTGAAAATCAGCATGCTGCCAGACGGCAAGATGGAGGGACAGACAAACAGACAGACGGAGCAACGAACGGACGGACTGAGAGGACATTCGTCCCGACCTTATATTTTTATTTTGCTTCAAACGTTCGTTGTGACACTTTGGCAATTGACTGAGCACTGACTGGGCAGCCGACTCCTGGGGGAAGGGGCTTGTCTGCGTCTGGGCTTCTTCTTTTTTGTTGTTGCACCAGCTGCTGCTGCAGCATCAACACATGTCCTCGAGGTGGGGCGGTGGGCGGTGTACTAATCCTTTTGCTCCAGTTCTCAATTCTGTCTGCTAGCCACGACCGGAAGCGTTTTCTTTGCGCTCAAAGTTATGCTACAGTTTCCAGCGGCTCCAGTTTGTGCTTTGTTTGGCGCTGCTTCTTCACGTCCCCAACTCAATGCACACATCTATGCAAGGCTCCATCTTTATTTTGTATTGTTATTTTGAGTGTAAGCGACGCTCTTGAAGCACACATGAAGAGTTCACTTTGTCTTTGTCGAGCATTGTTTGCTTAAAGTATGGGGCTTTAGCTGCCGCAGAGTTCAGCACTCGAAAAGTGACCCTATTTTAAGGAATTGCTTGCGACATTTCTTAATTCTACACATTCTAGAGTTTTGGTTAAAACAAATAATGTAAACAACATTTAACATTTATTATTTCTTATTATAATCTATAATTTTGAATTTAGCTGCAAGACTAATCGCATTATTTACTTATTACTATATTACTTATATTATTTACTACAAACCAAGTGGCTGCCTAATTATTTAATACATACGAGTATGAAACTTAAATGCTAATAGCCTTAAATAGGATACACAAATTCTAATAACATCACCGACACGATGGAGGTTTCTTATATGCCCGTCCAGCCCGTCCTATGTCCCATTTAATAGCAAATTTTGTCAGTGACGTTATTAGAGTCTACAGCAAAGAATGAAGGCGTACGTAGAGAAAATTGTATTCTTAAATAAATAATAATAATAATAATAATAATAATGTTAATTTAATATATTATCTCAATTCTGTCTGCTTGCATAAGAAAATACAATAAATAGGAAAAAAAGAAATAACGAGTTATTTAAAATGTAAGAAAATGTTCGCTATTATATATATTTATATATTTATTTATTAATGTACATGTGTGATCAAGTTAGAATCGGCTGCTAAATAAATAATAATAACAATATTTTTAGGAATTATAAAAGTCTGATTTCCCTCAGACTCTAAAATATTATTTTTTTTTTCAACTTTAGTAATGGAAATTTTAAGAAAGTTAAACATACAATTAAATTATATGAGAGTGCTCGAAAGCAAAGTTCCCTCCATCAAGGATTCAAATGCCAAATGTGTATATCAACACATATTTGTACTCACTGACACATACATATGGCATGTATGCATTGAGAATGTTCGTTTATGGGATACCCTACTTGTAGGTCTAAAGTGTTCCCCACACTTTCGAACGAGCGTCGCTGTTGTTGTCCAAAGAAATAATTATTTAAAATTGGTTGATAATCTCCTTTAAAGTTTTGGGTACACAAATATATATCTTGAAGTTCTTGAGATCGCGGCTTTTGTTATATTTTACCCGATAGATAGACTTACACTTCCATATCTTTGTAAATGATTCAATCAATATTTTTTTTAAATTTTTTTCGAATTTTTATCCATTTTAGATAAGTAAGAATTGCCCTAAGCTACATAATTAATTGAAAATATAAATTTTACGATATATCGATCCACATACTTTTGAATAATAATAAAATTTACTTTTGCGGCTAAATTCATTAAAATGTAAAAAATGAAATTCATAAAAAATGTCAATTTTTTTCGTATTGTTTTATTTAAATATATCTTTTTTGGTCAGCTGCCAGACATTTAATTTGGTTTAAAAAAATGGGCAGCGCTTTTAAGCCAAATATGATAAAAACAATTCGATTACCAGCAGCTGATGACCTCAGACAATGGCAGCTGGACGACTGGACAGGAGTAAGTTGCAGATGGCGGTAGACCGTTGACAGGAGCTATGCAGCTAGCCATGACACCGGAAACGGAAGTGCTGCTGTCACCATATTGACATGGCGACAAATGCGCTCCGCTCAAGTTGAGATTGTAGCAAATGGCATTCAATTTACCTGCCGCCTGCTGACTGGCAAATGCAATTAAACTATTTCCGTGTCGTTGTCGCATTGTCCATAAAAAAAATATAAATAAATGCACATATAAATATCAACATAAATAACCTTTCTTTATGCATGCCAAACATAAAACTACCCACTGGCGACTTCCAGGCGTCGCCAGCTGCATTTTTTTATCACCTTTATTTTGTGGCGTCATCTGCAGCCGGGTTATTAGCAAATTGGGCGCCAGAAACTATGAGTCGGACCAGTCGATGCCCTCGCTAATTAACAAAAATAAATAAGAATTCCCAAGAGTGCCCGACTAAATGATTTTTTGTGCCTAGGTCTATAACAGATTGAAATATTAGCAAAGTCCTTTATAGAGTTCCAAACGTATATATATCGTATATATCGTTTAACTTCGGATGGGCTCTAAATGTCTCTAGTCCTTTGTCTTTGACATGGGCAAGTGCCTTTAGACAGCAAAGCACACAATTAAAATGACTCGCTTGTTGCATATATTTCGAATTTAGATCGATGACATAATTCCGTTGCCATAAAATGTACTAGGCCGAAAAGTGCCTGGAGATGTCCGCTCTAGTTTCTCATATAGTAATAAATTTAGTACAAAGTCCTACACATTTTTTATGCAAACTACTTTTATAAATGAAAAACGTTTCAAGAATTGCAAAAATCGGAAATAAAATTGATTTAAAGTTTATGGGCGAAAATTGCCAGCCAAGCCGACTATGAAATATATGATATATGAGCAAAGTTTTATTACTATTTGTTTGAAAACCCCGTTGTTTGGATAAATGAAATTTAAAATTTGGCACCTACAACATAATTATCATTTTATGGCATATGTATATATAATTATTTTAAAGAAAAGTTTATAAAAATAATGTAGCTATTATTAATTATTCTTTACCTGAAAACAAATTTGTTTATGTATATAAGATATTACATTTAAAATGTCTAACAAAAAAACTGTTTATACTAATGAAAGTATTGGATAAAATACGACATACATATATCCCCAGCTTCTCTCAACTTTAAGCTAGCGAGTTATCAGTTCTTTTAACATGTTGTATTACAATAGACAGTGTAATCGATAGGTTGACTTCGCTCATATTCCTATTTAACAAGATCAAATAAGTTAATCGGACACTTAACTTAGAGACTATCACAGGGCCCAAGTATTATGTTTGAATCTATTATTAAGTCTTGATTAGATGGTATCGGTAGTGCCAATTTTCGACTATTGAATTATCGATTGTTGTAGCTGCCGAAGGTTTTGCTGCACTACTGAAAAGCCGCTGACAGCACTGAACTAATGTTAAATATGTTCTATGAAAAGTGTTATTCGGGCAATTCAAAGGCGAAGATCGTACGAAATCCACATATCGAACTACAACAAGCAGCACTTGAATATAACCCAAAATGACAACAACCAAAGCCAGCAGCTAAACCACTTTTGTAAGCCAACTTGGTGGTCTCCGGCCAGTTGGTAAATTTTCAATGCAGAGTCTATTGGCTGTTGGCTGGGCTGTTAGCTGGGCTGTTGGCAGCCTAGTCAAGATTTACACTTCCTAGTGCATTGTTAACATTTACGCCATTAACCTGCGTTGGCTTTTGCGCGATATGCAACAACAGAGGCCACACACATATACACAATCTCGCTTTTTCTCTCTTTCGCTCTCCCTCTCTAAAATTTTGTGCAATTAAAATTTTCGTTCAGCTTTTCTTTGGCCTGGCAGCGGGATGGGGTTATGGGTCTTTGTAATAATTTCTGCTTGAAGTGCAACGGGCCGCAGGGGTGTGGACTCGGACTCTCTGGCTCTGGCTCTGACTCCGACTCTGACTCGGACTCCACTCGGACTCGCCTAAGTCACTTGCGCTGTCCTATGCAAATGCAATTGCCGTTGCGGCCGCCGCCACCGCCGCCTACCTCGTCTATAAATTAAATTATGCTTGCAAATTATGCATGCATAGCAGCGTCAATGGCCAAGAGATGCAGCAAAGAGTCTAAGGCTGAGGCAGCAGCTGAAGCTCAAGCTGGAAATGGAAGGTGGACGTGGACCAACCGCCGACAACAAAAGCGGCTAACACTGATGATGGCTAGGCATAAGTGTGTGTATATATATATATGTGTGTGTGTATGTGTGTGTGTGTGTGTGTGTGTGTGGCAATCGTAGTGCACTAATTCACATTTGATGTTCGTCGAATGCGTTTGGTCAATGAGGTTAAGTTACATGCGATGGCAGCAGCAGCGGCAGCAGCAGACGCGGCAGGAGTTCGCAGCCGTTGCATCTGCAGCATCTATTGATGATGTTGATGAGGCCGGCCAGCAAACGGCCCACAGTTGCTGCAGCCTCTAAGAATGTCTCTCTGGCCATAGACGCTTACCCGTTTTTCGATCCGGCATGCTAAGTGAGGTTGTTGCTGTTGCAAATGTAGCAAATGTCTTCGCTGGCTCCATTCCACTTATTTATGGCATGCAACTGAAATGTTTTGTTTTCGTCTGGTAGTTGTTTCTAGTAATTGTGATTAAATATGTCTACAATTTATTAAGATATCTGGCATTTGCCATTGATTTATGCAGTTAGAACATAAGCTGCAGCTTATTTTCGTTGTCTTTCATCTCCCATTATTCATATCCATATGAAATCTTTGAACTATACGTTTATTTGAACGAACAATTAAAGTATTATATAAAAATTCATATATATAAATATAGAGTCAGAACTATTTTACCTTCATATATAACTCGCCGATAGGTTGAACGTTATATGAGAAGTTGATTGCAATTGTTGTTATTACCAATTTACCAATTAAGGAAACGGTGGAAGTGTTGTATAATGGCATTAAAAAAAAAGTATCTATAAACTGTCGCCAACTTATTTTTTATATTTATATATATCTTTATTGTAAATTATTTTTTGAAAAAGGCATAAATATTTTTTAAGCAGAGCAGGCGACTATTGAAGAAATCAATGAACTACAGCCTACAATGTGAATTGGCCAGGGTTAAGAAATGGACTTATTTATTTGATATTTCCTACAGCTGAAAGCTAAATGCTTAAAATCACATCAAACAACAATATATCGAAATACGATCCTGCGATTTGAACCTGGATTCTCATTATATTAGAAAATACTTAAGTATGTATTATGTATTTGGGTGCAAACCGAGTCAAAACAGGTTGGGCAAGCGAACAATAATGGCTTATAGATAGAAAACACACCCAGTACTCGTTGTAAGTTTTTGATAGTCTGGCAACGTTAGGGAATTCTTCTTTAAATACTTAAGCTCATTTCACTAATCCAAACTTTTGACACGTTTAACAAACATATTCCGAGCCGCCTCCGTCCGTTTTATTCACGCTCCAATTGCTCAGCAGTGACTCAAAAATTCCGCCACCCAGCAATTAGTAAACCTACACGACCTAACCCACTAAGCACTCAAGCAGCAGCGGCAGCGGCAGCAGCGGCAACGGCAGCAACAACAATCTAGTCAAATTGACAGCAAGCCATATAGAGAGGCCACAGCGGAGAGCCGGAGCCGGAGTCGAAGTCGAAGTCTCACTCCAGTTGTGTTGTTAGACTTCAAACCGGTTGCTTCGTTTGATGCTCGCAAAAATTTCACCGACTTTAACGCCCTGCTTATCAGTGGGAGCCCAGCTGCCGCCTTCATCGCCACGCTTCTTGTCCAGCCTAAGTTTTCAAGTTTGCTTTGCTTGCTTGCTTCCTTCCTTGAGCAGCGTCATCGTTGCACTCACGCTTCGCTTAATTCAATTGATAGGGTCTGCCACTCTCCTATATCTCTCACTCTTTTTCTCGCTCTCTCTCGCTCTCTCTCTCTCTCTCTCTCTGTCCCTCTCTTTTTTGTAGCTTGGGGTAGTCGTCGTTTTTTCGTGCGTTGCCTCTCAACTTTTTCGTTGAGTTTTGTTTTTCCCCGTCGTTTCTCCTACGCTGCCTTTTTGTGCTCACTTTAATGACGTCACGTGCTTGCTCCAGTTCTCGGCATGGCACATCTTGAAGCTGCTGCTGTTGTTGTTGCTGAGCTGCTGCTGCTGTTGGGGGTTTTTCTTTTTGTGTGCTGCCTGCCGCTCTTGCACGCTTTATCAGTTTGCCTTCGAATGGCGCTGAGGCATGTACGCAGTTCCAACGAGTATGTAATTATGCGCTTTCTGGGGGCGAGGTTGCTTTTGTTCGGGCAGGTTACGTAAAAAAGGGTTACCAATGGTGGGGGCAGGTCTATAGGTATTATCTTATGTTTTCTTTTGAGGAACACGTGAAAAGTTCATAAATTTATATGTATGTATGCATGTGGACGGATGAGCATTTAGTTGCGGTTTTTATTATTATATTATTAGGGTTATTTTTAATTCAATGACCCTCTTCATTTCCCATTCGACATGCTTACCTCCTCCTGGCCAGATAAAAATCTTTCTTATCACATAGAATTGTTGCCAAATTTATTTATCACTTCAGAACAAAGGAATCTAGCTGTTTTAGAGTGTTAAAATGTTTATTTAAAATTTTACATTAGCTATATATATATATATATATATATATATATATATTAATTGTTCTACTTTTAATAAAGATTTCCTGTGGTCTTTTCTTTGCTACTTATGATAAAAACAGACTAAAACATTTTAAACATTTTTACTCTGAACTCATTGAAAATGGGATAACAATTATAATTTTTGTGTAAATTTATAAAATAAATAGAAGGAAGCTTATGTTTTCTTGATCAGGAGAATGAGTCGATCGAGTCATGTCCATCTGTCCGCCTCTATGCTCGAGTCGATATCGAAAACCACAAAACATTGCTCACATATTCTGTTATTTTCCTACCATTTAAATAAAATCTATAAATATCGGTTGCTAAAAAATTAAAAGAGCTAGTTTTGTAGGATGAAAAATACTATATACAGATAATTCGTTGTGCAGATGAAAAATAGTTCCTTTTATGGATGTATAGCCCCATTTAATTTAATGGAAGAGCTTTGCACTTTGACAATGCATACCGTCTGGTGCTATTTTGTACCCTGAATCCATTGAAAATGGGTAAAAAGGGTATATTGTATTTGTGCAAAGTGCAAATGTATGTAACAGGCAGAAGGAAGCATCTCCGACCCCATAAAGTATATATATTCTTGATCAGCATCAATAGCCGAGTCGATCTAGCCATATCCGTCTGTCTGTCCGTCTGTCCGTCCGTCCGTATGTATGAACGCAAGGATCTCAGAACCTATAAAAGCTAGAGAAATTTTAGATGTAGGTGCCCCTAGTGCCTGCGCAGA
This sequence comes from Drosophila ezoana, assembly GCA_035045725.1. Classification (NCBI taxonomy): domain Eukaryota; kingdom Metazoa; phylum Arthropoda; class Insecta; order Diptera; family Drosophilidae; genus Drosophila; species Drosophila ezoana. Next base: position 172,195 of record JAWNOU010000166.1, read on the forward strand.
TCGAGTTTGATTCCGATAAACGATAGCTTGCCCCGTTTCCAAGTAATCGATAAAAATGTATATCGAAATCCTGTTTTTTAAGCAATTTTTGTAAATAATAAGAGCTAGAGTCACCAAACTTGACATGTAGCTTCTAGAAAAGTATATATATCTGCATTTGGTGTTGGACTATGAGGGTTCAAGGTATCCCCTAGTCGGGAGCTCCCGACTAGAACCTCTTACTTGTTATAAATACACATATGCATAGAAGAAGGTTCGAGCTTTGAAAACTGGTACTGAGATCTCGCTGGTAATTAAAGGATGGTATCTTCTAGTCGGGCATTATCGAATAGAGCATTCTTGCTTCCTGTATATATTAAAAGAATTTTCGATTACTTTTTAAATAAGTTTTCCTAAGATTTCATTCTGTTTTTAATTTATTTAGTTAAAGAGTACGACTCATGCTAATACTTCAGATTTTATTTATTTTGCCTGTAATTAATTTAAGGTACACACTTTTGCATTTTGTATTCCTTCTACCTTTAGGGGTAGGAACACGCATGATCCGCACACAACAGTCCCGGAGAGCAGTCGTATTTTGAGTTGTGAAACGTGCTTGTAATTAACTTAAATGATAATAAATAACTTTTAATATTTTATTAATTAACTTCCGTTGCGTGTTGGGTCGTCACATCGCAACGCATTAAAATCGCATGTAAAATTAAGCCCTGAAAACTCAGAAGCGCCCTTTTTGCCAGCGAATTTCATATTTTTTGGCAAGTGCTTCATTAAAATGTCATTCGGTACAGGAAATTAAAACATTTAACGCCAAATTGCATATTGAACATAATATACACAATATCTGGTGACAAAAAAGTGCGTGTGGGCAAATGTAAAATATAATTTACATATTAAGTTGGGACTGTTGGACCCTCAGTGGACTATTTCCTAAATACACTGGGGTTGTATACGCGCTACTAATAGTTGACTTTCTCACAGCATTGGCGACCGATTGATATACCTATATGGATTTCAAGCCCGGGTTGTTGATCCTTTTAGTTGCACTATTTACTAGATTGGGGCTGGGGGTTTTACATATAGCAGATGTGAGCCGTATCGGGGCATCAAATTTGGTTTGCAGATCACAGCCGGCAATCATTCAAAATGTACTCTAATTTTGTATTACATAAACGAGACTGAGTCGTCGGAGGCGATGAAGGCAACTGCTTGCTGGGGGTCTTTAGCTCAATGCAAAGAGACTGGAGGAGAGCCGGGTTTGATATCCGCGCTTCGGTATAATTTGTGCGCTTTAATTTGTAATTCTATTACCCAAGCAGACCCCAGCCCAGTCGGTGGGGCAACTGTGGCAACTGTGGCAACTGTAGCAACTGGTTCTCAGTGCTCTCTTGCCGCGTTCAATTATGTTAATTTGTTGCTTTGTCGAAACAGTTAGACTCGAAGACAACAGCCGGTCCAGAGACAAGAGATTCAAACGTCCATCGATATCTATACCCCGGTCGTATAATAATATGAAAATTTAGCATTTCCGTTGCGCGTCTTGTGAAATATTTCATTAACATTTGTCCGGCGCTTTTGGTAATTTGTGTGCATAAGTCTTTAGCTAATTGACCATTTTGCATCACTTAAGATCGGCTTGGATATGTACATGGGAAGGTGCCGAAATTACTTCAGTTTCGCTTTTTTTTTTTGATAAGTTTCTCTAAATGTTGAATTTATTCAGGCAATGTTTATTTGCATACTAAATTTATACCTTTTTATACATTACCCAAACATATCAGGAATGTATGTATAACATATTTTCTTAAGCAGATTAATTGATCTTTCTCGGGAAGGTTCTTGGTGGTCATATAAACTTATGCATTTTGATAACGATGCGTTTTTTCACAATGTCACAATCTTACTAGCCACAAATGAATAGTAATTTCACAGTAAACATGATGAATGTTGATGACATCGTAGATTGATCAACGTATTGTTGTCTATAGATTTCACTGAGAAGATTCTTTGAAACTTGCGTTGAATTAACTTACTTTTCTTTTTTCTGGTATCTTTCGGTAACTTTACTTTAATAGAACTATCTATTAATAATAGCTTTCCAGGCGCTTTTTTGTCATGAAATATGAATGTGAAGTGAAGTGAATTTTCGCAAAGATTGATAATAAACTTAGAGTTGATTGGATGGTGGATATAAAAGTTTCATAAGCCCGTTGTCCTTGGGCTAAGCTTTCATTAGCAACCAGCCAAGCAGACAGTCCATCAGGTTTTCAGGTCAATCATATACATATATATGTATCTCTATATATAAAACTGTTTGTCCTGACTGACCGACTGATTGACTGACTGATTGGTGATCAACGTAGTTACCTTATGTGATGAAGGTGCACGTTAAGACGGGGTTTCGGGAAATTCCACCCGCAAGTATGGAAAAATCGCGAAAAACGTTTTTATGAAACTTTTTTGTTTACCATCCGATCGGCCTCAAACTCATTGTCAAAGATCTTTGCTCAAATTCATTTGAGGGGTGTTTCGCACTTTTTGGAAAATCCATCCCTCCTTGGTGGAAATGGGGGTCAAAGATTTGGTGGGTGACGTTTCGCGCTTAAATTCATTTCCAAAGATTCATAAGAAAAATCATTTGAGACCTGTTTCACATTTTTCGCAAAATCAAAGCACATTGGTAGATAGTGCAATTCAAAGATTTTTTTTAATCGTTTTATTTTTTCCGGTTTGCTTTAAAATTATTTTCATTACTCTATATAAAAACTTAATGAATACGGGTTTCAACCATTTGGGAAAGTCCACCCGCAACAGTGGTAAATTGGCGGAAAACGTTTGGATGAAAGTTGTTTGTTTAGTGTCCGATCAGTTTCAAAATCATTTTCAAAGCTTTTTGAGAACATTTATTTTATACGTGCTACGGGCAAGGCCGGGCTATACCCGCTAGTATATATATATATATCGATTGAAAACTGAACACTCTGCTCAAGCCTTCAGCTTAGAAGTTAGTTGTTTGCTTTAACTCTAAACTCAAAAGAATTCTGTGTTAAGATGTTTCTCATTCATTTTAAAAGTATTTTTCACTTTCTTTGTTCTTTGAGCTGAAACGCTTTTAGTACCAATATAAGAAGCTTCTGCTAGCCAGGCGGTCTTTTTGAGGCTGCGTGCACAGGTCGTGTTATGATTAAGAAATGTGATAATTATAGAGCTTTGAGGAGTTGGGAGTTGGCAGCCAAGCTGCTTTTAGCCAAAATAATTGCTGGTAATTGCAGTTGGGCCAAGATCAGTAGCTTGACTTGCCATTAATTAAGCCAACAATTTTATATGGTAAAATTATGTGAATTTCTTTATTATGCGACCCTTTTAATGTCTGCACACACACACACACACACACACCCGACTTGCAGAGTTGCCATTTCGTGTGCTAATTTTGTTGCGTGTGGCAAGTTTGTTTGCCTGCCGCTGATCCCTCCGCAGACGCTGGCTGCCTCAACTTTTACGGCTTCAATTAATAGTTGAGGCTGCCCGAACTGTCAAGTAGCTGTTGCTCTTGTTGTTGCACGCTTCGCATTCAATTAGTTTGCAGCTTGACGTCATGCGCTAATTTTCCAATAAATTAAATTCACAAGAAAATCTAAACAAAAGCGTTCTATGCGAAAATGCAAATTTTTGGCTCTGACAGCATGCAAGGACTCGTAGCAGCTCCAGCTCCAGCTCTCGAAATGGCGGCCAGGCTTTGTGTCTAAATTAATTTCGTAGTTCGCGTCGTCCTCGCCAGGACCGTTCCCAGCCACTGCAGCTGCTCGTAATACGCGCGCCCACATGACGCTGCCAGGACGCGCCCGGGCACCAGGCACATAATTGCATTTATTATTGAGCAAAATGAGTAAGTTATTGTGGCTGTGACAAAAGGCAACCGCATATATGTCGTCGACAACGTCAGCGTCAGCGTCAGCGTCGACGTCATCGCCATCGTCTCCATCATTGCCATCGTCTTCACCAGCCTTCCAGCCAGACGCACTTTGTCAGACTTGCGGCCTGGCAGCTGCTGCTATTCATATTTATAATCAATATAATAGCTGTTACTTTGACGTTTGACTTTGTGTTGTCAGTGTCATTGAAAGATTTCATTTAGCCAAGTAATCAGCGCAAACTATCCTGGCATTTTCGCTGTTTTGGCTATTTACTCAAAATATCACCAAATTGTTGCCAAGCAGGGTATGCAAATTATTGATTACCTTTATTATACCAATTGAAAATGGGTAAAAAGGGTATATTGTATTTGAGTAAAATGTAAATGTATGTAACAGGCAGAAGGAAGCATCTCCGACCCCATAAAGTATATATATTCTTGATCAGCATCAATAGCCGAGTCGATCTAGCCATGTCCGTCTGTCTGTCCGTCCGTCCGTCCGTCCGTCTGTCCGTCTGTCCGTTTGTATGAACGCAAGGATCTCAGAACCTATAAAAGCTAGAGACTTGACTTGACTTTAGCTGTAGGTCCTCCTGGTGCCCGCGCTGATCGAGTTTGTTTCCGATAAACGATAACTTGCCCCGTTTCCAAGTAGTCGATAAAAATGTATATCGAAATCCCGTTTTTTAAGCAATTTTGGTAAATAATAAGAGCTAGAGTCACCAAACTTGACATGTAGCTTCTAGAATAGTATATATATATATCAAGTATCTTTAATTTTATACCTATCGCCATCTCCCCGCTACTCTCTATCTATTAGCGCGAGCTGCATTTGATGTTGCAATAAGAGGGTTCAGGGTATCCCCTAGTCGGGAGCTCTCGACTAGAACCTCTTACTTGTTTTTTCTTAAAATTGTAACTGCGACTATATCAACTATTATTTATATTTTCTTGATTTATTAATTTCAATTTATTTGGCCAATGTAGCATTATTTGTTCTTTAAATTACAGATGAATATATAATTAAAATATATTGTTTTTGCTCAGCAAGATGGCTTTGTTTCGCCCCTTCCCAAATTAGTGAACCCACTAGGAACATATTTACTATTGAGATCAGATGCCAAACAAAATTTTATTTCGAACATAATGGGCTTGTTTGGCATGTATTGAGTGAATAATTGATCTTCAATGGGAATGTTCTGTCCTGGTACGTAGCAATTCTGGCTATTTCTGATAAATGGATCCCAAACATGTGAGATAATTGAAAGTTTGTCATTCTACAATCCCTGACTTCTTTCATTTTAGTTATCAAAGCATAGAAGCCTTTCATTATCTGTGAGGTCTTTTCTGGTACTAGCTTTTGCAAAAAAGCTGGTATATTTGAAATAAGATAATTTCAAGGTCTTTGCTTCGTATGCGACACGTGCGTATAAAACTGCAAGAAAAGCATTTAGATAAATCCAATTTTTTCCAAGTACTCGGACAGCTTTTCATTCTGTGCATGTTTCATTATATCTATAATTCTACGATTAACTATTAATGAAAAAGCTCTACTCACAGTACTCTTTATTGTGTTTCGTTTTGCAAACGCTGTAGAACCATTGTCCTTTTTTGAAAATTGTGTGTATTGGTCTTCGTCCAGGATACAAATTTAATTTCAATCCATATAGTTGCTTCAGCAGCAATTTTAGTCTGGTCGTCACTCTCAACAGAATATGATGGTAATCTCAGAGTTTTTCTTGGTCTACGCCCATTGAAGAGATTCTCTTCCTCACCATCGGTGTCTGTATTTTCGGGTAAGGTTCTTAGCTTAATAATAATATAATATAATAATATATTAAGATATACCACATACTTATCTGACACTTTGTAATATAAAAGATAAGATAAATGTAGAAAATTTTTTAACTTTTTAACAGCATTTGACTTCTTCTTATCGATAGCTGACCTTGCGAAATCGAAAACAAGTAAGAGGTTCTAGTCGGGAGCTCCCGACTAGGGGATACCCTGAACCCTCTTCTTCCAACACCAAATGCAGATATATATACTATTCTAGAAGCTACATGTCAAGTTTGGTAACTCTAGCTCTTATTATTTACCAAAATTGCTTAAAAAACAGGATTTCAATATACATTTTTATCGATTACTTGGAAACGGGGCAAGCTATCGTTTATCGGAAACAAACTCGATCTGCGCAGGCACTAGGAGCACCTTCATCTAAAATTTCTCTAGCTCTTATAGGTTCTGAGATCCTTGCGTTCATACATACGGACGGACGGACAGACAGACGGACATGGCTAGATCGACTCGGCTATTGATGCTGATCAAGAATATATAGACTTTATGGGGTCGGAGATGCTTCCTTCTGCCTGTTACATACATTTGCATTTTGCACAAAAACATAATACCCCTTTTACCCATTTTTAATGGGTTCAAGGTATAAAAATACTCAAGTTCTGGCTGAGCTTCTTTATTGAATTACTCCGACAAATATGGAGCTAGAGCAAATCAGACTAGAGTTAACCACTATCTTCAAAAATTCAATAAAATTATGAATGAAGAATTAGTACAGGGTGTACTCTGGCTGGTATCTCAACTACTATCAAATCAAAAGTTTCATCAGATAAAAAAGTTGTTGCTGAAGGTGTGTAAAATTCGCACATGCGAATGAAAAGTACTTTATAACTCTAGTTGCTGTAAATACCTATAAATATGAACTTAATTATTGTACACATTAAACTTTTATTTTGGACATTTTTTGCTTGCAATAAAATCAAAGTGGCTTTAATCAGAAAGAAATTCAGAGATTGCACATCACATTAAATCGTTGTGAGCCTTACAACTTTTCCATGCGGATTGTCGGTGGGACGTCCCGGCCCAGAGCTACTCAGCTCCATTGTTCTAAGTAGAAAATTTCTATGATGATATTCTAATTGAAATACGTAAAATGAAATTATGAATATGCAAAATAAGCAAATGGATGACAATGCTAAGCAACTTGGACCGGAATGAAAGGCAACCGAACCACTGCACAGCGGTAAATGTTATGTGGCTGGCAGAGTCCAATCCGAACAGCCCCAAACTCTCTCCACTTACCCCCGCTTGTACTGGCTATAATGAAAACTAAAAATCAAAAACGTTGGCAAAAGTGCGTGGGCCGGTGGAGCTGAGAGGGGACAGCAAAAAACATCAAAACTTTTGCATAATTCGCTTATGCTTAAAAGTGTTCAAGTTGTAGTATTCGCTTGTTGTAAATTATGTGTGCGAGCGAGACATAAAGTTGGGCTAGCAAAATTTTAATTAAAATTATTATAATTAAAGTTGTTTCAGGAGAACAACAAAAGCAGCTCACACGCCGCGGGGCGTATGCGCAATATTTGCGAGAGAGCCTGCTTTACATAAGAGCTGCCCTTTAAGGTATATAAGCGCACATATATTATTTAAATAAATATGTATGTGCATAGGGATGAAGTGGCCATCGGCTTGGTCCTTGCGAGGCTGCAACAAATTTACAACAGCTGCATTAAGCGTTGCATATTTGCAGGCGCCTTAGAAATTGTCTGCAAAATAACCAATTTGTGTGTGTATGTGAGTGTGCGTGTGTGTGTGTGTCTGTGTGTGTGTGTGTGAGTGTGTATGAGTATCAGTTCTAATTAGAAACTCAAAAATGCACACACTCACACTTATGCACATACTTTCATGCTGCTAAGGATATGCAGCAGACAACAACTGCCATGAGCAGGACAACGACACAGAGAATTGCCTACCCCTCACCCCCTTTCCATGACCCTTGCAGTTTTGCTTATTTAATGCATATTTCGTATAACTTTGATGTGCTGCAAATTTACTTGATGTCGTCTTTGTGTGCAATATGTGTGTGTGTGTGTGTGTCCACTCTGTGTGTGTTGGCTTTTATGTATTTACGTTGCATATGAAATGATATTTATAGTAAACAGATTATTTTATATGCAGGTATACATGCCAGAGCAGTGCATGCAACTGCTCACAATGCACATTCCTATCCGCCTGTCTATATGTATATGTGCTTACGTGCATGTCCAGCATATGTGTGTGCATGTGTGTGTGTCTGTTCAGACGACAAAGACAGACTGTTTGTGTTCTTCTACTGCATCGACTGTGTGTTGTCTCTTTAGGCATATAAAATGATTAGAACTAATGGTCAATATGCAGATGAGTGTTGACTGTAGCTTGGTGTTTATTTGCACAGTGGTACAAAGTACATAAACATTTTGTTAAATTGTATAGAAGCAATTGATTGAATCACATTGACCATATAACTTTACTCTTAGATAACTTTTTACATTATGAAACTAAACTTAAACTATTTTATTAAATTATAAAATTATTTCTTACTTGGGACAAAAAGCTCTAAACCTTACATCAGATGTTGGTAGGATACAATGGAGATACAATTATTATTGCTTATATCAATCCGGTAAAAATATATTGAAAGATCCCCGCAAAAGTATTACGCATCATTGAAAATAATAATAATATAATAATAATAATATTTGCAATAAATTTATTAAAAATAAAACATATTAATAATAAACAATAATAATAATATTAATAAATATACGTCCAATAGATCTCAGGAAAGTCTTATCTACGTTTTATGAGCGGGTCTTAATATTTGAGTGTCCAGTTATCGACTACTTTCTTAAGCTTTATATAACAAATTAGTCGATATTTGCAATATCATCCTATAACAGATTTCGTTAAGCCTCAGTTCTATGTGAGTGTCAACTTCAAATTATATCTTAGATCACAGTGCCACTAGACAATTTGGCTTGCACTCTGCCCACACTCAGTGTCACTTCTGGCTGCATCTGTATACTTATTATATACATTATGTATTGAGAGAGTGCTATGTGCATATATTGGGAAGCACTAAACAAATCAACTTTTACTCAACATTATTATCAACATTTATGCATTCAGAAGTCACACAAACTGATGCACATTCCACACACAGACACACACACACACACAGCACACAAACTAAGCACTAAGCCAAATTGTGGGGTTGGGCTGCCCAAAAACAAGCTTTGAACCCCACCAGCGCCCCCTAAGAAATTTATCGAAATGTTGAAACAGATTTTATGCAGCAAAGTCGTCGCCAGCCGCTGACGTCAAGCCGACGACGCCGACGACGACGACGTTGAGGCAGTGCAACATCGGGCAGGTTGTGGGCTTGGCTCTGTCTCTAGTTGTGAGTTCGGTGGCTAGTGGACTGGGAGACTGAGGGACTGGGGGCACTGGCTGACAGGCAGGCAAACGGACACTGTGGGCAACTCGACTGCCGCTGCTGCTTCTTCGAGGTTCCTAATTTAAATGCAAATGAGATTCATTTGACGACGACACCAACATACTTTGTCCATGTCCATGTCTTGTGCTTGCATAGCCTGTCTCCATGTTTCTATAACTGTATGTGTGCGAATGTGGAATTTGATAGTGTCTTTGTGTGTGTGTGTGTGTGTGTGTGCAATTAGACATCGGTCTGTCGTCTGTGCATGTATTTAGTTGCATGTATATAACTAAATTTTCGCATATAATACATAAGTGGGCTTTGGGCTTGCCCCCTGTCCCCATTGTGCGTTCGCTTTTCCATATATAAATGAACTATTGCAGTGTAAATGAATTAGTCGAAGACAGTGGCGTAGAAGTATTTGCATGAAAGGGGGGCCAAATAATATTGAACAGAATTTAATGAGGGGAATGTTTCTTATAGTAAATGTGAATTTTAATGTGTTATAATGTTTAATAAATATTATGCAAATATTTATTGTTGACTATTAAAAATTATAGAAAATTCAATTGCTTATCTTTATTATTATTTTATTTATTTTATTATTATGAATATTATTGTTCATTTTTATTTCTATTATTATTAGTTAAATTTATTTGTATTATTATTGATAAAATTATTTTCTATCCAATCCCTATCCCTATCTGTCTCATTCTATCTTTTAATATATATTCTACATCATATGAATGCATATGCTTTATGTTTGATTCTCAGTTTGTAGTCTTTCGAATTTCAGGTTTTCCTCTTAAACGCCCCATTTGCTTATCAACTTTTCTTTTGACTACGCCACTGCCTTAATTAAGCACTTGTCTGCATATATTAAGAGCAGCCACTGTCGCTGCCTCTGCCACTGCCACTGCTGCAGTCGCTGTCGCTGTCGCTGCTGCTGTCGCACTGCCAGTGCAATTCGCTGCTGCTTCTTCATTTTCCTTATTTTGCCCAAATACAAAAGCCTATTCCGCACCGATAACTGCAAACACAACAAAAACAAAAACAACAAGAACAACACGTCCAGTGCATTTGTGTTGGACAGGCAGCAGGAAGCGTCAGGACATGCAGCCAGCTACTTGCACTCATGTAGATGACTTGCTGCTGCTGTTGCTGTTGCTGCTGTCCCTCTATATACGCAACAACAACAACAGCAACAACAACGCACAATTATAAATCTGTCCATACACAAACACACACACACTAACTTACCCCTTTTGGACATCGACGACGACGACGACGCCGACGACGACGCAACGGCTGCTTAAGTTTTTGGCATTAACAAAGCTACCAGCCACACCCGAGCCCGGCAAAGAGCTAGAACGGAAACCAGCCAACACACACTGTGACACACACCCAAATACACATACGTATTTATATATATATATATATATATGCCTGACAACACCAATACTAAAGCAGCGTCCTTGCCAACGCTGCCAAACCGCCTTGGAAAATTAGCATCAAACGCATAAAATGACCAAGTCTAAGTCTGCCGCACTGCGGAGAGTGGGCGAGGTGAGCGGGTGGGAGTGTGGGAGAGTGAGAGAGTGAGAGAGTGGGCGAGTGGGTGTGAGCTGGTGGGGACTGCTGGTCTGTGTTCTTTGAGCTGGGGTTTGGGTTGCTGCCTTGCATTCTCATTTGGAATTACGAAAATTCAAAATTTACAAACGAAAATGTTATGAGAACGTAACTTGGGCCAGGATTTTGGCTCGTCGTGTGACGCACAATAGTTGGTTAGTGTAGCAGCCCCTCCAGAGTGGGTGGGCCAGGTTGCGCATAGAGTGTGCATGAAAATAGGGAGAGAGGGGAGACCTGGCTTCTGTTTTGGCCATGCCGTACAAGTTAATTCAGTTAAAGGATCCAAAAACTCCGCTCTGCATTTTCGGTGGGGTTTTCTATGCATGTATTAGTATGCGTAGTTAAGTTTTGATGCCTGGCCCGCACCCTTCGCACACCTCGTCCTTTGTGTGTGTGTGTGTGTGTGTGGGAGGGGGGTGTGGGTTGAAGGAACTTTAAGTAAATGAACAGAAATGACAGGCAGACATTTGCATTATTATTAGTACAAGTTGCAGTCGTGTTGCCGAAAGGGTTGGGTCCGGGTCCGGGTCCGGGTTTGCAGCTGCTGGTTCTGGTTCTGCTTGGGGTTTCGCTTGGTTCGGTTCGGTTCAGTTCGGTTGGGTGGGCCAGCCTCAAAATGCATTTCCATTGCATACATTTCGGAGGTTTTCATTACGTCGCAATACTTTGCCATCTCCCTCTAACGTAGCCGTTTGCTCTCTCTCCCTCTCGCTCTCGCTCTCTCTGTATCGTTGTGCATGTAAGTTTTCGGTTACGTGTCCGTGTCGAGCGCATTCAAAAGTCATTTTAAGTTATTGAATGGAATAAAATGTAATTTAAGTAAATTAGAATTTCCAGCCACATACGGCAAACTGTGAAGCTACGCTAAATACAATTTTCTACCTAAGCTAAGGACTAGTGCAATTTATATATATATTTATATACATATAGTATATATAATGTATGTGCACATAAGAGTTGCAGTTGTTTTGGCCCTCTTCTCACACTGCAATTTTAGCAGGCTTAGCAAATCGATTATTGATTTTTAGTGCTAACAAATTTTGAAGGTTGCTGCTAACGCCGTTTGGGTGAAGTTTAAGCAAAGAACTGCGGCTGGTTAGTTCTGACTACAATTTTGCCATGCCACACACAGACACACACCCACACTCGCACACACACTCACAGCTTTTCTCTATTTACGCACACTTTTCTCTAATAAACGCCTGTAAATTGTATGGGCCTTCATTTTGCTATTGCTTATAGCCCAATGTGTTTGATATACATGTGTTGTTAGGCCGAAAGGCAATATTTGGCTGTAATTTAAATGCATTTTCATTTGATTTGATACATATTTAGTAAGTTGGGTATATTCGCATTTGACTTGTATACGCTACTTGCTGCTGTTTACTTCAAAGTGCTTGTTTCTCTACATATTTGGTATGCATGGGCATTTTATCGCTTGTCAATAGATTTGTCAACATTTGGTGCACGTGCACCTAAGCCAACTTTTGTTCTGTGCCTTACTTTATATTGCTTTAAGACCTTTTCAGTTTGTACTGTTAACTGTTTTTAACTGATGTGGCCAAAGACTGGCATTCCAAATATTAAAGATCAAATAAGTATCAAAAACAATATTGGAATCTCAGCCTGTTCCCAACCATCAAATTTGATTAAAATATATTTTGAAAAACTTTAAAAACAATTGACGAACCAAGGACCATATTCACGTTCCAATCTTTAAGGCAAGAAACCACTTTACAGCCAAAAATGTCTGTTAGATGTCAGGCGTGGTTAGTAAAAGTTAACTTGTTCATTGACAAATGTTCTATGTTATCTTAAGATTATAATCGGCCACCCATACACTGCATATGTATGTTTGGTACATAAAAAGGTACAAAACCAATGCTCTCATGCACTTAATGCAAATGTTGGAAGCTTAAGAAGGCTGTTGTCAACATTTTGCTTAAACGTTTCCAAAGTTACAAAATCGCCAATACCTAGTCTCATTTGCTACAAAGCGTATCTGTCACATGTCGCTTATATCGTTTGTGCCATCACAACTGTACCTGTATCCGAAGCGCTTTACAAACTAACATCAATCTGATTGTCAGACCCAAAAGCTAGGCCAATGCTAAAGCCAACAACAATGAACGCCTACAGATACACACATGAGGCCATACATCACGACACAAACCCACCATTAGAATTCAGTTCACACTCTCTGGCCAGATCGAAGCCGAAACTTGGCTTGCAATTGACCAGCGCACCAAGTCCAATTGTACCAACTGCCCCCAGCCTGCTCCTTCTACTGGACACACGTGAAGAGTCTGCACCAAAAAAAAAAAAAAAAAACAAGAAACGTATAAAATAAACGCAAAGCATTCGATTGTCGTCTGGCCACCACCTCCGACAGAAGTGCTCGTACCAGGACTTTGGCTGCTTCCAGCCAAAAATTTTGCATTGCCATTTTTAGCGCTTGCCATACACACACCCACACACAAACACATGAGCTTTTTATTTCGCGTAAATTCGTCTTGCTCGTGTTTTTTTCGTTGAAAGGGGGATAGGAATATAGTCGCAGGGGGCTGGTGAGCGCTTGACCAAATGGTCGCCACCCGATAGCCCCTGAGACAGCGCCAACAATGCCGTCATGTACCCAAAGTCCGTACTGATTATGAGTACGCGCGCGTCGGAAAATGTGCAGGAGCAGCTACCCTCTGCCCCATCAGCAACCCTCTGCACAGGGGGGGTAAACCAACATATTCCGCGAAAAATAAAAAAATAATACAAGTAAGGGCGCTTTATTTGGAATGGCTCGACATGGAGATACCCTAAGCCAAGCATCGATGCCTCGATACAAAAATTCTAGCTTCCTTTTAAGCTTTCCCTCTTTCACACACACCCGCACACATGCCGTATGCTTCTTCTTACCTTAGCCTAACGTTATGGGAAATGATTTCTTGAGTAAATTCGGTGTTTATAGTCTGACATGTCAGGACAAGTAGATAGTAAAAACTAAGCCCAAGGCTAAACATAATTTATTTTGGGAAAAGGGTGAGGTATTAAAATAGTCTGGAACTGTATAAAGTATATGAAGTCTACTAAAAGTCAACTATGGTCTATATATGAAATTCCTTTAACAAGCAACGATATATGCTCAAAAAGAAAGAAAATTTTTGATCAGTTTTATGCAAATAGAGCAAATTATGATATAAACTAGTTATGCGCGTGATGGTTGGTGACACAACAAAATTTGAAGTCCTAGCTCCTCTCTCAGAGATCGCCTTGACTATTGATGCTGACCAAAATATATACTTTATAGATTTGGAGATGCTTGCTTCTGCCTGTAACACATATTTGCAGGAAACGATTATGCCCGTTTTACACATTCAATGAGCTTAGGGTATAAAAAGAAAATGTGAGACCCCTGCGTTTCACGTGCGCCCAAAAGTTTGTTTTGTGTTTTGTTAATTTTTTCTTGGCCGCGAATTTGTTTTCATTTACGTTTTTGCATTGCAGCCAACAGACTCGGACAGCGGCTCAGACCCAAACCACTCGCGTTGTTCGTTCGCATATTTTTTCATGCCCGAAACAACGCGTGGGTTTCGGTTCAGTAGAGATTCGCAAAGAGAGAAAAAGGCAACAACAACAACAACAACAACAACAACAGCAACAGCAGCAGCAGCGGCGAGAAGACGACGCTGGACGCGTTTGGCATTCGCGCCACCTTAAGCCGCACACCCGAGCATTAAACCCAGGCACACACACGCACACACGCAGGCACACACACCCCAATTTTTGTGCGCTGCTGCCGCTCAGCTGTTGATTTTTATTATTTTGGCCATTATCGCATGTGGTTCGCTGCTTTGGTCAGCAGCGGGCTCGTCGAGTCCTGCTGATTAAACATTAATTAAGGAAAACAATGCTGACCATCGCTGCTGTTGCTCCCATTTGGTATATGCGCCAAAAAAAAAAAATTTAAAAGTTTTCGCCTCTGTTTCGCTTTTCGTCCAATTTTTGTTGTGTCTTTTCTTGCCATTTCCCTCCACATGTCCCAAAAATAAGAACAAAATCGCGGAATTTGTATAAAAATGCAAAATTACGAATTCGCGATTTCGGCTCGTATTGTATGTATGCATACATACATTATATACACATACACATGCATATGCATATATAGTATATGTGTGTGTGTGTGTGTGCTGTTGGGTGCTCCATTTTTGTTTTGTTTTGAGGGGGGTTCCAGGGGTATCGGGATTGAGTGGCGCGCGCTTAAATCGCCATAAAAAGTAGTAGAAAAATCATCGACAGACGTAATAAATTAAAAATGTCCAACGGTTGGGGGCACAGGTTGGATTGTTAAGCAGCAGCCAAAACCAAAAGGCGTTGCCAGCAAGAGAACACAACTTGAGAGCGAGACAAATAGAGAAAGATAGAGGGAGAGAGAGAGAGAGAGAGAGAGAGAGAGAGAAAGAGAGGGAGAGGAGGAGACAGTGAGCATAGACAGAGAAGCTGTGTTTGAGCGGCTGCTGTACTAGAAATATGACTCACTAAAATATCGATAGTCCATGGTAGTGCAAAAGTGAAAGCTATTTGAAAGTATCTGTAACAACTACTACTCCTGAGTGACACAAAGTCAGGCCCTACTTATGCATCAAAGCATCTCTATCTACTTATAGACACCCTAACTTATAACATTAAAAATCCCTTCAAGGCTAAACAAGACTGTTTTAGAAATTCCACATATATTCTCTGTTATTCTTTGTACATATACCAAATGATAAGGAAAGAGAAAAAGCTCACATCCGGACTTAAGCCAAGCACCTAAATGCCTACCAAATGTCCTTTATTTGTGTAATTGACTTCTCGACCTTAATTACATAAATGCAAGCAGCTGCACTTGAGGTAATTATAAATTGTGTTTTCCAGCTTGTTGCTGACTGCCGCCTGACATACTTTAACGAGCCTCGTAACCCTCTTTTGCATTTTGCTGTGCAAATATTAATATTCAAATCACGTATTTGTCTTACTTGACACACACACACACACAAACACGCACACACACATGCTTAGATAGTCGCTTCAAAGCTTTTGGCGCGCATGATTATGCATTTTGTGCGTTAAATTAAATTTTGATGTTGAGTACAATTAGCCTAACTAGCAATAGAACCTTGAATTTTGTCTCTGTGTTTATTACTGAGAATTTGATGTCAATTCTGTGCGTGAACCCGAGAGAAAGTAATGGGGCTTGTGTGTTAATTCTATATTTATTTATTAACCAATGCTAGCAGCACTCAGGTTACCTTAAATTAAATAATAATCCGTTTTCTTAACTATGACTCAAACACAAAAATTAAAAGCAATGAAAATAAGGTAATTTGTTTTTGAAGAAAGAACTCTTTCAGCTTAAGCTTAATAGCAAGCTACCTGGTATAAAAATCTTAAATGTATTATTTACCAATTGTAAAGCTTAATTGCCCGGTTCACATGTTTATTGTGGGCATATACAGTTCTGTAGAAATGTACTTAGCTTAATAATCCGATTTGTTTATTTGATGTTCATACTAAAAGTAATTTAATTAGGCGAAGTTAAGCGTACCGCAATATTTTTAGCTCGTTCTTTCGAAAAAGTTATGTGTAGTCTTAAAGAAGGACTTCAAAAGTCTACCTCTTAGATTGGGTAACTTAAGATGTAGACAGGCGTGGTAATGTTGACTCTTGTCTGACGTGGATACGCATCTTAATATATTTTAAGTTGCAAGTCTTAAAAGAGCAAAAGGCCATGTCTTGAATCAATTTTGTGACGTTCTTAAGTATTGAAATATATGCAATACTAAGTTTTGAGTTTTTAAATTTACATTTCATTTTTGGGCCACGCACTGAAATCTCGATATATTTTTGAGCTTCTCTTAGAATGGATACTAATGAATGGCAATTTCACAGCAAATTTTCTATAATATTCGGGATGAATTTATCAAATATTTTGTCTCTTGTCCCCGCTCTGTTTGTTGCCGCTGCTGTTGCTGCCTTGCAATAACCGCACTTAACATGAAACTCAAAGGCCATCATGCTTCATAGCCACTCGGCGGGCATCCTTGTGGAAGCCGTGTCCTCAACCCATTTCCGGTTTGCCTGCCTGCCACTATTCACCTGCACTTTCGCTGGGTGACCCCAGCTAAAATTGCTGTTAATTTGCACAAAATGAAATTCCTGCAATTAAGTAGAAGCTGCGCGCAGTGGCCGTGCCATAATCATTGTGACGATAATGATCACGGAGTTGCTGATGATGATGGTGAGCAGCTGGATGCTGCTGTTAGCAATGATGTTGCACGCCATTCTGACCTCAGCCTCACACGCTGAACAGTAGCGGCAGCAGCAGCAGCAACAGCAGCAGCGGCGATGCAGCTCCATGTGGCAAGAGTAAGAGAATTCAGAGCGCTGGGGCGGCGTGTCTTTTGGCATTTGCTTATGCAACCCGCCAGGTAGCTGCTCTTGTGGCTGGCATCTTGGGGCGCTTCATTTGCATCCGCGGCAGAGCATCCTTCATAATGGGCTGCTGGCTGCAGCAGCAGCAAAATGGGTTAGGGGTTAATTTTAGTGCAAAGTTATGCGCCCCAAAGTATGCAATTAGATTGTGTCACAGCCAGCGGGCAGCATTCAGCCTGTGCCCAGCTCGAGGTGTGTCAATTTGTTTGCCTGAAATTAGTGCGCGTCCTAAATGTAATTTTCTAATTAGCCAAATTGGTTGCCGACAAAGGTAAAAAAGTGGATGATGAGAGTGTCAATTACACGACTTCAAGGCTGCGGAGACAGCATTAATAGTTGCGACTGCATAAAGTTATCGATTTACCGATAACAATCGATTTTTAAATGCAAAGTATTTTCATTAATAAAGTCTTTGCTTCATCATCAAAAATAATACTAATTAGAAATGTGACCAATTCAATTTAAACAGCCGCTGAATAATAGAAATGAAAATATGCCGCATATTATTAAAAATAACAGCAAACAACAAGGAAGGGGAAAATATGCAAAACTGCAGTAAAGCGTTCATTATGTTATATGGCTCGATATGTCAACATCAAAAACCCGAAATCGCCCCAAGACCAGCGCCCAAAAACCAGATATTAGCAATTCAAATTTGGCCATTAAAAAGCCAGCTGATGATGAAGTTGATGATGGCGGCGGCAAGGACTACAAAAGTCAAATATTGCCCAATTTTGAGATTAATTGTCTACGCACCTTACCGAACCACACGCCACACGCCAGCAGCACCGCCCGCCGGCCCCACATCTTAAAGGGTTTTTCGCCCGGCTCACAATTAATGCAAAACTCAATAAACTTTTGTCGAATGAAATTTTATGCTAATCAGAAGTAGATTTTTTGGTACCACTGCGTATCCAACGATAATGCTGGACTCTTTCGGTTGCCTACTTGAGACATGCCCCACCCCCTCCCGCCCCTTCCACCCATCCTTACCAACCGCCCGCTCGCTGTGGCTGCCCTGAATATGTGGCCATCAATTGATTTGCATTTGTAAATGCGGCGCCAGCATTTGTCGTAATTTGGCCTGAAATGTTGTCGCATTTTCGGCATAATTATGCATTTTAATTATGTGTCGGCCAGACGACGACAACCGATGCTGACAGCCTTATCCCAAAAGGGTTAATTTTGTTGTTGTCCTCCGGAGCGGGCAGTGCACGGGGCACGGAGACGGGTGCAGGGGTGCAGGGGTTGGCGGCTTGAGAGTATTAGATAGATAGATTGTTGTCTTGGGTTTTGGCCTAAACGTATGCTAATTTGTCTTTGTGCGCCGCTTAAAAGTGGAAAATGTTGGGGCAATGGTCTTCAGGACCTGTGTTCAGGATGTGCTCGAATGAAATATTTCAATTTTCTTAAAGGTTTCTCTTCATTTAAATTATTGAAAGATAAGTCGCTTTCCAGTTGATACGATTCGAATATATGACAAAAATTATTGAGGCCTTATAACAAAAATAATTATTTTTATTTATTTATTATAATTTTCAGTTAATTTTTTGGTTTTTTAATTTCAACGACTTTATATCTAGATTTAATCTCTCATTTTAAAATGTACATTTTAGCACCCAATATAAATATCCCTAACATATCAATGCGCATATCCACATGGAGTCGAGAAAAGGGTTTTCTGCAATAAGAGAATATGTCTCTCTACGTGCATTCTTTTTCTATTAGTAAGGCCGATCTTTAGATTAATGGGAAGTATAGTTGATAAGGAATAGTTAACATATTGCAATGATATCTGGATCTTAGCAGCCAATATAGATATCTCTTACATATCGAACCGACCATCCACTAAGAGGCCAATGCTATTGACAGCTAAATTTTAGTCTGCGAAGCTTATTCCACCCCACTGCCACCCCCACGTATGAAATGAAGCCAAACAAAGCAAACAATTTATGTCATTGCAGCGCCGCTTTACATAACTCACAACTGCTCCTTAGCCCGTGGGCTAAGCGCAGTCAATGCGCATGCCAGACAACAGCAGTTCGCCCAACTGCCCAGCTGCCCGGCTGCCCGTCAGCCAAACAACCAGCTAGCCAGCGGTCCAGTTGTCCGGTTGTCCAGTGGTCTGTGCTTCAGATTAAGAGAGCTGCTGGTGGACCCACTACGGCGAGTGGGCAACTCATATATGTATATGATTTCGACGAATGCTCGTTATCGATTTGAAACTTATAAGGAAAAAACTAATGAAAATCAGGCATCATCATCATGGCTGGGACAGCAACAAAAGCGTAATGAAGGAAAGCCAAGCAGCAAGAGCAGAAAGCGGGCGGCAGAGAGAGAGAAGAGAGATAGAGAGAGAGAAAGAGAGAGAGAGAGAACGAAAAAACAACAAAATTAAGTGAAAGAAGCGCAAAGTCAAAAGCAAATTAAATTAAATTAAATGAAAACTAAATTCAAATGAGTTTTCGGGGGGCACTAAGAAGCAAGAGAAATAAGCAAAAAGCAAAAAAAAAACAGATTGGCAGCGCTGCCAGCGACCTGCTTCTGAGCCCTGAGCCTTGATCTGGCAGCTCTGCGCTGATTGTTGTTATTATTTCTTGTGCTGAACGGGTTTGTGTAATGAATTAATCCGCACAGCGCTTGGCAATTTGACTTGGTTGGTGGCTTTGGCTTCGTTTGGATGCAAATCAGCTGTCCCCTGTGCACAGTGGTACATGGATGCAGAATCCATTTTTTCTTAATGAGATGAACATTATTTCACTTGTTTTTATCGTCTCCCAATAAGGAATGTTGGTTTTTCTTTCAGCATAAAGATTTTTTAATATTTTGATATAATAAGTTTTGTAGAAATGGAAAAAAAAAGTTTAATCCTGTTGAATATCTATAAAATTTAAGCTTGTAGAGTATTTTCTTATATTAAATAATCAGCTAAATTGTAGTTGTTGTTCCAATTAAACAAAAAAATAGGACTTTCTTCGCAAGGCCCAAGATTAAATGCCTGTGTAAATTGACTTTCGTCTCATGTTGATAAGATTTGTCTCATATGCAAGGAGCCCAGTGAAACTAATAAATACCGACTTTGATCACAAAATCCTTACCGCTTAACAAGAAATAATTTCCATCACGCCACATGATATAGTGGTCCGATCCGGCCGCTTCCGACATATGTACTGCCTGCAACAGAAAGACGGACCTAGCAAAGTTTCTAGACGAAACTTTCCTTAAAGCTGAGAGACATGTTCACATAGTAATAAACCGAGCTGTTGTTGATGCTGATCAGAAATAATATATATCTCTTTAATCAATATATCTTTAATACAGAGATTACAGAGAGTCAAAGCTGGAAGAAATGTGGAAAATGTAAATTTAAAAATCTCCAACTTATGTGACCATAATAATAACGAAGGTTTAAGCTCTACACCCTTATTTTCTTTTGGTCCCACTATGCGGGGATAACTTTAGCTGTACTTGACGTTCCAAAAACAAAACAGAGCCACCAAAAGAGACAAATGCAAATTGCATGATTTCTTTTGTAAATAAGATACTGATGAGCAGCAGCTGCCGTCTTCGACTTCGCGAAATTAAATCGATGGCTCAGGCGATTGACATGTGCAGGCAAAGGACAGTTGGGGACAAGTTTGCTGAATTGTTGTTGTTGTTGTTGTTGTTGATGTTGTTGCTGTTCTTTCTGTTGGATGCAAAATAAGTTGTCTTGCATAAACGTAAATTAGTTTAATTGTATAAAGCATTGGATCGGGCAACGACGGATGTGGCGCCAGCTGCAATCCAAAGTGTATTCCGGACAAATAAATGCCTGGCGGCAACGGCTATATGCCCATGTATTAACATTTAACTCGGACCAGGGGAGGTGGGCGGTGTCATGTAAATTGTGCATTTCATCATATATTTATTTAAACTTTTTGCGGGGCCAGTTGCCCGCTGCCCGATGGTCGAAAAAATGAGTGCATCGCATACTTTTTGGCGTAACCGCATAAAACAATTTTCATTTCCTTTCAACTACCAGAGCAATAAAATATATATATATATGGCAATACATATGAGCATACATGCATACATACATACATATATTTATATGTATGTCAAAAATAAAAAGCAAAAAAACATCCTTTTGTTGCCGGCTACCAGGTAAGAGCACAACAATTTTTAACCATTGTCAATGGCCATCGCGGCCGCATCGCCAGTTTCCACTGTTTGAACAGTTGTCCAAGGTAACTCACCCGGGCTAGGGGATAGGGGATCTGGAGGAGTATGCTCGATTTTAACTGATGCCTGTGCTATTTGGTTTGATAATGGCCACGCGTTTCCGGTGAACGGACGACAACAGCTCGAATGCCAGAAGCAGAAATTCGACAAAGATTCTTGCTCAAATAGCATATATGTACATACTTTTTAGCATAGTCTGTGACGTCACAATTGAGCCATTCTTTTTTTTATTTGCTGCTACCGCAAAAATCCATTGCGGTCACGTTTTATATTTTACAGAGTTATTTATTTATTCCGAATAAGCACAAAAAACCTGGATATTAATGTTGCATATAAGCAACATAAACAGAGCGCGTTTGGTAATTTATTTCATAGATAAATAGTTAAGCATAGTGCTAATTAAATCGGCATATACTAGATACCATGGCGCCCCTTGAAGCTAGCGCCGACAAACAAAGCGCACTACACGACGGACCAACAATACGAGGAACTGCAAACAACAACAACAACAACAACAGCAACAACAATGGGAACAGGATGTACTAGAGAGCAAAAGCTGCTCATACGACAGCGCAGCACGTTGTAATTAGTGGCAATGGGAAAAGCATATTGCATACTTGCTGGCACTCAACCAAGCTGTGTGTGCGTGTGTGTGTGTGGGCGAGTGTGTGTGTTTATTTTTATGCCTATGCAGGGGACTGGCTCAGTTGCTGTGTGCATTTAAGTATGTTAACAAGGCAAAGTGTGGGCGGGGTATGCAATAGCTGCAACAATTGTGCATCTAAAAAACCAGCGCAAAAAAAAAAACAATTTTGCCATACAGCATAAAGCTCGACTACATGATGGCCTGTAGTGATATATATAGACTGAAGAATTAAGGCTTGTATCGAAATTATGCAGGTCTTTCCTAATTTATATTTTTTTAATAATATTTGTAGTTATTTTACAATAAGAAAAAAAAAAAAAAATGTATATTAAATCACACAGGATGAAATTTCCACCAATTCCGCCAATCAAGTTATGAATTTTATTTTTCGATCGCAGAACTCACCGCAAAAGTTCATATTATTATATATATTCAAATTATAATTAACATGTAATTTAATAATAAAACTAGTTCTATGAAACTAAAAAAATAAATAAATATGACTTATACATTGAATTCTTTATTTGATCGCAGAACTAACAGCACATGTTCTATATATTTTTACATTTGTTCAAATAATTTTATAGTAGTTTTTAATAATAAAATCGATTCAATGAAATTTTGGAAAAAGTGAATAAAATATATTAACAAGCACAAAACAATGAATATTATCCGCCAATTAAAATCGAATAAGTAAATAATAAAATCGAAAATTATTATTGTTTATGGTAAGCCTTGAGCAGCAGCCTTCCAAAACTGACCGCGCATGGTATATATTATAATAGTATATATATTTAAATGAAATTATCAAATCAATAAATATACCAAAAATATTAATAGTTAAAAGCATTTGTTGAAATCCCTTAATAATAAAAAATTTGATTTCTCTATATTATTTTACTTATAGTTTAATTAAAATCAATTCTACTTTGAATTAATATCAATTCTGACTAGAAACATGTTCTGAATATGAGGGCGCTTTATGCAAACTATGGATAGATTCAGAGCAAGAGCTGTATCTTTTTATCTAGAAATATTGCAAGTTTTTGGTTTATCTTCAATTACAGGGTATTAGAAGAAGTGCTGTAGCATATATTGCAGCGCTGGTTGCACGTTGAGTGGCGCTGACGCTACTCAAAAATCTCTTGTTGCAGTTTAATTATGACATAAAAATGCCCGCAAGTAATTTGACATCATTAGCCGAGGAGGACCCTATGAAAGTTGTGACTGTCTCTACTCGACGCTGCGACGAGTCCTTCTGCACACTGCGCCTCCTGCAGCTTGGTGGGCTTTTAGTGGCACAATTGTCGGCGGAAGTGCGCACACACTTGTCGTTGTTGTTGCGTTGCTGTTGTTGTTGTTGTCAGTCTTCGGTTCATATTGTTTGTGTGTTTGTTTTTGTTTCCTACTAATTAAGCGTGATAAATAAGTTCTCATCTTGTCTATTTCCACATGTAGGTTGTGACTGCAACAATAGTTTGGCATCAGCTAAGTGGGTTGCAGTTTCTTTTGTTGCCACACAATTAAATTCACTTTGCACACACACACACACACACACACACTCACACACAATGTCACTAACTAATTTACATATAAACTAAGTAAGTAAATATATAAACTTATATATTTACATATTTCTATATACTTTATAGATATGTATGCATTTATACATTGTATGCACAATTCATCTGCTCGCTCGTTGGCCCAAAAAATGTAATGGAAAAACATGCGAGCAGATACTGAGGGGCATTTTCAGCATTTTTGACATGTGAAAACTGCAGCTATGCAGCAGCAGCTGTTTTTCTTTCTCTCTCTCTCTCTCTCTCTCTCTCTCTCTCTTACGCCCTCTCTCTTTCTCTCTCTTGCTCGCTCGGATTGCTGTTGCCGTCTCTTTTGTCGGTGCTGGCATGTGACATAATCCGTCGCCTGGGCCAAAATACCTGAACCAAAAATCTTGTGTAGAATGTTGAAAATCATGTTGAAGTTTTCTCAATGCCTCAGGGCAGGTGTTATGTGCGTGTGTGTGCGTGTGCGTGTGGATTATGCGTGTGAGGCAGCCTGATGGCTTATGATTTTTGAACTGCACATAAACACACGCACACTGCCATGAATTGTTGCACATAATGTGTGCAACACTAGAAAGTAATTTTTCTTAATTTTCTTAGTGTATCTGTGTGTGCTTGTGGGTGTGTATGTTTTAAAGTGCAAACATGACCAAAGGCCAAGCAGGCGACCTGTCAGCCTGACTGCCTGGCAGCCCCAGACTCGCCCAAAGAGCTCAGATTCATATACATATGTACACCCATAGCTAGATTGTAAAGTTAGATAGAGATGCATGCATACATTTATCCGATATAGGCATTTGAAAGCACATAATTCGAAATTTATGAGCCTACCCAAAAATGCTTTCAAATTGCAGCGAGAGTTTTCGATGGGGCTGGGATTTCGATTCGAGTGTCTCTTTTGTGGCAAATGAATTGAAAATGCTGCATTGAAAGCGAATTGATGTTTGAGGTGAGCAAAATGTTTTGCGGCATCTCACACACAAACGTGAGCGGGACAGCCACAGTGCACCAAATGTTTAAGGCCACATATAAAATAAAACTCAATTGATTAAATGACAACAAGCTGGCAAATTGGCTCATCAATTTGGAAAGTCGATTGGCCAACTTGAAGCATCTTTTGGGATATTCAACTTTTTTAATCTAAAATAGAAATAGTTTTAAAATATTTATTTTTACCTATAGTCTGCTCTCCAGTCTATTTATCGATTGACTTAATTATAATACAATTTATAATAAAATTAATTAATAAAAAAAAATTATCATTATTAAAATAAAAGCAATAACTATAATAAAAATTGATAGAGCCATGAGAGGGATACGGAGACACGGTGGGTTTTTAGTGGGTGCAATTCCCACACTTTTCGGCTTTTAATTCTTTCCTCTCCTATAGAAAACAAGTAAGATGTTCTAGTCGGGAGCTCCCGACTAGGGGATACCCTGAACCCTCTTCTTCCAACACCAAATGCAAATATATATACTATTCTAGAAGCTACATGTCAAGTTTGGTGACTCTAGCTCTTATTATTTACCAAAATTGCGCAATATACAGGATTTCGATATCAATTCTTATCGATTACTTGGAAACAGGGCAAGTTATCGAATATCGGAAACAAACTCGATCCGCGCGGGCACTAGAAGGACCTTCAGCTAAATTTCAAGTCTCTAGCTGAGATCCTTGCGTTCATACATACGGACGGACGGAACGGACGGACGGACGGACGGACAGATAGACGGGCAGACAGACGGACATGGCTAGATCGACTCGGCTGTGGATGCTGATCAAGAATATATATACTTTATGGGGTCGGAGATGCTTCCTTCTGCCTGTTACATACATTTGCACAAAAACATAATACCATTTTTACTAATAAACCAGTTTCAGAATATAAAAACAAAAAAATTGGTACACACTCTTTAAGCTGCACACTTTACTCAGCATATGTGCTTCTTATTTCCTTAGCACAATGCTATAGATTAACTTTCTAGAATACCTTGCTGTTTGCATAAACAGGCATCCAAATGTGTGTGTTAATAACTAAGTCCAAGTTTTCCATTTTGGTAGGGCAGGTGGCGGGAGTAGGGCTGGTATCCAAAAGGTTGTCAATTCTATACTACCTATATTAGATATGCTACAAAATAAAAAGGCTTCCAATATCGATTTTTATCAATTTCACGAAATTTAGGCTATCGATGGCTCTGAAGCTGGCAATGCGAAGCTAGGTTCCAAATTCCATGTCTTTAGCTTTGAAAGCTTTTCTGTTGAAGGGACAGACAGACAGATTAAAAAGCCCAAAAGACTCAGTTTAAGCTTAGCTGAACTGGAATACCTAATCTTCGTGGGTTTTTAGATGCTTCTATCTGCCTGTTAGGCCATGTTTTCATTACGTTCAGAGTATTTAATTATGTGTCCGCTTCATATATCGAATATGTCAACATGTTGAAATTGTGAATCAATCTGATATCCAGTTAATAGTCTCATTTGTAATTCACCGGCGTTGTGAGCTGAAGCTGTTAACAACAGCAAATGAGTTAAGTAAAAATGATTTTAAATGTGAATGAGTCAAAGTCATATTTAATTTTATTGGCCTGCCTATGAAATTTCATTTATACCGCCACACCCACCACGCTGACGTATCCTCAGGTCTGCTTTCTTCCCTGCCTGACATTGCAACATGGCAATGCGGCAGCAGTTGACCCGATGCCAATTATCGGCCAGTTGCACTTGTGCAGCGCATTGTTGTTGTTGCCGCTGACTGACCGTGCCACACCTACCTTGGCAGCCCCCTCTCCCTCGCTTGGCGATGACAGCAACAAACTGTTTTTGCGGCCAGCGGCGACCGCATTATCGAAATCATTGCGCCGACGGGCGGTCGAGAGCTCCGAAATGCAATTTTACGATTTCAATTAATAAACATTTGCGACAACTGGCTGTGGGGCGTGGCTGGAGTTGGGCCCTGTCGGGCCAGTGTGGGCAGACGTGTATTTTACATTTTGCGGCTACATAATTTGGTAAATGATTAACCGTAAAGCAGAAAGCCGTGAAGTGCCGGCAACCGCAGGACATTCCTCATTTACGCATGAGCTTTGGCTTCTGCTACAGAAGCATATGCATATATAATTATTGAATGCACGCATTTATGTACATTGTACATCTCAGATAGCCGAGCGGTTGACTGTTTGTTTTTCCGGCATTTTTATTCTCCCATACCCTACCGGGCCGAGCTGGCTCTCTTAGCGATTCGCCCAATCCAGCACCAACTGCCTGCCTACACACGCCCCTTTGCTAAAAAAACAAATGTGATCAAAAAACTACGCAATGGCCGCGCCGCAGTAACAGCGAGAAACAACAGCAACAGCAGCAGCAGCAGCAACAACAACAACAACAGCGACAATAAAAAAATACTCACACATGACTCCGCCTACCAAAGCGACGCCGGCAGCGACGCCGACGTCTGCGGCGATACCAGCGACGACAAAAAATTGTTATAGTTGATTTTTGACAATTTTTTGTGCCATGTTTTTTTATGAATGCGACTGACTTTTTGAATTTTATTTTCACAGTGAATTCTGCATGCGTATGTGTGTGTGTGTGTGTGTGTGTGTGTGTGTGTGTGTGTGCGTGTGCATTTTTTACTTGATTTTTGGTTAGGCTGATGTGTGGATTTTCTTTTATTTTGATGCTGCCCCATGCAGTTTGAGGCATGGCTGCCAATTTATTGATAAACATGGGCTGCAACTCTCCGCTGTCAGGGGTTAAGCAAACGTCGAGTGCAAAATACAAACATGACTGCGCTGATGTCAGGCCAACACCGAATATTGTATACGCTCTAAGCAAATACTCACAATTTGTTTAATAATTTGTATTGCTCCTTAAATTTATATTAGTTCTTTATACCTTAATATACTTTCAGCTTTAGGCTTGGATACTTCTTACGGCATCGCTTGTTAAACGCCCCTTCATTCTTCCTTGTGGAAAAAACGAAAGCGGTTAGCCAGGGTGAAAGAAAAGCCTTTCGTTTAAAGTTTAAGAGAGCGTATCGCTCGATTTCGTACTTTTTTTCACATACGATAAGATCTTGTACTTTGTATATCAGAGTACAAAAAATCCCTTAAATAAATTGAAATTATTGTATTTTGCTTTACCATATCCCTCGTATGCTCAATTTCAAACGCCGTGAAGCAGCTGTTATGCCCATTGTAAGTGTATCTATTGCAATAAGAAGTGGATTTTTATTGAATGTTACCGAATTGCCTGCAGTTGACAACGTTTGAGTGTTATTCAGGCTAAATGCGCTCTAGCTTGCCCTAAACCGAGTGGCCGGACATTGACTTCCCCCAGCGCATAGACACAAGCCGTGGGGCGGGGAGCTAAACGGAATCGCTTTTAAAGTTGCGTCACACGCGGCGTATACTTAATTCGCGCACTGGGCATGCTGCACACCCCAAATTAGTATTCCAATTGAGCGCATTTAAGCAGGACACTCAACTGGCTGGGGCGCACAGTGGCCACCGCATCGCCACATGAATCATCATAGCGACAAGTGACCATCCGCAAACAAGCCGCACGAGCCGGGCAGACGCTGGGACGGCAGCGGGTTACGCAAATGGTAGCCGCAATCGGTGTCCGACTGGGCCACATGCGATTTTATAGTTAGGCTGGGCGAAAATCACTACAATGCGTTTTGCCGGGCGCCAAAAAATATGCCATACACACGCATACGCACACACGTTCACACGCACACAAACAAAATGTGTTATTTGTTGTGTTTACAAACGCGCCTGTTGGCATTCGGCCAGGAGCAGGGGCGGGCGGTGCACAGAGGGCCAGTGTTTGAGGTTGAGGATTTTGGCCAGCGTACGCAATGTAACTGCATTTCCGGTTTTTTGGGGGGTGCTGACCGAGGGCGGGGCCAGCAACAGTTGGGCAACAATTTTAAAGCGACGCTTCGCTTAAAGTGTGAAAAATATGAAGACCTTGACCCATTTTGGCGCAGCCAACGGCTGCATGTTGAGTGCCTCTCAAACCAGACGGAGTTGACCCTCAGCTGCAAAATTGAAAACGTAGACGATGCCAGACAGTCGCACGAGCAGCGTCTAGACCCAAAAATATATTGCATACTTCGTGGCTGAAGTTTGCACAGACACACTCACACACACACACACACACACACACACGAAGAGAGACAGACACAGATACATATACAGAGGGACAGCAAGTGAATCTGTGAGCGTAGCCATCCAAAAAGCTAAAAGGCAAAAGCATTTGGCCAAAGAACAAGTGGCAAGTGGCAAGCCAATGCCAGAGACAGCCGGCAAGCAACGTGGCAAACGTGGAAAAACCCATGCGACTCGCTCGAAAAAGTATGCTACGTTTTATGCTTTTTCCGTTTTTGTTTTTATTTTTTTCTCTCTCTATATATTCTTTTTTTTGTTTTTTGTCTATGTGTGCGGGTGAAAGTCCTTGAAGCGCAGCGTCTAAGCTCAGACAGTTTACATATATATAAATGTATATATATATATGAACGTATGTATATAAATGTGTCTGTGTGTGTGAGGGAAAGACTGAGCACGGATTGCCGTAAAGTTGAACGAACGTTCGTTTGCTGCTATTGCTTCTTCTTGCAAGCTTTCTGTCTTCTGTGTGTGTGTTATATTTTTTCGCCATAGCCTTGCCTTGCTTGTATGCTGACTTTCGGCGGCGTTTTGGGTATCAGTTACATTCTTTTTGATTTCCTGCTTTAACGGGGCAACGCCTCCGTTCACGACCTTGACTATATTCAGGTTGACGCCTGACGGTTGACTGACCGACTGCCAGCTCTCGACTCCATAAAATGCGCCCTCGTGCTATTGTGCATAATGTCCTGTTGTCTCTATGTTTGGTCCGTGCCTTAACACTGCTGTTAGTGGGTACAGCTGCAGCCGGCTTGTTGCATTTATGGCGTCGCCACCGACCCTGTATGTCAACACGGCCATGGACACTGTTGTCTTTTGCCTGAATATGGTAATCTGTGTCTGTATATTGCTGCGCTCTATATTGCTCTGCCCACCCATTTGTTTGATTATGTGAGAAAATTCACTTTAATTCAGTGTTTGATGCGTTCCTTGTGTGTGATTTAATCGCAATGTGCTAACCTGAAATCGATTATAGTTTCAGCATCCTATCGAAAAGTCATTTCGGAATATACAAATTTAAAAAAGCTAATGTTTGGCGCCCAACGTAGGTCGCATGTAGATGAAAATCATTTACAGATATCTTGTATTCTGATTCTATGTTATATCCTATATCTTTTCTTAAACAAAAATTAAACGATTAACCTAAGATCTATTATATATTTAGTACCCCATTGAAAAGTCATTTCGGATTGAACAAAGTTAAGAAAGTTTTATGGAATTATTTTGTATGGAACGTCGCATTTAGAAGTTTCCAGTTGTCTTGAGTTCTTAAACATAAACTAAGCTTAGCCTGGCTTTAAAATAAGGTATAAAATCTCGTAATTGTTGCTTTTCCCAATTTGTATATATCCCACTAAAACTGCGTAAACGTTTATTAGTTGCCGGGTGCTGTCAAGAATTTATCATACAATCCTTACAAAGAATCATTGTTGATTTAATGACTTCTTATTTTCGACTAAAAGCTTTTGAAGTTTCTTTAACTTCCATATATATTTATTGAAAGCCAGTTGAAAATTATTATTCAATTCCAATTCCACACATAAAATGTTTTTAACAAAGTCTGACAAATCATATCTAACATTACTCATTCAAAGATTGTGCAAATGCCGAGCTAAGCGAAGCGCACAGTGTAATTTAGTTTATCAGCCCACTCTAATTCCCTCAGTCTAAGCCAACCCAACCCCTGTAAAAGTGCTCTTTTAACTTAGCGCCTAAAAAGGCTTCCCACCAATCGCAGACAGCATCAGCGGCAGCTGGCGACCCAATCGCAGACGCCAAGTGGAGCCATTGGCGCGGCAAAAAACGCGCGCGAGTTTTTCGGTAATGAGAAAAAACCCGGACAGAGCTCCGTGCTGCTAATCAGTAGGGAGGCAGCAGCAGCAGCAACAACAGCTGAAACTCGGGGATGAAAAGGGAAAAGTAAGTGGAGAAAATAGCGCAAAACGGGAAAAGTTATTACGACTTTAGCTGATTGTTGTTGTAGCTGCTGCTGCTGTTGATGTTTGTGTTCTTTTTGGGGCACATGAGGGTTTCGTTGAGTTTGGTCCTGGCTATGGTCCCTTTTTTTCCGGGGGGATTCGAGTGATGCGGTTGGGTTGCGCTGATTTGTTTAGGTTGTCGCTCATGATGCAATCGTTTGAGGGTGAAAGCGATTTAAATGACATAATAAATAGAAAAGTAAATCGAAAAAAAACGTTTATTCCATGTAAATTTCGATTATATCTGTTTTCGGCTTAAATTCTCGTGAAATATACAAATAATTCTTGCAAAATATTTGTATCGTTCGTTAACCAAGTGTTATTATTATACTACATAACTTTTTTTTCAAATAATTTAATTGGTATTTTCAGTTAAAGTGAATTAAACTTCTTTAGATTTTTAAATACTTTTCTTAATTTATATAATAAATTAAATATATAAATTCTTTTCTCATTCTGTAAATTATACATATTTAAATATTTATTTATTTGAAAGGGGATAGAGATAAAGAGCCTGTTTGTTGTGTTGGTTTTGTGAATATACGATTTCCTATCTGTCTCCTACTAATAAACGCCAATAAAACACTAATGCGTACTTATGTTTTTTTGGAAAGTAAATATTTACGTTTAAATACAAATAAGGATGATAAGGCGATATGGACGTATCTCCAAGCATTATTATTTAACCTCTTCGAAATATCCTAAAATAGCTTGGCGTACAGGCTAAAAAACTTCTCCCATCACATTTACCCTTTATATTAATATAAACAAGTAAGAGGTTCTAGTCGGGAGCTTCCGACTAGGGGATACCCTGAACCCTCATATTCCAACACCAAATGATATATATACTAGCTCGAAGCAAGACTAGTTTGGTGACTCTAGCTCTTATTACTGGCCAAAATTGCTCAAACGATATCGATTTTTATCGATTGCTTGGAAACGGAGTAGCAATCGATTATCGGAACCCTAGTGCGTAGGCACTGGAGGACCTACAGCTAAAATTTCAAGTCTCTAGCTCTTATAGGTTCTGAGATCCTTGCGTTCATACATACGGACAGACGGACGGACGGACAGACGGACATGGCTAGATCGACTCGGCTATTGATACTGATCAAGAATATATATACTTTATGTGGTCGGAGATGCTTCCTTCTGTCTGTTAAATACATACATTTGCACTTTGCACAAATACAATATACCCTTTTTACCCATTTTTAATGGGTTCAGGGTATAAAAAGATTGAATATACCTTATAATTATAATTGTGTATTCCCCCCTGTGTTTAGTAAATAACTAATTTCTTTACTCTTTTAAATAACTTTGTTACTTTTTCTAAGTATTATATCAATTGTATTAATAGTCAGTGTGGCACAGTTTGCTTACGTTAACCGTGTCCCTAATACGACTACAACAAATCCAGTCAAATGTGAGTAAAATGTTGCTAGTTTAATGAAAATTTATCGCCTTAAGATCAAAACGTAAACACGCTCTTGGTAAATGCCTTGCTGACAGATTAACCAAATCAGTTCGCGAGCGAACAGCACAAAACCAACAACAACAACAACAACAACAACCACAACAACAACAAGAACTACAACAACAAGCAACGACAAAAAACAGAGTCGACAAAATCGACAACCTTTTGAACTGCAAGCAAATCCATTTCACACAATTTATGTACAAGTTTATTTCGCGCTTCCAATTTTCCAATGTCGATTTGCTTTTTGGGTGGCTTCTCTGCGGCTTTCCACAGAAACGTTAACAAGCGTGGACCCGTATCCCAGCCCCAGCCCCAGTCGCAGTCGCAGTCGCAGTCGCGTACTCCACACATGTCTGAGCTCCGGCCGTTGTTAACAAAGTGAAAATTACAACTGTGTGTGCGGCGTCCAAGACGAAGACTCCAAGCTGGCAGCCAGCCAAGGAGTCAAGCAGCAAGCCAAGCAGTTGGCCAATGACAGTTGCCTCGAGTCGCCAGTCGACAGTCGACAGTCGCTAGTTCGCAGTCGACAGTCGGCAGTCGACAGTCGGCAGTTGGAGACCGTGCATTCCTAATCTTGTTCGCTGAATTCGTAATCTCATTAAATTTACATATTAATCAAGGGATTTTAATTACTCTTACACCGCAATGCCATTGGCACTGGCAATGGCAATGGCTCTGGCACTGGCACTGGCACTGGCACTGGTATTGGTAGTGGAAGTGGCCAAAAGCGATGCTGAAAATGAGCCAACGCCAAACTCAAGTGAGGCATAAGCAGTTGGAAACGCAAATCGGTTGCAAGCAACGTCTGCAGCGTGCCTTAACTGGTTCCAGTTGGAGTTGGCCCCTGCCGCTGCCGCTGCCCCGGCCAGATCGATGCGTCGTCGTCTTGGCGTGTGGACCCTCATAATTTAATTGGACTTTGTGTGGCGCATGGTCGGTGGGTTCTGCCGGCATTGCCATCGCCATCGACTTCGCCAGGATTACACGAATTTGCGTGTCAGGCGTCAATGTAAAATCGCAATAAATGAAACTAAATTACAAACTAAAATGCAAAATGAGCAAACCCCAAGTCCGGTCCCTGTCAGACACTCAGTGCGGGTGTCTGCAGAATAGTTGTGCCACATTGCGTGTGTATGTGTGTGTGTGTGTGTGTGAGTGTGTGTGTGTGTGTGTATTTGTATGTCTCTGTAGTTTGTGTGTAGTTTGAAGGGACAGCTGTGCGAATCTGTATTATGCATAATATTTGCTGCGTTCTATCTAAGATGTGCGGTTTCTGGGAATGCATGAGGAAAGGTACTGTAAATAAGTCACATGCCTTTTAAAAGAACTCAGGTAAATACAGATACCAAAAAAATTGACAGGCAGCAAAGACTTTCTGCAGTGATAGTTGTCTAAGCTATAAATGTATTCAATGCTCACAGAAAGAATGTACAGGAAGAGTGCGTCGATCTCAACTACGTTAAAATAGAACACAAATTTTGTAGTTCAGGTTAATTTGAAATACAAATTATATTTAATTTTAATTGATATAAATTATTAAATTTAAAGTATTGATTAAATTAATTAAACAAAACCTTGATTTTTTTTTTGTTTAAAATTAACAAGCTATTACGAAAAAAGACAATTAAAATAAGCCAAATTTATAAAAGATTGGAAAAGTTTTGAATAACATGTACTTTTTCCTCTTTTTCATATGTTTTATAACATGTACTTTTGGATTCTTACAAAAGCTTGGAAATCTTTTGAATAACTTTTGCGCTCAAATCTATTCAAATGCAAGGTTCATGATTTAAAAAAAATTGAACATAAATCAACTCTGCAATAAATTGTAATAAAAAATATTAGAGAGACACAGAGGAATGTAATTTATAATTTAAAAAAATATTAACCAAAATTTCGTAATATATTTTGCTTTATCATTTTGTAGAGTAATCAAACTAAATATTGACGAGCTTGGACTTAAGTTCACAGTTTGCTTTTGCAAAAGTTTTCGCATAATGGCATTTGCCTGTGAAGCCTCCCCTGCACTCATTAAAGCCAACTGTTGCCGACTAGGGGCTCGAGGCGATCCAAATTTATGGCTTTTATAATGACTACTTTGTAGCCGCGTATTGGGGCAGTAAAATGGCAATGGCAACACAAGCAACACACATTTTAAGGCTTCATAAATTATAAAAATAATTATAATGAGATCAATTTTTAATCGCTGCGATGTTGCACGAAGCCAAACACGGGACAACCAAGCAACGAGGCGAACAGGCAAACAGGCAAACAGGCGACTTCCTGGCCAGGTGAAGCGAGTGGAGGCAAGTGGAGGCAACAAACGGCGAAGGTGTAATTATTATCATATCCTGCATCGCATAAACAACAAGCAGAAGTAGTGGACGACAACGTAGCCACAAAGCTGGGCCAGCAGCAACAGCAACACAACATGAAATACAACACTCGGCCTAAACACGCAGCAACCAATGGAGACTTTGGCAATGAGGATGCCACAGCCGGAGCTGGAGCTGGAGCTGGAGCCGGAGCCGAAGCCTCAGCCCCGACAGTGGCATGTGTGTGCGCAGCCGTCGTTGGCTTAGAAATTGGTCCATTGCCTAAGACTCTGCTGCGAGTCTTGTGCAAACAGCTAGCGAGCACTTTGGTGCAAACATTTAGAGTAGCAACTCGTAAAACTTCAATTTAAGACACGTAATTTGCAATTCACTTGAGTGCAGATTAGAAGCGGCATGTCTTCGACTGGAGTGGGGCCAGGTGACGGGGGGTACTCGTAGTAGCAATAGGGAGTGGCTCGACAGCCACGCAGCCGCTGATGCTGATGCTGATGATGCTGATGATGATGATGATGGTGATGTTGAGGCTGGGGCCGCAGATTTGGCGTCGTTTGAATCTCATTTCAATAGCAGATGCGAGAAATACTTGGCTGGCATACCTGAATGTCTAACTAGGAATGTCTGACACTGCGCACTAAACTATTTTCCAGCCCAAGCTATGTAGTAATTATATGTAAATAAATATTCAAGGCAATGCTTCATCGTCTTCATCGCCATAATTATCTTGTTATTAATATAACAGTAGAAGCAAACAATTATTTTATCAACAAATCAAATCTCTACTTATACATGTGCTAGTATGCACGTATCAATGAAAGGCGACGTTGTCAACAAACAAGCAGTGAGCTAAGCTAACAATGAATTTTAGTCCTGGCAAGCAACCTGCTAAGGTGGCGAACAAGAAGAAGACTTAAAAGAACCTACCCAACAGATCTAGTTGACAGATGCCTCAAGTGTCAGCCAAACAAATTTAAGACCTAGACTAAACTAAAATAACTAAAAACTATCATAAGCTGCCATATATTCCATCTACTACTTGTTAATATCTAAGCTAAGCTACTTTAACACAAGACTATGATTTAACTATAAATCTCCCGATCCACACTCTGCTAAAAGTTGATGGATAGCAGTAACAGCACATCAGATAATTATTAATCCATTCATAAATATAAACGAAAAAACTGTAATAAAAGTAATGTAAGTGTTCGCTTATGCCTAACTTCCTGTTAATAAACACTACCTCTCTATGCGATTCTCATGCAATCAAGTAAGACTTAAGTTTTGTTGGCAATCTAATTAACTTTATTATATTCGCATTCTAATTTACTGTCTTGTTCTCTATCCTTATCTTTTTCTCCTCTTTCTCTCGTCTCATTTTCTCTCTCTCTCCTTTACTAACCTGCTTTTACTTTTTGACCTAAGGTGATTTTCATATAACATTAACATTTTCTCCTTTACATTTCTAATTATATTTAGATAGATATGCCAAGAGTTGAAATTCCCATTTTTATTTTTGTTTCGCCTAATATCTTTTAACATATTCAATAAATATATATACCATATAAACATATAAGCAATAAGTGTTTTATTATAAAAACAATAATCTGTGTATTCGATTTATATCCGCCCTAATCCTTGAACCCATTCCTTTGGGCCAAAGTAGCTGACCGTAAAGTCGACAACAAACATCTGGAACAACGGCAGCGGGCGAAACAGGCTGCGATTTTAATCGACTTTAATCAAAGAAATTTCATATGTGACCACGCCCACATGCAATTATGTTTAAGAATGCAAAACGATTTTTGCTCGGCTCCTCGGCTCTTGGGCTGGGACTTGCGACTTGTACGAAGCGAGAAAATTAAAACTGGCAAAAATAAATAAAAAGCAACAACGATGGGGAGACTACAAGGCAAAAAGCATAAATTTAACAGCAAAAGAAATATTATTATGAATGCATTAACTGAGCAGCAGCAACAACAACAACAACAACAACAAGATCAACTGTGCCTAATTATAAAGTCGTGAGTCCGGGGCTAACAGGTTAGGGCTGGACCTGAATGAATGAATGCGATGCGTTGCGTTGCGTTGCGTTGCCGTGCGCTGGGATGAATGGACAGCCAGAAGGAAGAGCAGAGAGGGGAGCACAGGGCCAGAGGCACCAAAGCGAAATAAAGCCAGGCTAACACAAGAGGCAGCCAAAAGGTTATGCAAAATCTCAAAGCTCAAAGCGACTAATCATAAAAAATTATATGTAGACTTAGGTCGCATAGCCTTCACTCTGGTTGCCGTATTGTTTCTTAAGTATTTTCATATATAGTATTTTTCTGCTTTTTGGCCCAGACCCATAAATCTTTAATTGATTTATGTTCTTGGCCAAAGCAGCAAATGCATTTTAATTGCCTGCGCTCTTGCGATAGTCATAATTAGAGCTAATTTTAATGGTCCACTCTTGGCGCATAAATCACACACAGCTCGCAGCCAGCTCAAAGGGTAGTTGGCCATAAAAGTTTCGCCGGATTAACAAAAATCCAATTCTTGGCACAGTTGACAAAGCACAGAAACAAAGAGCTTCAAAAAATATGCCCTGCCAACTCGTAAGCCGCGCGCCCAAAATCGAAGACAGAACTCGGGCCCGTATCCAGTTCCGTAATGACGAGACCGACGCCTGCAGAAGGAGGCGCGCTCAATTAAAAAATACTTTACGATATTACAAAATTACCACGCAGCTACGTGTGGTAGTCCAGGCGGCATATGACAGCTGAAGCCAGACGCAGCCGCACAGGTCTATGCACCTTTAGCAGCCCCCAGCCCCCAGCCCAGGCCCAAGCCCAGGCCCAGTTGCAGGCCCAAGTCAAGCCCAAGTTGCAAGGCAGCCGGCGCACACGCGCCGTTCGGTTGCCGCACTTGGAATGAGGACAGAATTTCAGGCTTTGGCGTCTGCGCACAGTGGGGCAAACTGATGGGACTACGCACTGGAGATGAAGTCTAATCACATGATATCTTTGATATCTACATATATATGGAAAATAATTCGAGTGTTTCGTATGTCAATAAGAATATCTAAACAAGCATAGGTCAATCATGCACCTAGATGCATCTCTCTTGGTCAGAGAAACTCGGATTGGGAATATTTAAACAATTCTAGAGAATATCAAAGAATAATATATACGCTGGGAACGAACCCCAATACGATGTTATCTGAATTTTCCATTTTGATAGCTGAAAATCTTTTTATCGAATTTCTATTAATTTTTCCAAATTTCGAAGCAATATTTTTAACACGCAACAAACCGTATTTTGTGCCACTGTGCACATTGTACTTAAGTTAAGTTTATGTTGTTGTCGCCGCTTGTTGTTGCAATTGCCGAGCTCGCAGTTAAAGCTGCGCTTTCAACAAAAACAATAATAAAGTAAAAAAAAAAGCACATTCAATAATCACAAATTTTTATGCGTGCGAAATTTTTGCGTGGCACGCATAGTTTTTGACATATTTGGTTTGGGCTACGGGACGGGTTCTTTATGGATTTGGCATTGCCAAATGCCTTTAAGTACAATAATAATTAGCATTAATTAAACCAGTTTGCGCAGCTCTGCCGCAGTGGGCTACGCACATCCCGGTCGGGTCGTCTTGCACGGCCCGGCAACAGGAGCTTTCACACAATCCGCCAGCTCCTCCTCTGGCTGTTATGACAGCTTCGGTGCTTTGTTTAGCTGGTTGCAAATGGTGCGCTGTGATTAAACTCCAACTAATTTGGTGCTCCACAAAACCGGTCAGCCGCAGTCAAACTTTGGCGCAGTCGCTGAGTCGCTGGCTCCCTTTTGGCCCCCGTACACACGCCCTGTTGTCCCCTCCCCGCGCCCCTTGTAGCTCTGGCTAAGCGAATGAATTATGTTATTTGAAATTAGTTTGTGCCTTGCAACGTCCTACTCGAACTCCGGCCAGAGCCACAACTCCCATTCGGAGCTGCAGTCGGATTCCGAGTTGGCAGCGCCTGCGGAGTAATCAGGTTAATTTTAATATGTTTTCTGTAGCGCGGCGTCGACAACAACGTCTCCAGTTAATGGAAAAATATCTCAAATGATGTTGCAGGATGCTTTTGTAATTAGTAGCGTCGACTACGGTTAATTATCATGGCTCTGACTATCTTCCTGCCTACCTCCCTCTCTCTCTCTCTCTCTCCCTCGCTGTCTTTCTCTCGCTCTAAGGCAACACGATCTCTGCACACTCTTTTATGCATATCAGTCGGCTGCATAAATTGCACGGCCCACATGAGGCAATTTGGCCATTTGACTATTTGGCTATTTATCGTTTTCTCTTTCCTGAGTAGAGGTGATAATTTTTTTTATAGACTGAGTAAGAGCAGCGCGTGAAAGAGCACATAAAGCGCAGTTGAGTATATTTTGAGAAAGTTAAGGTATCTATCCGATAGCCAATTAAATTACAAATTATTAGAAAATTGCATCTAATCACAATTGAATGTGCCTGAGAAAGGGAGAGAGAGGGGAAAGGGAGATAGAGAGAGAGAGAGAGAAAGAAAAAGAGAGAGAGAAGGAGAGAGGCAGCAGAGAGAGAAGCAAAGGCTTAACTAAAAATTTTGGGTCATATTTTTTTAAAATTTATAATATGCTATATTATATTGTTAATGACTAACTTTTATCATTTTTTTTATATTTTTATTAAACAAGATTTTTTTGAGAATATCGTCAAACCCATCTCAAAACTAAAAATCTTGTTGTGTGTTCCAAAAATAAAATCTTATTCAAAATCGGTTCTAATTTCTCCCTTGTTATTCTTTATATGTTTAATTAATACTAAAAAGTTCAATTGGCTTCCAAAATGTATTATAAATAGGGCAGGGATAAGGCAAAAGGAATTAACAATTTTAATTATAGGAGATGCTTTTGCATTTAGTTTATTTTCTTAGTTTTGTGATTTCTTTTATTCGTTAGTTTTGCACTAATTTAAAGACCCTGCCCAAAAAATCTGTTACAAATTGTAAAGATTGGAAAGAATAACGAGCGAAGTGTACTAAATAGAATTTTGTTAAAATCATTTATAGTTCTCAGTAGATTATATATGTATATAAACTAACCATTGAAATTACTTTTTTCTGCTGCTGATGTATATTTTGCATGTATTTTTGTATTTCTATATATATTTATATGTAAAACAAACTGTTTATTTTTTCAGTTTATTATTTTCAATTTGATTTTTAGATGAACTAATTAACACCAGCATCAAAAAATGTAGTTTTCATAATTATGTTATATTCTCTGCAATAAATTTCATTAAGAGCAAAGTTTCATTATGAATCCAAATTTTGTTTGTTTAACAGCAAACAAATTTAATTTATATATATATTAATTTATATATTATTTTATATTTTTTTTAGCATTTATCTTCTTGATATAAATGAGTTATTAACTGTCACACATACAATAAGATTTTACTTGAAATGCGATATCTTCAGTTAATTACATTTGGCTATAATACAGATTAAACAGATCTATAAATTAACTAAATAAGTAGAGTGTAAAAACTACATTCATTTTGACTGCGAACATATTTTACGGTCAGTCGATATTTTAGTAACAGATTTCTGATTTGTTGTTGTTTTTAGCGATTTTTTTTGGTACGCGTCGCTGACAAGTTTTCGTGCGTTGCTGAAATTGTGGCCAAAATGAGCCCCACGGCGTTTTGGCCATATATTAGTTAGACATGAACGCGACGAAGATTTGCATTTAATTAGTGTGCGGGGCAGGGTGCGGGGTCGCATGGACACAGTCCGAAAATCCACTCAGATGCGGCTTGGAGCCGTAGAGCTGCGTGTGTGTTCCAAGCCAAATGGAATGGCAATGATAATTACAGAAAGCATGTAAACACTTGGACTTGGTGGGAGTGGGAAACGGAGATGGGAGCTGGCCATGAGGAGGCGGGGAGTACAAGGAGAAGGCATACAGACAGGCCATGACAAGCAGCAGCAACGAATACAAATTGCTAGAGTAAGCGGTCGAGAGCGAGAGAGCGAGAGTGAGCGAGCGAGAGGGAGATAAATGCAGAGGGAGAGAATGTGCTAGAAAACGTTAATTTCAAATTTATGTAGAGCGTCGAGTTTCCTCCTCAGTTGCTGATGAGGCTTGGAGCTGGCTGCCTGAGCGAGACTCAGATGCTGCCTCCTCGGCTGCCCCCACCACGCCCCCACCGGCCAGTTGGAAGAGTTGAGTCTGCAGCAAGAAGTTTCTAAGATGCCCGCAGGGCGCGTGCTGAATTTAATCAGTTTGTTGGCCATGGCCCGAACGGCAACGTAACGAATGACAATCAAGTCAAGATGGAAAGTGGGCAGCCTGCCCCAGCCCGGCCAGCCCCCCGCCCTGTTCCTGCCCCCTCCTCGACGGGCTGAGCAGTGGGCTGCCGGCTAACGTAAATTAGACGATGGCTCGCCAGTGCAGCATTTAACGGTAATACAATTTTATAGCTGCCGGTAAAAAGCTGCACAAAAATTAGACATAAAGACAACAGCAATGTGTGCAATGCAATGGCCAGAAGCGGCGCAGCGGGGGCGGAAGACACCGCCGGAGACAAGGTGAAAATTTCGAAAATTAAGTTGATGAGCCCGGCCAGGAGCAGCGCAGTCTGCAGTCGGCGTTCAGGCCAAGTCAGTTGAAGAGCGAACTGAAGTGGCAACAGCACTTAAATATTTGACCAAAATTGGCTAAAAACAAGCACTATAACGGGCCGTAAGGCACGGTATTGTTGACAATTGAATGCTCTTTATGTGACACCCGATAAAATAACTATATCTTACAAGGCTGCAAAACGAACGATTTACAGTTGCAGCCAATTCCTGGCCCTATGATTCGGCTTAGATATATGTGCGCAGGTTTTTCATTTTCATATTTTCTTTACAATTTTGTGACTTAAGTTTAATTAATACAAACTTATGTTTTCGTAACTAATTGTTTTTATAACCACGAAGAAACGTTGCATTATTCCGAAATAACAAAAATTGATATATGTATATGTATAGATCAAAGCATTTTTAACAATTTTTCTTAGTAACAGGTAATCTTCATTAAGGTTCGGTTACAATTAAAATTCCATTATGTTTTTTTTTCACAGTTAAAATTGAACATTATTATAATGATTGGAAATATGTTAATAGCGATGATAGACTAATTCATTAAGCAATTTCACTTGAAGGTAGAACAGAGGTAAAAGATAAAAATTTATAATTTTTAGATGCTTTTGTTATATGCTGTTATTATAGATCTTAATTTATATATAAAGACGGATATTTTATTAAATATTTTTAAATCTTTAATCTTAACAGAATATTTCATATATTTCTAACAGCGCAGCTTAAGATTACATCGGTTAATGGAACTCTGTTATTAACGTATTCAAAATCCTGACCTTATTTAACGTTGCAAATATATAAAACGATGCTTCAGTTTCTTCACTATAATACTGACCAACTGATTGAATGGAAATAGTTGTTTTATTTGGTAATATATGCACTTTCCAAGTTGCTCGTATGTGCGAATATGCTGACAAAGTCTTTATACTTTACCATCCAGCTAAGTATTACAAACAACAATAAACAACAACTGTAGTAGTCCCTCGATGTGGAAAGAAGGGTCTGCGGTGGGCAGCGGGGACAGAGAGCAGAGACAAGAGACTCCGGACGATGGAGGATGGACGACGACGACGACGTCATCGACACCTCCGATAGCTGAGCGATAGCTGAACTGAGCCGGGTGGGTGGCTGCGGCTGCGGCTGTGACTGTGACTGTGTCTGGACACTGGACAGCAACCAGTGCGGCGGGCTTTGGCCATGGCTGAGACCGGGAGTGACCGGTTGCAGAGACCGCACGAGTTGGCGTTGGCTGCATCTTCTGCCCTGCAACTGGTCGGACACATGGAGGGGGTGGGGTGGCTGGAGCTTCTCGCTGGTTTAGTTTGGCTTGTCTAGTGACTTGACTGTAACCTCATTGACCAGAAAAATGCAAGCTGCAACAGCAATAACAAAAGCAACAACATCGCAACAGACAACAAAACATCAAATGTGAATTAGTGCACAAGGTAGCCCAAGCAGCAGGAGGAGACGCTAAAGGAGGAGCTTGGGTCGGGTCGGGGGTTGTGAGGAAACACTGCTCAAATGCTCCATATTTATTGGCACTTTTCGGTTTGTGTCTATGCTGTGGCCTGGCGCGGTGAGTGGGCGGGTGAGTGGGCGGGAGAGTGGGCGGGAGAGTGGGGAAGCCAGAAGAAACAGCAGACGGAAGAGCAATTGGAGATAGTTGACAAACTGAGCTGAGTCGAGCCGAAGGAATCGGAGCAGGGGCTGTTGAATATATAGCTTCCGATGATTCTGAATGAGTTGATGGTTCGGACTGCGGATTGGCATTTTAATTATTAATTTCTTGGCAAAGGAACAGCATTCGAATTGTTTGGAATGCGGCGACATGTGACAAATGGCGACTTATATAGAAAGTAAAATTTTATCAAATTGAGTCTATTTGCGAACTGGAGGAAGTCTCAGGCATTTAGTCAAAGTTATTAACTGTATGAGTTAGTTTAAAACATAAATTGTATCTTTTTATTAATACAATCTTATTGAGACAATACTAGATTTGCTCGGTTGATGGTTTAAGCCAGTTCCCTTCCTTTAAATTCGGTTGAAAGTGGACTCCTACAACCTTGAACTTCATATCTCATAAATTTTCAAAAAGATTTATTGAAACAATTCAATGTTAATTAATTTTTAATTATGTTCATATACAAGAGAAGGGCTCGATTTAATTCCCAACCAAAATTTTGCATTTTTTAAATATGGCTCAATAGATGTTGGGGTAGCATACAATTTTTTGGAAATTCCGATTTGGAACAAGTTTGGTTCAAAAACGGTTTAAAGACGTGATATCTATGAATTTTATTCCGATTATTAATTAAAATTCAAGATATTGCAAATTTAATATAATTTGTTTATAAATTTGGTAATTGCGATGGTTATCTTAATTACTAAAACCTTTTTACCAGAATGTCGTATCAGGAATATGGCTTGGGGTAAGAGGCTTCAAAATCATTAAAAATCATAAAGAGAGAGTGACTTTAAAGTCAAATAAGATAAACT
Organism: Drosophila ezoana; assembly: GCA_035045725.1. Lineage (NCBI taxonomy): Eukaryota > Metazoa > Arthropoda > Insecta > Diptera > Drosophilidae > Drosophila > Drosophila ezoana. The sequence continues at coordinate 216,001 of JAWNOU010000166.1, forward strand.
AAGAAGCAAATCCCAATTGGCAAATACATAGGTTAAATTTCCAATACAAATCAAATGTGGGATTGCATACAAAGGGGAACTGCAATTTTTGTATCATTCGCAATGTAAGCCTCAAAACATTTTGGAACTACAAAAAATGAAAATATGTAATTAAGAATTAGAATTCGCCAAGCACACGCGCTGCTCCCGCCCCTCAGGCAGAACGCACTGGTAATCAATGCATGCCCACTTCTTATGCCCACCACCACATCTGCCCCTCCACGAGTGCCGGCCAGAAGAATTGAGAAGCAACAGTAATTGCTCAACATTTGCGCTCACACTGCACGCGCGTTCGCTCTCAGTGCGCTCCCACACGCGCTCGCACTCACTCTTTCGAGTTTTCTCTGTCTCGTTCAGTCTGGGGGGCCGGAGCTTCGTCAAGTGTGCACTTCTCCTGCGCCGAAAACAGTTATAAATGCTGCCCACGTCGCAGTCGCTGTTGCAGTCGATGCTGCAGTCGTCGCTGGCAGCAGCAGCGCTCATTTGTGCGCTTAATGACGTCATTATTTTTATTTTCACAACACTCGGCAGCGGGCGGAGCAGTGAGGCAGTAAAATACGACGACGAGTGCGAGCATTTCAATGGTGCATGTTGTGTGTGCGCTGCTCCTGCGCAGTCAACGGCGCTGCTGACGTTGCTCGCGTTTTGTTTCACATATTAGCTGAGACAAGACCACAGGCCAACCAGCCACCCCCTCTCACCCACTCAAACAACCACTCGCTGCTTGCGTCGACGTCGCTTTGACTTTGTCTGGTTTTTCGCTCTCGCTCGCGCTCTCTGTCTTTCCCTCTCGCTCCCTCTCTGTTGTGTCTCGCTCGCTTGCTCCTCCAGAGGCTTGGGCCATTTGCTTCGGCTTCGGCAGCGGCTTCGGCAACATTTTTGTTTGCTCGTGTTTGTCGTAAGTCGTCGTTGTCGTCGTCGTCGTCGTCGTCGTCGCCGTCATCGTCATCGTTGTAGTTGTCGTGGTCTGTTGCTGTTGTTGCTCTTGTTGCTGTTGTTGTGGCCGCGCTTTGCTACTTATGTTGATGATTGTTGGGGGTCCAAGCGCCGTTTGTGCGCCACACGTTCATTCAGTCTGTGGACGACTTTGCGCCTGTACGTACCACTCACGCACCGTTACGCTGCTGAGCGCGCATAAGCACACATTCAAACGCGCACACACACAGAAAGCAACGCGTGTGCATTTTTGCATTCCATTGCCGGCGTGTGCCAGGCAGCAACATTTCACAGCTGCAACACTGCAACTGCAACTGCAACTGCAACTGCAACAGCAACAGCAGTCTGCAACTGGAGTGCGCAACCTGAGCAAAAGTATTCCAAAGATTTCGCGCGCGCTTATCTCAAGAAATCGTCGCGTGTGGCTCAGCAACAAACCAACAAACCAACAATAAACAAACAAACAAACAAACATCAAACTGCAACAGCAACTATAAACTGCAACTGCAGCAGCATTGTGTGTGAGTGTGTGTGGGTGTGATTTAAAAAGTGCATCAAAATATTCATTCAATTACTCTCAATTCCTGTCCGATCGTTTCGCAGTGTTTTCTTTCCATTCAATTGTTTTCGGTACTTTAATCTTAACTTTGACCTTCGTTTTTGGTGCAATTCTCAATAAAATCTTAAACAAATCAATACAAAAATATCTTAATTAACGCTGAATAAAAGAAGTGCAAACGCAAACAAAAACAAAACAAATAAGAAAAGCCGCAAGTTTTGACACAAATCTGAAAAACTAGAGAGTTCAAGGAAATTCCCAATTTGCTGCTTAGATTCTACAAAAAGACGGTAAATAAAAAGAAATATTCTGATAAAATACTCAAAAATGCCGCAATACGATGCAATTGTTTAAGAATTATGTTTAACAGTTAATCTGAAACTTGGTTTGAATCTAATTTAAAGCAGAATTTAAATAAAATACACGTTGTTAAAAGAACGCATTAGAATCTTTGGTAAAAATTGCAAAATCGCTAGATTAAAGATCAGTTCTTAGTTTGACAATAATTTAAAACTGACTACAAGTTAAGTACACTTAATTTTTTAAAAGAATGCGTTAGGATATTTATTACACTTAGAGATCAGATCTTTGTTTGAATTCAATTTTAAACAGAACGCGAATTAAAAAGACCTTTTTTTTATTAGAATTTTAAGTTTGAATCTAAATTTAAAAGGAATACAAATGAAGTACATTTTATTTTTAAAAGATTTTTTTACTTTCGGTCTAATATTCTAAGAGTTACTTATTTAGGAGATAGTAAGATCTATTTATCTTGATTTAAATTAAATAGAAAATTATTTGAATTTCTATTTGAAGCTTCTGCCTATCAGTTATTATATTTAATCAATGCGTCCAAAATAGTATATTATTTAATTGATTTTTGTTTAATTATTAACTCTTTATTTATCTTAGGAAAATTTTTATAAAATTTGTGAACTGGTTCACGAATGTCTTTAAATAGCTTCGAGCTGCAGAAAATGGCTCACGACATGATATTTGATATATATTTTAGTAATTGATACGCGGCCCTTGTGATTTAGGATTTGTTGACAATACTCGAAATCGAATTCAGTTTCCTTAATTAGTTTGGGGTTACACGATTCGTTGTGTTTCATCTGTTTCCAAGTGGTTTATGATATATTGACAAAAATAATGAAACTGAAGTTAATTTTTTATGAAGATTTGCATTCTTTATATGAGAATTCGGTCCGAAATGCCACACTGGGATATTTCTCACAGTTTATTAGCTTAATAATATAATTTCTAATGACACTTGTGATTTAGGATTTGTTGACAATATTCGAAATCGAATCCAGTTCCCTCAATTAGTTTGGGGTTACATGATTTGATGTATTTCGTCCGTTTCCAAGTGGTTCATGAATATATATGCATATTTGCATTCTTTATATTAGAATTTGCGCTAATGAAGCTAATGAAGCTTAATAATATAATTTCTAATATGCAATAGCTATTTTATTTTTCTCTCCAACTTTCCCAGCTCTTGTTTTCTAGTGTACACTTTTTGCCAGCCCATTTAACTCGAGTGTCATCTTGTGTTGCTTGGGCAACTTCCTTGGCTAATTGCAGTTTAATCAATGAGCAGCTCTTAAAATATCATTAGTGTCGGGCTTATGGCGAGTATTTTCACAGGCGAATAAATTTGCATCTAACGCACTTTAAGAACTGCAGCCAAATGCAAGATTTATGCAAATCTTGGCCTTGACATCGTAATGCAGTAATACAATAAATTGATGTGATTTTTATGCAATGAGATAAAAGCGTTAATAGCATTAATTAAGCATAATTTTCAAGAGACAAGCAACAACAAAATAAATTGCAGCAGCGCCAGCGCTATTAACTCTCGAGTGCAATGCGTTTGGGGCACAAAATGATGCAAGAATATGTTGCCCCAGCTGCGCGAATTCCCACTCCCCCCCTTTCGCGGCTTGCCATTTGGTTTGAGCACGAAAATAGACGCGGCCATCTAATAATAAAAGTAAATACAATAAATAATAATAAAGCAGGCGGCCAAACTAAACTAATCATATGTTTAGCGACGGACGCAGCGCTGGCAATTTGCAACAATGAGCCGCTCAAATGTATCTGTGAGATACGATACTAAAATAAAAATGCTGACAACAACAACAAAAAAAAAAAACAAACAAACAAACGCAACTCTACACATAAATAGTTTAATGTGCTAAGCCTTGCAAATGATGCCACCCCACGAAAAAAATAAAATAGATATCTAAATATTACAATTGCCATTTGAATGAGTCGCGGACGTTTTGCAAAATACGCGCGCGCCGTTCGCTTGTAAAATGTATCTGCCAGATACAATAAGCAGCAATTCACACCAACAACAACAACAACAACAACAACAACAACAATGGCATTAGTAATAATCAGTTTCATTTGGCAGTCGCCGCCAACCTGCGCGTTACATTTTTCCCAGTGTGTCCAAGCTCCACAAATTATCGTTTGCATCTGTAAATGTATCTGTATCTGTATCTGTAACTGGCTACAAAGTATCTATAGGGTATGCGCTCAACTCGAGCACTCCGCTTGCGTTTTTTACATTGTTCAACGCTGCCGCTTGGCTCGTTCATTTAATTAAATATAATTAGCTGCATTAATTGCAAATTAATACAGAGTTTAGCTTGCATTGTTGCCAAGTAGGGGGCCGGATGGGGCAGCTCGGGACCGGGCCCGGACTGCAACTCGTTTTCCACGGCTAGTTATCGCGTAATTCTTTAGTTGGCCCGACTTTTTAGAGATTCGTAGCACATAAATTTATGCGCCAGCCGCTTGAAAACTACATCCCAATGACACTCGCGTTTCTCAATTCTTGAGCATTTGCATTTAATGAGTTTATCATTTTTATTCTATTTTTGCACGCTAATTAAGCGATTAATTTGTTTTTTAACAACGATTTCACAGTTTTTGTTCTTTTTTGATTATTTTATTGCATTTTTCAGTTGAACTGAAAAATATCGAGGGTAAAAAGCCGTCGGTGCGGTAGAGTTATTGTAAAGGTTGTTATCTAAATAAAAATAAAAATATAAATTGATTTTGAAACAATTTTATATTTTACTCTAGAAGTTCTAGAAGAAGATAGATAGATAGATGGACATAAATAGATAGATAGAATAATAGATAGATAGATATATTGATAGACAAATAGATAGACAGATAGATGGATAGATAGATTTAAATAAATAAAGTAGAAATCTCAATATTTGTCAAAAGAGTTTGGCTTTAAGTTGTAACATTATTTACATTAAGACATCTTTTACATTTAAAAAGATTATTTCAATATAAGCAATTATCATGTGATATACATATTTATATTTAATTAGGTACTAACAAAGTGTTCAAATTTATAGTACCAATCATCCATTTTTCTTAAAAATGTAGAAAAAGCGAGAAGTTCGGAATATCCACGGCACGCCGAGCTCCTAATACTCTCATAAACATTTCCCATTTTCAAATATTTAAGAATTAAGAAGCTCGTCAATGCTGAGTTGGATGAAAATATCTTTAAGAACAGAGTATATTCCTAGAGCAGCCATGTGATATATAACAGGAGTGTAGTGAAGCTACCTAATGCCGAGTTTGGTCAAGATTCTCTAATAGAATAAGTTTTCCACACTCAAAGATTTGTTCGCATAGAAAGAGACAGACGGACAAGGCTAGATGAACCCGGCTTTCGATGCAAATTTCGAATATATATACTTTATGCAATCTCCTTCTGTGCATTACACACTTCATGACAAAATTGTAATACCCTCCACAAGAGTATAGAAATACACCCAAACCAAAGACAATATAGCCAATTTGTGTTTATATTGTGCTCGCCTAAACCGAAGGTCGCGGGCTCGATATTCGCGTAATATATATCTGTGTGCCTAAACATTTGTAGCCACAATTTGTAATGTGCATTCACTGTAAATGCTGCTGCACATACGTATAGCCTGATTAAAACATTTTTCAAAGATATTTTAATGATATTGCGCATCATCAGAGAAATCCATTAAAGTCGTGTGTCCGAATGTTCGCCTGTTGCTGCAGCTCGCCAAGTTTTAATGCATAAATTGCAGCACGAAAAATTACAAAGCAAAGAAAACCAACAATTATTAGATATTAAATTAAAATTAAAAGTTGTTGTTGTTGCTGCTCTCCAGTGTTGTTGTTGTTGTTGTTGTTGTTGCTGCTGCTTTTTATGACAAACGGATGACGAACGCATAAAAATGCTGCAAGTGCGGCACAAGAAACGGCTACGAAAATCAGCAAACAGGCAGCAGACATTAAAAATAACCAAAAGCCAGCGGCAATTGCAACCCCACTCCCCCCTCCGCCCCTGGACAACTGTGGTGCCCCGCCGCCCCCGTCGGCTAGCGCCTCATCCGGCGTCACGTTGTCACTTTAAGTAGGCAAATCGTAAAAGCCGCCAACAACAAAATAAAAGACAGCACAAAGAAGAAGAAGAGGAAAAGTGCGTAATTATGTGCAGATATTTTGGCGTGCAGCTGGCTAAAACCGCCCACCGGCTAATGAGCTGCAACTCCCCTCCCCACACTGCAACTTGCTGCATGCGTGCATCATGAGATCTCTCCCGAAACATGTAACTCAACCTGGCCGAGTGCACAGAGGGTCTTGAGATTAAACAAAATTAAAAAGAATAATTACTGCTCGTAAATGCATGCAGAAGGAAGAGACGGAGTAGGAGCCGGGGGAGGAGTCGGAGCAGGAGCATCTTTAAAGGATTTTCGGCTTTTGATGTGCGGCCAATTTACAAGTTGGCAGTTTTTTATGCTTGCATTTTTATTACGGCTGTGGGCGGTTGTGGGCGGCGCCCAGGAAATGCGCTTTGCCAGCGATTCAATTGTGAAAAGAAAACCGTACGCAAAACAGGCTAAAAATGTAATTAAAGTATATGTATGTATGTTAAATAGATGAAACAGAAGTTAGTTTAATTTGGTTTTGTTCATAGCTGGCTTTGTAATGGGTTGGAATAAAAGACTTATTTCATTGGAAATCGAGTAGATGAAATAGTCAGAGTTTTTTTTTGAAAAATAGTATAACACAAAATATAGGATATCACAATAATAAGACATATTACTAATACTACTTCATGAATTATATCCATAATTATAACTTTTCTGAAAGAAACTTATCTCTTATCTTAAAGTATTCATATACATATTCCATAAACAAAACATAGTCATCTTTTACTCTACAACAACTCTTTTAACGATATACAAACTTCCAAAATTCACTCTTATCTATAATATTGGATTAGCTATAAGAAAGCATGTATATATGAATATATGAAAACCCAACCTATACTTATATGCTGTACATAGCCAAAGGCTATGTATGTAGACCATGTATATTTTGTAGGTTATCTGTAGACTGAACTAAACTATCCTATATGTTAATAAATACTATCCTATAAGTTAATAAATAAACATCAGGTCTTTCAGACTCACCAACAAGAAATTATTTATTTAAATAATGCAGTTAAAGGCCAACTCGACTCTGAATCTAATCAAGACTATAGTCGAATTAATGATATAATGAGAAATTGCTTTATATTGTATTTTTTTGACTTCATAAAGTATTGAGGATTTCGAAGAGCTATTTTGCATTGCATATTCCTGAGTTCATAAGTAGAGCTCATGTAACGGTTAAGTTGTTAATTAAGTGAAGCCTTTGTTAATCGTACGATTCAGATGCCACAACTCTGGAGCAATGTCATTCGCCGCAAGTGCCTGAACTGGCGTGCCTCAAAGCCCACACGAAAAATGCCCGAAAACATTCTGCGACGGTCCAAAGTGCTAAATGCACAGAAAGTCCACTTCTACACGCTCATTTAATAATGAACAATAATGAACAGTAATAATAATCAACACAAAACGTGCAAAGAGAGAAAGATACGCACACACACGCTCACACACACGCTCACACGCAGTTTGCAAACGAATTTTTATCAACGAACGCGCATCATTTCAATTAAGAAAATGTCACAAGTGTCCAAATGGAAACGGCACACGGTCAACTGCCCCGATCCTCGTCTCTCTGTCCATCTCTCACTCTCTGGCCAGGCGACGAAGACACGCAAAGAGCGGCAGCAAGGCACGAAGTGAGAGCGAGAGAGAGACAGTTTGATCATAAGAAGTGGCGGGAGCGAGAGCAGCGCTTCTGTTCGTCTGATGCGCACTTTCATTTCAACTAGCGCCGGGCCCCCACTTCGTCCCTACGCCATCAATAAATTGCCCTGATCGCTCTTTAGCTCTTCCCTCATACCCCTTCTCCCACTCAACCCCTGCCGCACAAGCAACCAACATTTTAATGGCTCAGTTTTTGGAGCCATTTTCTATAATTAATGCGAATTGTCACACGCTAGAAATGCCTTCGATTCGCCTTCTCTTCTAATTCATTACATTCGGTTATTGTTGTTATTATTGTTTTTGCTCATTCTTAATTAGCAATTAAATAAATTATGCTTTGCGTTTTCACTTCGGCGCATTCCAGCAATGAGCGAGACCTTAAAACCAAACATGAAACTATAATTAATTTTTTCCTCTTTTTTTGGTCGTTTTGTAACCAAAAAGTATTTTGCTCAATTAACAATTAAAGTTCTTCATAGCCCATTGCGTGTGTCGAAGTGCCCAACGCACCAAGTTCCTATATACTATACTATATAGGGAACGACATTCTTAAGGGGTGGATTTTGGTAGCCAGCCGCTTGTTTGATGGATGGATATCAGATAAATGTCAATGATTATGTAAGTGTTATTAAAAGTGCAGAAAGAAAAACATGCTGAAGATTATATGTAGATAGATAGATTTAGATAAAGAAAGTTATGTGATCGGAAAATCTTAAAATTGATTGATCCGATAATTTTCCGATAATTAAAATGAGTTTCCAAAGGAAATCTTTATTTATTGACTTACTTTTACTTTAAGTCTTACTTATGAAAATAACCCGCAAGATAACACAACAAATATTGTATTCAGCAACAACCAAAAATTACAAAAATTAATTAAGTCTGAGTTTATTAACTAAGAAAAGCTAGGTGTGAGAGAATTTTGTTTGAGTCTATCAACTAAGAAAAACTTGAATAAGACAATTTTTTCTTTTTTGAGTTTATCAATTAAGGAAAACTTTGAATTCGAGATTAAACTAATATCAAAACGAAACAAAGAGAAATTTCTAAGAATTTTCAGCAGCACATTAAATAACAATTAAAATATAATTTGGGTTCTACAAAGCATTACGCGTAAAACTGTCCCTGAGTATTCCTCTTAAGAGTTCAACAAATAAATATCTAAACAAGATTACAAGGTTAAATGATAAATAAAAAAGGAAATAAATTGAATAAAGAGCTCACTTTTTTTCGCCCCTTGGAGCCTTTACATGCCACAAGCCCCGCGGCACAAGCTGCTTAGCCACTTTGGCCATAAAAATGTAACACCTGCTTATCTGCAGTGCAGCCCCAAACCCCCCTTTCTGACAAGCAAAAGGGAACACTCAACCCCGGACCTAACCCAAAAAGCTCCCGACCCCACACACACACACTCGCACATACACACACAGGGGCAAACTAAACCGCAAACAACGCAAAGCAACCAAAAACATTTCTCAAGCGGACTAAGAGAGAGAGAAAAAAAAGTATATGCGCAGGGTGATGGAAAACCTGACCTAACCCCAAGCTGGAGCTGGCGCAAATACCGTAAAAACACTTTACGGAATTTCTCAACGCCTGGTAAGCCATGGCACGGGCGTAAAATCAACCCCAAAACTTAGCCAAAGTAACTCCAAAGCGAAGTCGTTAAAGTTGCCGCCAACTGCCGACGGCAAAAGAATCAAAGCGGAGCGAGAAAGAGAGAGGGCGAGAGTGAGAGCGAGAGAGCGAAAGCGGGCTGTGCCAAAAATCTTTAAAAACATTTAACGGATTTGGGGCCCCGCAGCCGCCTTGTTGGGCGCTTGGGGGGCGTTGGCAATGTTTTCATTTTACATGCATTATCCTGGCCACCAAAGTGTTGACATTAAAATAATAATTTTAATTGCTTCAAATAACACAAAGTCCATTTTTTTGTGCTGCCCAACGACTTTGACCCTTGCGAAGCTCCTTTTTTTTTGCAAGCATGTGTGCCAAAAGGATGAAGTGCATGTCCGTGTGTGGATGTGTGTGCCATGTGTGTGGGTCTATTTAAACACAAAGGGTAATTAACATTTTTCTTGCCCAGGCTCAGCCAAAGGATAAGCAGCTTGTTCTGCAGCCCAAAGTCAAAATGAGCTGCGGACTCCAGGATATGCATAGCTAGAAAAAAAGGACCACACATTACGAGTCCTTTGGCTTGTTGGGTACGGTACGGTTTGGTTTTTTATTTTGCGGTTTTCGCATTTGGTTTAACTTGGCTGGTTGTAATGCCTTTGGGGTCTACTCAGTTTTTCAACACGCTCGTGTGAGCGTGTGTGTGTGTGTGTGTGTGTGTGTGTGGGTGTGTGTTGTGTGAAGCGACCGCCTTTCAACACCTTTAGCTAAGCGTGAATTAAGTGCTTGAGATTTTGCAACACTTAATACAAACAAATTCGCAGTGTGTCCCGTGCCCCATTGCATGCAACATGTGGCATTCTGTGGGTCACTCTCTCTATCTCTCTCTCTCTCTCTCTTTCTCTCTGCCTCTCACTGTCCATTCTCCGTGTCTTGCAGTTAATTGCGCAATTAGCTGGACAGTTGTCAGTAGCATGTGACGACTGCGACATGTCTCATTAACTGGGCAGATGTTACTTCAGCTTCCCCTCGGACTCTCGCATACTTCTTTCTATATGTGTTGCCAGCAATAGTATGTCAAGAGGAGCGACAGTTTTAATTGCGTTTAATTAACAAAAATTAAACGAAAAACACTAAAAAGAAGACGATACGAAACAATATTCTCTTCGGGCCTATGCGCTTTCACACATTTTCCAAGGAGAACAAGACTTGCACAAAATATCGAAACCGAATTTGTAAATGTTTTCGGTAACTATGTTTGATTTATCCGATACCTGAACCAAATATGTTTTGTTTTTAGTTGTATCTTTTGGTTTGCCAGATGTGACATTCTGAGACATATTTAAGTACGGAACCTTTCACTTTATATATATCCTTGGGGCTTATTTCATAAAACTGTTGTCCTGACTGATTGACTGGTGATCAACGCATAGCTCAATCCAAAACTGGGTGGATAAGTAATATCTAAAATTTTTACCACACAATTTGCCACGGACTTAGCCGGGCAATATCAGCTGATAAAAAATGTAAATAAAATGTTTAAATTCAAAAACTATATAAAACGGAAATCGAATTCCTTCCTAGATTTTTTTAAAGAGTAACCCGAAGTTAAAAATATTTTAAAACGTTTTTGGAGTATCTTTTCATTATTCTAGATATACTAGAAAGATAGATAGATAGATAGCTAGATAGATAGATAGATGGATATATAGATATACTAGAATGGTAAAAAGGTCGATAGTGAGTTTGAGTTTGGAAAGATATTTTGATCAAATCTGGCAATTATCCTCGCCTATCTGCAAAACCACAAGAGTATTAAATTTGCGGCGTACCGAAGATGGACTTTTTCCTTTTTTTAAAAAAAAAACAATCCTTTTTATGTATAGTTTTTAAGTGTTGTTTTTAAATATTCTCTTGGTTGTGGTATCTCATCTTTTGGTCTCTCTCTGATTAATCTTATCCCTCCTATCACCTCCAAGTATAAAAAATTGACACATTCAACTATTGAACTCATCTTCACATTGACTCCACTCTAACCACACTCGTGGTTGAGGGAACAGCTGTTTCTGGTTTTGGCCATCTTCCGTTTATGCGCTCCCAACTGAAACTCGCTTTATTCTGGCCTGGGCACGATTAACTACATAAACAGCAGCAAACAGTAGCCTTAATTGTTTCGCACTTAATCAAAATGAGCAGCTCTAGACAGGGCCAGAGGGTCGATAGGTGGGGTGGGAGACTGTTGAATACCGAGCCAGGTCTATCCCGCAGCCGTATCTATCAAAGGCTGCCCTTGCCATGGCAAAATGTTTAACCCAAAGTTGCACAAAAGCGTTTCGTAGATACTGTGAAGGATGTAGTTGTTGTTGTTGTGAAAAAGCAAAAAATTGAAAACTAAAGAGCAACTTGGGGCGCACGCCAGTCAGGAAAAGGGACACACGGCCAGAGGACAGACAAACGACGACGACGACATCAACACCCGGGCAATGTGAAAAGAAAAACGTTTTATGAGCTCATTCACAAAAAGGGACACACACATACACACACACACAAACACACACACAGGCAGCGAGACAGACCCACAAAAGGAGCTGTTTCGCAGGACAAAACAACCTGTTGCATATTTCAGCACAAATTTGCCAAAGTGGCAGCACTTTTTTTTTATACCAAATGTAACGCCAAGTTTTAGGTGAGGGCGGGGCGTGCCCCAAGTCGTGTGCCAAAATTATTTGTTAAAACATCAACACGAAGGGAGTTCTTCCTCTTTTTTTCGACTCTTTTGTGTTTAAGATTTCCTAAGGGGCGCGGCAGAGAGTTGGCTAAAAATCTTTTGCTGCATGCCTCTGGTGTCCTGCTTTTTGAGCTGCCTGCCAAGTGTCTGTAATTTTTCTTTTAGTGGGTGTTTTAATAGAGTTTTCCCATTTGACTTGCTGTGTGAGTGTGGGTGTGCGGCACTGTGGGCGTTTTAAGTGCGCCTAATGGGCCACTTGAATGCTGCTGCCAGTGGCAAGTTGAGAAATCAGTTGGTGGCTACAGCTTGTATGTGGCTGGTATGCAGGAGCCGTGCCACGTTGACTGAAATTGAAGCTGAAGGTCAAGAACTGTGCCTGTGAGGTGTGAGGTGAGCGACTGAGATACTAACAGACTTTGCCTTGGCAGTTACAATTGATGGCTTGAGTGTGCTTTTACTGATGTGTGTGCTTGAGGGGCCTGTCAAATGGCAGTTTCCAGACGTGGACGTTATTTACACACATTTTTAGAGACGTTTCTTGAAGGAAAAAATTAATATTTCTTACATATACCCATTAAAAAATCCGTGTTTGTATTGAACTAAACATCAAAATATAATTTAGGGTTTTTATTTTATTTTTTCAATAAACTTCTTTTTGTTTAATGTATTTATTTTTCTTTATATATCCCCATTAAAAACTCGGTATTTGTATACATTATTATTTTATCATAAAATTACAAGAATAAAGCAAATTTACTTAGCAATCAAATTTACCAACATTTAATGTAATTTAATTTAATATGCAATATTATTTATTTTATAAATTTTTATTATTTTGCATTTATTATTATTTAACTTATTTCTTATAAAGTTTTTGTATTACCTTCTCCCTTATATGTATATCTATGCTTTAATATTGTTAAATTAATTATGCATTAATTATTAAAAAATTTATTTACAATAACAACTTTAACATTTAAATTGCATACTTAATTTATATAATGAGCTTTTTCTTAAATGCTGTTTAATATAAATTATAATTTAACCGCATGCCACAATTGATTCCATAAAAACCGCCCCATCTCAATACCTACCTTGTTTTTGCTTAGCTTTGTCTTTGGGGCTTTGCTTTCCGCTTCTTTTTTTCAGCTGCTTGTCATGCCTGCACAAGCAACAACAACAGTAACAGCGACAATAACAACAACAACAACTCTTACACTCGCGTCTGTCACATTAAGACGACAGTGGCGTCGCCGCCGACGTCGACGTTGCGCCTTGGCAGTGCTGTGCGCCTGCTGCTCTTAGCCAAGTAACCCAGCGAAGGCGCCGCCTGTTGCGCCAAACTGTTGGCCAAGTTGAGTTACAGACTCGGGCGGAATCGCACAGCCGTGGCCGTGGCCAAGACGTCTAAGCTGAGGCGGCATTTGAGGCTTTAACAACTTTATAAGTTGTTTTCTTTTCCCGCAAACGATGTTGTTGTTCTTCTTGTTGTTGTTGCTGCCGCTTTTTGTGCGCATCTTCGTCAGGCGTGTGACGTCACGTGGCTGCGGCTGCTGCTGCTGATTTTTCGCACGCTTTTTGCTGTTTGTCTGCTGCCGCCGTTTGCTGCGCTGCTGTTAATGCGGCGACGTCAACTTGGCGTGTGTGTGTGTCTGTTTGCCTTGCCTGTGCATAGTGGCGCGAGTGTGTGGCTGTGTGCGGGTGTGTGCGAGTGTTTTTCATACAAACTTAGTCGCAATCTGTGTGCAATCTTCGCCAGCGTCGCCGCCGCCTTCCATTCATGAACTTAGCTTGCTTCATTCATAAGCAAAACACAAAAAAAAAAAAAGAGAAAAAAATACAAACAAACAAAAAAAAAACAGCGAACGCAGAGCGCCATTTTTGGCGTCGTATTCGTGCTTTATTTATGGTTTGTTATGGCCGACTCGGTCGATTGATGTGCCCGATTAGCAGGTCGAAGCAACCAGTTACAGTTACATTTGCCGTTTCAGCTGAGCGAAGGTAAAAACTTATCTAAATGGGCCCCGGTCGTTTATTACATGCAATTACTGGCGCACATTGCGTATAAGTAATGCAAATTGTCTGCGATTGCCGGGCTAGCCACAAATCGACCGACTTTTCATTACTGCCAGCACTTGCATTATAATTTCGCATAATTTCAAAATGCAAAACAACAAACAACCAATATTAAATGACCTGGCTAACGATCCTACCCCCCTCTCAGAATGGGCAGCAACAAAATGTTTCTTTTGTAATTAAACAAATTGCAGGAGCCTTGGAATACAGAAGAAATAAGGACACTGAAACTCATTTTCAGTATGTTGATAAGGAATTTTATATTTGTATTTACATTTATCGGAGTTAAAGAATTCATATTTATTTTATTATCATGCGGTTAGCGTTTGAAATGTCTTTCCTGTGGTACCTTCGTTTTCTATACGCAGTTCAAGTGCCCGATCATGGATCTTGTGATATATTAGTTGCAGGTCATATTCATTGCTTTCCATTAATTTTGTATACAGTACAAGATCCCGAGTACGGGAGCTTGAGTATTGCTTTCTATTAATTTTTAGCATAGTAAGTTTATCGCGGAGTATGGATCTTGGGGTACATTCGTCGCAGGTTATATTATCACAGTGTTTCTCAAGCCAACTATGAAAATCAGGATTCAAGTGCCCGAGCATATATTTTTTATTACAGCTCGTATATTTTATTTATCAAGGCAACAGAGTTTTGGGGATCGAGTCTACGGGTACGGTTTTATAAGCTGCTGGTTATACTTATGTTTTGATTTCCATTAATTTTGTTTTGAGTTTGTATACAACTGAACTGTGAGAATTGGGGCTTGAGTACCTGTGTACAGATCTTGTGATATCATAGCTATACATAGGTCCTATGTATACATTTTATGCGTTGTTTTTAAATGTACTATAACTTGATTAAAAATAAATTTGATTTAATTTTGCGCCTACAAAGTTGTTAAGTTGCATTTTAGCGACAACCAGAACCACAGGGACTGATATTAGATGTTTTGCATGCAAATGGAATGCCAAAAGCAAGAGTGTGTGCATATATATGTGTGTGTGTGAATGGGTGTAATATGTGTGTTGGCTAGCTAACAATTCGTATTTCTAGGCCTATGACTGGGCCCATTTGAGCTCGAGGCTTGCCTGCAATTTATGAGCCCAAAATGAGCGCAAATTTCAGCGCTCTGTCTGGCCAAGTGTGCGTGTGTGTGTGTGTGTGTGTGTGCTTTTGGCGTGCACACATTGGAACGTGTGAATTTGGCTATCATTTCTGATACAGTTTCCAATGTAGGGACAAGTGAAAATACCGTTTAAATAAATATTTTGAAAATGATTACATTTTCGGATTGAAGAGTTAAAAAAATTGGCAAGTAATATGAAAAAATAAATAGATAGTATGTATAGAAGGAGAGAAATATAAATGAAAGGGTTGCCCGTAAATTTAAATTCTTCTATTCCTCTTCTATAACTACTGTAACAATCACCTACATTAAGTCTTCTTGTTACATTTATTTTATATCCGAATAAGATCTTTTGAAAACTTATGTTATGTGCCAAAATTCTTATCACAACAACCTAAATACCTGATGTATTTATTTACAAATTTACAAACGATTTTTCATATTTTTGGCACACAATTTGCGCAGTTTCAGTTTTATATTGGCTATTTGGCAGGAGAGCAGTCGATGATAAGCGGGCTATAAATTGTAAAAGGGGAAAGAGAATAGCAAACTCGCTCCCCTCCCCTCTCCTCCCGCTCGAATTACCAGTCCACCGGTTAAGGCAGCAACATTATCCCCAGGGTCGCATCCCAATCATGGGCACATAATTATCCATTGCGTGTGTTTATTTACAATAATTAAATCTGTCAAGCTTGAAAATGTATTTCAATTTCAATTTGCCGCTCAGCGCGTAGATCGTTTAGAGAAATACTTGGAAAAAAGATTCAATTACAACAACAACAACAGGAACAACAACAACGAGTTGTTGGATAGCTG
This sequence comes from Drosophila ezoana, assembly GCA_035045725.1. Taxonomy (NCBI): domain Eukaryota; kingdom Metazoa; phylum Arthropoda; class Insecta; order Diptera; family Drosophilidae; genus Drosophila; species Drosophila ezoana. The sequence continues at coordinate 232,071 of JAWNOU010000166.1, forward strand.
GGGGCTCTCCGGGCGCGTTGTGATTTGTGATTGGCCGACAGCTGGAACTCGACTGGAAGTTGGAAGGCAGCTAGAATGCTGTCGCCGTTAATTGGGCAAATTATTTTACTTATTATTAATAAATATGTATTGCGCTTTTGTTGTTTATTAATTGGCATTATTGCCAGTTGCTGTCGGCGACGTCAGCGCCGAGCGCCGAGAGCCGTAAATTGCGTCATTTGTGACGCGTGAAACAATTTACCCGCCGCGAGGATCCTACAAAGAATCTGAGAGAGTGGAGAAAATCAAGTAATACGCACAAATTTATGCAAAATGAAATGCGACTGAAGCAATTATCAGGTTCCGCAGCGAGTACGTCTCTATAAGTTAAAAGTTTGGAGCGATGGGAGTTGTCTTTAAATACGGGGGGAACTAGGCATTAGAAATAACTAGAATCTAGAACTAGCAATCTAGTCTAGTTTTAACTTTTTGTATTTGATAAATTTCTGATAATTTCAACCCAAGTTTAAATAGTTTTTCTAGAGAATTTTATTGAGTTATTAACCATAAGAAACTAATTCTCGCAATTATTATTATTAATTTCCATTGCATATATCGTCTTTATTCGCAATAATATACTTATTTATGTAATTTCCCTGACCAACTAATTAGGTAATATACAGTTCCCTAGGGTGCGGGATTTTAACATTGAATTGCACCAAGTAAGAGGTTGCACCCATCTAGAGCTGTGCCTCCCCTGCACAGGCATGGGCCACCAGCATATGCTGTTCCAAGAAATCAAGAAATCATCATCAGCATCGGCATCGGCATCAGCTTCAGCTTGGAAATAGGCACAAGAGAACAACGCACGGGGCACTTGAATGTGTACAAAAATTAACACATTTAAATGACTTTCATTAAAAGTTGATTAATATGGCCCTGATTGGTTATGAGCTTTGGTTTCTGTTTCGATTCAGTTGTGTTTTGTTCGATTTGCTTTCTTTGGCTCATTGGCGTCATTTGCAGGCCTCTTGCCTCAATTATTGTCGCATAAATTGAGCATTTAGTGTTTTTCACTGATTTCGATTTTTATTAATTTACGTATTGAATGGGCAACGATTTTATTCTTATTTTTTGTTATTGTTTGTTGATTTCCAATCAGAGAACTAGCAACATGGCAACATCCAAAATGAATGCAGCCTCTCAATATTTTTCAATGAGACGTAATTTAGACTCATTTAAATAAATATATTTCGCTGATTGGCTTTTGCATTATTATTATTATGACGATGATGTCGATGCTGATGCTGATGTCGATAATGGCCAAGCAATTGCGATAACGGGTTCAATGCAAAGTTATTTAACCTTTTAATAAGACGTCGACGTCGACGACGACGACGACGACGTCGACGCAAACAATCGTTAGAAAATTACTGCCGAATTATTGGTAATGACTGCGTAGTTAAAAAAGTACAGCTGACGCAGTCACTGCTGCTGCTTACTGCTGAAATAAGTTATAGATCTACTGAATGAACTGATGAAAAACATATGAATGATTAAGATATTAATAGTTAAGATTCATATATACCAAGTGAGAGCAAGAAATACATTACCAAATTGTACTCTCTTTTAAAAACTCTATTATAGTCCAATAACCCATAAAGTCAAGTGAGAGTGCGCTAAGCGAAACAAACAAAAAGTCTTACACCAATCTATGTTAGCTTAAAGGTCTATATAATTACCCATCGATTTGAACATGCTGTAGCTTGTTCGATGTGCATTAAATACATATTTAAACAAGGTGGTTATTTTATTAGGCGATTTTTATACCCTAAACCTCATTGAAAATGGGTAAAAAGGGTATATTGTATTTGTGCAAAGTGCAAATGTATGTAACAGGCAGATGAAAATATCTCCGACCCCATAAAGTATATATATTCTTGATCAGCATCAATGTCTGTCCGTCCGTCCGTATGTATGAACGCAATGATCTCAGAACCTATAAGAGCTAGAGACTTGAAATTTTAGATGTAGGTGCTCCTAGTGCCTGCGCAGATCGAGTTTGTTTGTTGTTTGATAATCGATAACTTACTCCGTTTCAAAGTAATCGATAAAAATGTAAATCGAAATCCCGTTTTTTAAGCAATTTTGATAAATAATAAGAGCTAGAGTCACCAAACTTGACATGTAGCTTCTAGAAAAGTATATATATAACAAGTATCTTTCATTTTATACCTATCGCCAATAAGAATAAGAGGGTTCAGGGTATCCCCTAGTCGGGAGCTCCCGACTATAACCTCTTACTTGTTTTAGCTAGATTTGTGTGAGATAATGTTTAATTTTTCGTAAGCCAAATTTGAGAATATGCTAAGCTACAATAGGATTTATCTGCTGCTCTAACTTGTTTACTTCCATTGGTTTTCAAATTGAAAAATCCAATTTGTTAAATCTATCAAAAAATATCGATATCATCAAAGTGGGGTATATGCTGTTGCATAGTGTTATTATTATGCATTAATTAATAGTATTAACTCAAATTTGAGCAGCCATTAGAAAGTCTTTTTGCCAGCGCCGAGCCCATTGGGGTACAGTTGACTCAGTTTTGGTGGCGTTGCCTAATCGGCCTCATGCATTTATGCATACGTTGGGGCCGTCACGCACTTAATGAGCCTCCGCGGCGACTGTACCTGCGTCTGCGGGCGATGGTGACAACAAATTGGCGCATTTAATAATCATTTACAGTGTGTTTTGTAGCCGCTAATTTCTTGCAGGCGTTGTGAGCGCACTTTCAAAATTGTCCTCAGCCATAGAGCGTGGCAGCGCAAGGGAGACAGACAGATGTACGCATGCGTGCAGGCCCCCACGGCGTTGCCATATCGCGCGTTCACTGGGCGTCACTTGCCATTGGTGTCGATCTTTGTGTTCATGTTGGTGTTGCCGTTGCCGTTGCCGTACCGATTGCCGTTGCCGTCGCAGTTTGCCATTGCTGTTTGTCGTTTGTCGTTGCCGTTGCTGTCGTCGACGTCGCGTAATTTACATTAATTGGCGCTCGGCGTCGTACATATAAATTTTTTGCGAGCTTAAACTTTAATTTCATGCGTACCATTTGATTTTAGCTGTTTGCTGTTGCTGTAGTTGCCACTATGAGCGCAAATTATAGGAAAGTGTGACGACGACGCAACGTCCAAGGCGCACGCTGGCTGCAGACTTTTAGTGAGCAGTGTCTGCGGTGCAAGTATTGGGGCGTTTTGGTGGGCTCATTTTGGGAATGGTTATGTGGCGCTGCCATGAATACTGCGGCGCATATTTAGGCATCTAGTTATAGGTCTTTATAATACAGCTTGCGGCATTCAATTGGCCCGTCTGAGACATTCTCTTAACAAAACTATATGGTTAATCGTGTTTGTGGGCTTGAAAGCGTGATTTAAGTGGATTTCAATTTTTGTATGATAACTATTGTTATGTAACATCATTCTTTATATATATTCGAGATTAAATGTTGATTGCGTTTTTTAATTCATTGATCTGTTTGTAGCTTACCCTTATTGATCGGTATTTTAATTTCTCTTAAATAGTTCGATTGTAATAAATTATTAAAAAACATATTTTCTATCTGCTTTTTATTCTTATATCAATAATTATTGTTCCGAATTCAATCTTTTAGTTCTATTAGTACTCACTTTGGACAGTTTGTAGCACAAATTATTATTAAACTATAATTACACTTAGCCTGCAAGTATTTAGATCTCTTAATTGGCTCGCAATTTAACAATCTCTTTTTAAGTTTTTAATCTCACACTCTAGCTTGTTCGCCGATATCTTGAGATATCGCACTTTCAGACGCGTGCCTCGCACTCTTGCCTATCGATAGACTTATGTTAATATCGATTGTTAACATGGGCATTCTTAGAACTAACATTGCACTTATTACGTACTGTTATACACTAAATATTCTCGGTGTAGTACAGTTTGTGTTCAGCTTCTCGTTTAATTAATTAACACACTTTCACAGCGAATTTCTTTCTGGCGACAATTTTCGTTGACGTCAATTTTATTCGTTGCTGCTGTTGTTGTGCTCATTTTACAATATCATCAGGTCAAATCTCAATTAACAAATATAACGATTTTGCTGTTGCTTTCTCGCTTTCTTCTCGGCACATTCGCCATTTTGTGACTACTGTTGCAATTTTTTCTAGCTTAACAAACAATTAAAAATATTAATAGAAATTTATTTCAATTGAAATCAAAAATTTCTCTACATTAGCCAAGTGCTCCAGTTGAGAACAACATATTTGCATGCGAGTTCAAAATATGAACCGTCGCTCATTGCCCGCCATTTCCTCGTAAGCATTTTCATAATTTCCCTTAGCCCAGATGGCTCCTAAGCCATACATACTCGTACTTGCTCCGTGGGGGCCCATTAGCAACAGCAAAAACTCAAAGCTTAATTAAAAGCCAGAGCACAATCGACTTGTAATCAGCTTATATGCCAGTCAATTTATAGTTAGCTTGATTATGACCGGCTAACTCCATAAGCAAATGACATCGCTCTGAGTCACGCTTTAAGCCCAACAGTACCTGTAGCGGGTGCTTGACTACGACATACTCCGAGTTCGACGCGAAGCTAGCGTAAATTTAATGGAATATACATACGTATATTACATTCTCATATACTCGTGTGCCCTTTATATCTGCTGTTGTCATTTTCAAATAAACATTTCCAGTGTTGGAAAATTCTCCATGCTACTATCAATTAAGCGCTTTAAGGCTGTAGTTAAAAAGTGCCACTCGTGAAGACTCTTATATACATGAAAATAATTACGAATAATTTCTATCATTTATTGGGATTTAAAAAAAATAAATATTCACCATTTGTTATTAAAATAAGTGTTGCAACTAGCGACCGCTGTGCAACACTTCTTAAATTTGCTTGTTCTCGCCTTATTTAGCTCTCTCGCTTGTTACGAACATGTTCTCGATTCTAATATACCCTTCTCTGACGCTTCCTGCGTGCAGGGTATAGAAATGTCGCGTAACCTGCAACCTGCCATAATTATGACGTAGTTAGAGCTACGGGTTTAGGGCTAGTTGCCGTTGCAGCGGAGGGCTTGGGGGCGGCCTTAATGGCACACATATGTAGTCATTGTTCTGATGCGGGCAAGCGATGCATTAAGTTGATTTTAATAAGCGCTGCCAGCTGCAAAAAGTAAATAAATAATTATAATAAATAAAAAATAAATAAATAATTGTTAGCTGCTAGCGTAACAACAATAACAATAACAACAACAAGAACAACAACAATTGCCGTTCGCTAGGTACAGTCGCTTACAAATGCACCGATTGCCGTCTCGCTTGCGCTTGTGCTAATTACCATGACTAGGGGGAAGCTAATTATTATTACTGCACTTACTAATGCAATGAGCCGAGTTACCAAGTGCCAAGTGACTGGCCCCTCTACAGCCCACAATGCCCTACTTAATCGCAGCTTATTAAGCGATTTAAAGACGCCATTTCAATGCAACTTTGTTCACGATCCATTAAACGATGTCCGTCTGCCCGCCCGTCTCTCTGTCTCTCTGTCTCTCTTTCTGTCTGTCTGTCTGTCTGTCTGTTTATATGTCTGCCCGTGCATGTGCATTCAGCTCATTATAGGCACAAGTACGGCTCGTTTAGGTGTCTAGGGAGGGGGGCATAAAACTGCCCGTGCTTGCTGTCATACGTGTATGTAAATAATAATTGTATTTAATATATAATCGATAATTATCACTGATCGATTAATTGCACACTACTTTGATTTTTTCTCTACTTTTATTGCACATTGCAATTTTTTATTGCGTTCCTAATGGGGTTTTGGGGGTCTGGGCTAATGAGTCAAACGCACTTGTGGCCTTTAAGTGTGGAACACAAAGTAAACTCAAGCTCAACCTGCATCTCCAAATTTGAGGTTGTGCAATGTTTTTTCTTTTTGTTTGTGTCTTTGTGGAACATCTAATCAGCATTAATGCGCGCCCCATCTCACCCCATACTCAGACATCTGCCTGAGCAATGCTAGTGAGTTAATCGATTCGAAATTCGATTACCATAACACTTTCAAGCCAGTCGGCCGCGCAATTTTTGCAATCAACCCAAACACACTTTACAACCCCATGGACATAGAGAGAGCAACCCTTGACTGGTCTGCCTGGAATGAATGTTCCTGTCCATGTTTCTATGTGTCCATGTGTACCCCGCGGCTAAATTCTAATTATAATCGCGTATCGCCTGTGCCAAAGCTCCAATAAACCTTTGTCAAGCGCCCCTCGCTAAGCTCCGAGTTCCAATGTTTCAGAGCTCTACGGTTGCCCGTTCTTATGGCTGCCATTAACGGCCCACACTGCCCGGCTACTGCGATCCGAACATGCCAGGCGGCATTTGCATTAATTTTGCAATGCTGGAACAAAAAAAGAAAGAAATTTCCATAATGAGCACGTACACAATCACTTACCCCGGACTTGGCCTCAGACCCCGAGATTTGGGCACATGAAACTTGCAAAGGGTTTCGCATAATTCTTATTGTGCTCGGCGAAAGGGGTTGCAAAAATTTTTATAATTAGTTGGCCGTTGCCCGATGCCCGTTGCCCGTTGCCCGGCACCAAATGCAATCCAGGCCCAGCAGCAGGTTTTACATATATTTTCCGACTCTTTTTCTACGTTTTTTGCCAAATATTTAGACGTTGATTATTGCGCCCTAACCCGAAGTCCGTGCTAAAAACGCGACTCTGGGCAAACGATTTTGGTGCGTGCTCAATTGGGGAGTTTTCTGGCCGGAGCTCGTCGAGAACCCCGCCCACAAGCCCACAAGCCCACATGCCATTTCTTTTGTTTTTCGCTAATTTAGCAAAATTATGTTTTGTGCTCTCATGTCGTGTGCGCTTCGTGTTGCAGTCGTTCATTTCCAAAACCCTCCCCCCAAATATTGTTATACAACTGCAACACGAATGGGACATGCAATTTTCGACCTATGGCTATGCCCCCTCACATACCCTTGCGCAGCGACAGTATGCATATTTTCTTAGATGATCTGAGATACATACACGTCGTGAGAACTTAATTTAAGTCATTTCCATAGAAGAATGCCTAGTATTGTAGAAGAAATATGTTTGCTCACACTGACCAAATAATCTTTTGCGATGGCAAATTAAAAAAGTTTTAGTTCCAGGTGTGAAAGTTTGAAGAACAAATCTCTATTAACATTCATTCACCCCCTTAGAAATTGGTTAAGTGGGGATACCTGTATATAAGGGCGAAAGTGCAAGTCACTTCAGTATTAAACTTATTTTTAAATGTATCTTTTATTTACCTACGCAGATGTCTTATTTGAAAAAAAGTTAGGCTTGCATAAATATATATATATTTTTTATAGAATTTTTGTATTTTTAATAACTGAACTTTCTTTTCATCTTACATAATTCAAAAATAAATTTTGTATGTAAAATTGAATTGAAATGTTATATTATTATATTTGAGATATTCACCTATTTACTTTTCCAAAGGGTATTAAATCGTCCAAATGTCAAATAGGCGCCCTTTATTCTTTTCATTTTTTCTCATTATTTCCCTTCTAAATGAATTAAAATTGCCAAATGTGGGCGGGTTTGGCAAGGGAGAGGCTTGCTTTTTAATGCAAATACAAAATGCGAATAACTCATTACGAGCCGCATTAAGGACAGTGTGTATGAATGGGTGTGTGTGTGTGTTTGTGAATGTGAGTGTTTGGGTGTGTGTGTGCAGGACACACGCTATGAGAGGGCTGCTTTTGAGCCTCATCCTGTTCGGGTCTGGTCTGACTTAACTTGGCCTGCTCTGGCCTGGCATGACTTTGACTTCCTCTCTGCTGAGCTCTCACTCTCTCTCTTTCTCTCTCTCTCTCTCTCTCTCTCTCTCTCTCTCTCTCTGGGGGCGTATGACTGTTCGGCTTGCACATGCTTATTGTTGTTATTGTTGTATTGAGTACGCCTCCGGTATTGTTGCTGCTGCTGTTGCTCTTTGTTGTTATGTTTGTTGTGTTATTGGCAGCGCCTAGTGCGTGCTCAGTTCGAATCACGCAAATTTCATTATTATTATTTTTAATGATTTGAGTGGAAAAAGTCGACAGCAAAAAAAAAAAATAATAATAAACGAATATATAACAAACAAAGCAAAACAAGAAACACCCAGTTAAATAGTCCACTGACCGGATTGCAATGCATTTTGTTTGCATTAAGTGAGGGTCGACTCGTGGGGCCCAGTGGATCACGTATGAAATGAAATGTAATGGCCTCTCCATTTGTCCTAAGGTTATTTAGACTGAGTTGATAGGAAACGAGTTTTTACCGGCTTATATAAAATAATTTCTAGTACAAACACAGAAAACTGTTTTCTAAAACCTGGTATAATATAGAATAAAGAGCTTAAAAATGGTTTAAATTATCAATTATATTGAATTAAGATTGTTTAAAGAAAAAAAATCAATCAAACGGAAAAGTAAGGGTAGGGTATAATAGTTTTATGGAAGTCTATCATATATAGAAGGCAAAAGCTTGTCATAAGTTTTTCGATATCAGCCCCTACTAACATAATATCGATAAATATCGATTTTAATATAGAGCTCTTGCAGCATATCTGGTGGATTTGAAGAGCTGGAGACGCAACATTTTATATGTAGGCTCTTGTATCCAAGCATGTTCTGCGTATTCGTTAATGGAGTCTTCTAAGCTTAACTAACTTAAATATTTAAATTAAACTATTTGTATTTACCTTAAAGATTTGAAATTCTTCACTTTACATTTATAATTAAAACATTTTCCTACACCTTTTTTTATATGTAATTTGCTTCTCCTATTTGATCTACTTATATCGCATAGCTTTCAGCCAACGCACACTTGAGTCTTTGTAATCCGTTTAGCAGTGCACCCTCCAAACTTTATGGCTCTGACTCAATTTGGAAAACTACAAGCTCTACTCGTGCTTTCATTACCATCGCCACCCCATGCCCCCATGCCCCATACCATCACGCCCTCATACCATTCTATCTACTTTACATAATGTTCCACCTTAACGGTTGTATTTCATGTGTAATCGTGTGTAATTTTTAAGAAAATTGCACGTTTACTCAAACACACATGCAGACGTATAGACACACACACACACACACACACGCACATACATGCACCCACACACTCGTGCCAGTGCATGAACATCCCCGACAACAACAACCCTAAAACAATGCAATAGCCAACAACAACTCAGCCAGAAAACTTTTTAGCCCACGTGTGTGTTCGGGTGTGTGTGTGTGTGTGTGTGTTTGTGTGTGTTATTGTCTGTGTGTGTGCGTAAGTAAATGTTGCATAAATAATTTTAACTGAATGACTTAATGTTGTGCTGGCCACCCTGTGGCATGGGGCGCATTATTGATTATTTTTCAGGCCGACACTCGGAAAGTTTGGCTGCCAAAAAGTTGCAACGAGGCCGGCCCGCCCCCTTCCATTCCGTCGGCCAGATACGCAGGCTTAAAGAAGTCGCCATTCGCTTGGCATTTAATGTGCATTCTGTGCTAATTACAAATCAAAAGGCAATTTAATGGCCTGCAGCATAAATTGGAGTTTGGCTCAAGCCGGACGCAGTTTTCCAATCAGAAATTGCTTTGTGCCACATTTGAAGCGATACCTCCGAATGGATAGCAGAATGTGCTACAATTTAGTTTGACTATTAATTACAACAAGTGGCAGCAGCAGCCGTGGCAGCAACATGTTCAGCATGTTGCAGCTATGCAAAATTATTGATGATTTTATTAATTTGAATATTGGCGAGGAACTGCCGCTTCGGACTGCTCTCGAATGGGGCATGACAAAACGCTGGCCAAGACATTGGCCGGTCGAGTGTCTCAAATGATAAATTTTTAGCAATAGAAAGTTGCATGGAGATTGCAATTTATAGCTAGATTTTACAGCAGCAACATGTTGCAAGCGCGTTGCGGCAACAAAATGAGTATAATTAGACCGGTTTGTAATGCGTTATGTGCGATAGGCCAGCGCATGTTGCAGATGTTGCATGTTGCTGCTGCTTACAAAAAAAAACACAACAAACACACACCAGCACTTGATTTGAATTATAGCTGCCCGGCCAGAGCGATAATTAATCGTGCTATTTAGTGTGCTACATGAAATTCTACCAGTTTGTCGGTTATTGATTAGATTTGCAGCAGCATAGTTGCTGCTGCTGGTGCTGCTGCAGGAAGCGCTGTTGCATGCTGCATGTTGCTGCTCGCCTGTGCAATTTAGACGGAGCGCGTTTTTAATATGCGCAAATTGTACTTAATTTGGCTGGCATATTTTGTCGCTGCAATTTTCCGTATTTACGGCAAACTTTCACAACATGTTGCCAAGGTGCAGCAGCAACAATTGCTCATTAAGCCTCAGCTCAGCCATCTCGCTCGCACGCGCACATAGACTGAGCCCATCAAATAATATTCTTAGCATGTCTCCTAAGTAGTTACCATACCTTTCCACTCTCTGTTGAAATAATTTCGGTGTTGTTTATGCTGCTGTGCATTCGTGTGTTGCTTTGTTTTGCATTGTTTGCTGCTTATGCATATGCCACATGCCTCGAACCGGGTGGGTGGCTCTTAGCCCAGACCAGCAGTTGGCTACGACCAGGGCCCAGACATTTGCATGCAATGTACAAAATTAATTATTACTCCTTCTCTGGCCGATGCGAGTGCCCTGTGCTTCGGCTCCTGGTGCTGTCCACTTCCTGTCCAAAATCTACAATACAACGTCTGCTGCCCTGACTCGGGCATTACATGTCCTGCACACAACTTGCAAGGCATCGTCCTCGCCAGCCCGCCTGCCCACCTCCCCCAGCTTGTGGCTCATTATGACCAACGACGTCGGCGACGTGGCCGGAAAAGTGCGTTCGTTGACTGCTGCCGGCTGCCCAACGTCGTCTGTGACTCGGACTCCCGACTCTGACACCAGCTCCGACTCGGACTCCTTCTCTGAGTGCAGTTTGTGTTGTTGTTGTTGCTGTTGCTGGCGTTGGTCATGGCGGCTTTGCATTATTACAACTGCAGACAGTTGTAGGCGAGTTGCCTGCATAGTTGCCGACAACAACAACAAAAACTGAAACACACACACAAACACACACTCGGACTCAGTGGCACACACATGCACATCCATTTGCATTATGCATTAAAATCAACGCCCGTTTTGTGTACCGAAGCCGAAGACAGGAACAACACATCCAGAATCGTAGCTCGACTTTCGCATTTAGTGTTCGATTTTCGACCAGGCGCCTCTATGCGAGTAACACGCATTTTGTGGGTGTGTGCGTGCGGCTGAGTTGGACACAAATGTCAAGGTATGGAAGCGAATGATTTGGGCATACTTTGCTGGTTGCCTTCATTTAGGCGCCTTAACTTGGCTCAGTCAATTTGCAGCCTACCCCTTGAAGCATAAATGGCTTAAGCTAGAGATCAATTTGATGCAGAAATCTTCTTGAAATATTTTCAAATGATGCAAGTACGAGGGACAGAAGCTTTTAACATTATGTAAAGATTACCTTTTACAGATTTTTAAGTATTTTAATTTATTAGTTCACGAAGTTTTTATTTTGTAGAATTTATTTTTAAGTATTTCATTGACTAATTTTTGTTTTTGATGAAATATAAATAACAATGATGAATAACAAATGTTATTCAACAACTTTTAATTAATAATCTTATTTAGTCACTAAAACAGTTCATTTTAGTGTTGTTTTCATTGATGCAGAAATTATTTATTATAATTATTTTTTATTTCAATTAATAACGTTATTTCTATTTTTATTTAGATCAATTAAGTTTTGTCTCATAAAATCTAGACAGTAATTCTCATAAGATTCCCTCATAGCCTGAAGTCTTAAGCACATCCCTCCATGATTTATGAAAAAAGTTTCGCTCATACTCTGATCTCTTATATGCACAAAAGACTTTCGCATTTATATGTATACCTCGAAACATATGTATGTATAACAAAAACTTTCTTGCCAGACGTGACTCATTCCCTCTTCAGAGTCTGGGCCCTGCGGAGTAGGTGTAAAATTTTCGATTACGACAGGCGGCGGGCAGCCCTAACCACCCGCTGGAAGCCACACTGCGCTGCTGTAGCTACTTTGCGAATCCCCCTCTACCTCGGCGGAGTCATTGTCCAGTGCTGGACGTCGTGGCTTGCAAGGACATGCACAGGACTCGGACTCGAGGCAACGTTTTGCATTTGCAAAATTATGCGGCATGTGTGCGACGCTTCCCACACCACACGCCCTCCTCCCCCATATCCGCATGCCCCTGCCGCTGACGCTGCTTTTGGCTTTTGTTATTTTGTTTGTTGCTTTTGCTGTGTTGCTGTGGTCAACCGGATGGCAACAGGGATAATTAATGAAATTAATGCGCTTGGGCATGAGTTTTAAGTGCACGAAATATATTCGATAAATGTAAATTCTAAATTATGAGCCGTAGCAGGCAAAAGGCACAGGTACAGTCACCATTTAGCCAAATGCCAGTCGATAGGGTTGTTTGCATAACCGGCTGCATTTTAATGGCAATTAACTTCCGTATTTCTGCATACCTTAGACACATTTGCATACCCATTAGGATATATCACAAATATTATATCCTCGAGGTGCCGAAAATTAGATACACTTGCGAACTATAATTGACATGACATGGAGTAGAACAAATAAAGATCTCTCATTTTATTTGTTCTTATATGTTTATGATATCTTAAACAAACTCAGCAATTATGAGTTTCGGTAGTCTCCCTATGCATCTAAAAATCATTTCGATAGCACACATAGCTCAGAAGTAAAGTTGTTGTATAAGAACACTTGCAGGGATATATTTAATCTCCTGCTGGGTGAAGACAGCTCGTTTTATTGTTCCCAGAAACTTTTAATATTATTAGAAATCTAAGATTTAAACATAGCTAGGGTTGAGGCAGCCGTTTATAACTCTTAGCAGCATAAAGAATAGACATTTTAAGTAGAACTATAAATCTAATTATAATAATTCTGTCAGACTACAAATTCTAGTTTAATTCTTGCAATAGCATATTGATTATATTTATTAGATGATTACAAATAGAAAACAATTTAGTCCCATCAAACGTATAAGCTAATATGCCGAATAGTTGCAGTAGGGGAACTCGTGCCCTGTTGCACAGTGTTGCATTTTGGCATATTTACGAAAAATAACTCATGCAAGCCATTCATTTATTGTTTACACTCACACGAAGACAACCTGTTAAGATGATCCTTTGAAGCTGAACTGTTTGATTAAAGGCAACTCTTGACTTCTTTGCTTACCTTTCTTGCAGACGGCGCACACAATGCGAGCGGGTCAGTGACATGGCCGAGGGCTGCGAGGACTCTGCCGGCGCCGCTGAATCCACCACGTCACAGTATAAGCTCGACAAGATGCTGGGTACGGTGCTGCCCTGCGAGGCGGCTATTGTAGCGACGCCCGGCAGCAGCAGCAGCAGCAGCAGCAACAACAATAACAACAATAGCAGCAGCAACAGCAACAACAACAGCAGCAGCAACAACACTGCCAGCAACATTGTAAAGCGAGAGTTTTGCGATGGCAGCATCATGCCAGGTGCTAGTGTCAACAACAACAACAGCGCAGTCAGCAACAATAATAATAATAACAACAACAACAACAATACCAAAATGCAAGCATTGATATGCAGCAGCAGCAGCAGCAATAACAACAATAACAATAACAGTAGCAGCAATAACAACAACAACAGCAATGCCAACAGCAGCAGCAGCTCATCATCATCCTCCTCCTCATGCTCATCCAGCTCGTCCAGCTCGTCGGCCAGCACTTTGACTAGCTGCACCACCGCGGCCGTAGTGCCCTCCAATTGCTCCACAAATGCCAACAAGTCGCCCGTTTCGCCCTACTCCCAAAGCGGCACGATCGGCATCGGCGTCGCGCTCGCCAGCCCGCTGCGCGAGGCCAGCCCGCTGCCCAGCCGCTGCTCGCCAGCGGCCGCTGCGGCGCAGTCACCATGTGGCGGTGCCACGCCCGCTTCGCCGCCATCTGTCTCCTCCAACAGCTCGTCGCATGTGCTGGCGCTCAACATCAAAACCGAGTCGGTGAGTCGCTAAACGCAAACATTTCCAATTAGAATTTTCTAATCAGAGCAACTGCGTGAGTCGTGCTTAAGGGGGTTAAATGAAGCGCAATCGAAATAGATCAGTTGGGCGGATAAAAACGATCAAGAGCATAGTTGAAGAGATACTAAAACAAAATTAATATCGTTTTTGATAGTTGAATGGGGAAGAATATTTAACTTGGGAATTATAAACCCAATTATGCATAGTATATTACCATTTATGTACTTTTTAAGGTATAACTCCATCATCAATCAAAAATCTTTCCCAGGCGCGCCCAATACTTTGAAAAAAAGAAAACTTGAATACCCCTAAGAAACGGTATATTTAATTGAAAGTGGACGAAATGTATTGCAAAATCATGAATCACGCAGAAAACTATATATATTTCCTTTAAAATCTATTCTAAGCTCTTGCCATTAACACGAAAATAGTTTCGCTTGGTTCTGCGTGACAAATAATGTGGTCACGCGCGCATCTCTAGTTGAATACTTAAATTGGTTTGCATTTAATTAGCATGCAAGCGGCGCGGCGATCATTAATTAGTCGCGGCACCGACTGGCTAATCATGAAATCAGCGAGCTTGCCGCAAAATGTTGCCACTACAACAACTGTGACAATTCCTGCAACTCAGTCCGAGCGTCAAGGGCAAACTTGGCGTCAAACATTTTACGCTACAAAACGTTATAAAGCAGCCGCAGGCTGAAGCCATGTCGTGCGCAAAAACAAAAACAAAAACAAAACAACAACAACAATAAGCGAGCAAATAAATAAAAAAACAAATGCCGAAAACTTAATACAACAGCGGCGGCAACACTCGGTCAAATATTTGTCCCAATTTTAATGACCATAAAAACTGAGCAAAAACAAAATAAAACAAAAAAACGGCAACAACAACAACAACACCAACAAAATGAGATCACAAAAAAAGTTTGTGCAATTGTCAGCAATAAATAAAAAATTTCGCATGTCCTCGTTGGCTCAGTTCGCTTGGGCTCGCATTGGCTTTGCCTGGGCTCGATCTGTGCCTGCTGGCGCATAGTTGCTTGGCGAATCAGCAGAAACCAACAACAACAACAACAACAGCAGCAGCAACAATGCCAATAGGAAAACAACATTGAAGACGCCGATCCGTCGATAGCCGAACCGAGCTTAAATCAGTTTTGTTTTTTTTCTTTTTAAGTTTCAAGTTTATTTTTGTTTAATTTTAAGTCTAAGGCGATTGTTGTCGTTGCTCGTAAAATTGGGCAAAATTATGGCCGAAATAAAGGGATAGGGTTTCGAGAAGGTTCAGGCTGACATAAGCAATAAAAGCACTTACAAATTTGGGGAACCATAAAATTATGATGTGCAACAAGTTCGGGCAAGCAAATCAAAATTGTATATTTTTTCGAATTATTAATTAGATTTTTTCATAATTTTAAATTGTTTAACATGGTTTTCTTTTACTATTATATAAACTTTTCAAATAAAATCTTCCTGATTGAGTGAAACAAAATATTGAATTTAAGTACACAATTAGTATTCAAAATTATTCACAAGTAATTGCAATTATAAAATAATCGAATTGTTCTCTTTGTTGGCCATTCCATTTTCGATAAATAATAGAAGCATATTTGATATCTTTGACCGCATTTTGGCTTTGCTCGCTTTGTCTCTGTCCGATCCGCATTCATTCTAATGACACAATCAGCTCACACGACACGCACACACAACGTGTGACACCCTCTCAGGCGATTTAGGCCCCCTCTTATCCCTGCGAGCGACCCCTGCATACCGCCTGCCGTTTTCCCTTGAACAAATCATGCAACTAAAATGCGACTTGTAATGCTCAAAAAGCCAAACAAAATGTTGTAAAAAGCAATTAATAAAAATAAAGCAATCAAAAAAGTGCATAAAATTTATGTGCATGCAGTCAAATGAGTAATCGCCTGGTCCAAACACACACACACACACACACACACACACACACACACAATAGAGTCAGCAGCAACAACAAGAGCGACAATAATAAACCAGCAACATTTATTGAAAATTAAACAAAAAAGAAACGACAGCAGCAACAAAAAAATCGAATAAGCCAAATAATAAGCGCAAAATAATCAGCACACACACAAATACACACTCACACACATTCACTCACACACTCGTAAAAAAAAAAAAGAAATAAATTTATATTGGCGACTGGAAACAAGAAAATCCAGGTGCTATAAAGATCGTATTAAAGGCCACAGAAAAAAAGAGTGAGAAAAGCCACGTTTTTAAAAGAACGAAATTTACATACACTTGCAAGGATAACAAAAGTTGTAAAATATATTCCTAAAATTAATTAATTAGTCAATTTAATATATAATTTAAATTATTAACAATAGTCCTATAACAACTATGACGCCTTGTAGTAAGTGTTTGCCACAATTTGAGTTGCACAGCCTCAAGACTTTGGCGAACAACTCTGTTGTTAGGGTATTTCGAGCCAAGCAACTTCACAATAGCGCACTAGCAGCAGCAGCTGGGGAAGCGGAGCTGGGTGCAGTTCACAATATATTACAGCTAATTATGATCGGGGCAGTCGGGCAGCCCATTGGCTACGCAATTTGACGGCTTTGGCAGCGCGACTGCAATTTCAATGCTGCATTTGAGGCCAAGGCGGCAGCCAGCCCGCTGGGTGACTCATGTTGGCAACTGCAGCGTCTAATGAGCCTGCTCGGCCTGAGGCTTGGCCCGTCCGGGCTTTGGTGAAAGCACCGCAGTCCGCACATGTACTCTAATTTAAAGTCTAAAGTCGCTAATTACTAGCTGCGCTGAATAAGCACAGGCTGGCTGCAGTATTCGCACTCGCACTCGCACTCACACTCATATTCATACTCATACTCACGCCTTTACTCGCTTTACAGCGCACATGTTGCGCATGTGCAATGAGGATGCCTTCTGCTGCGCGGTGGCTGCCACGGCTGACACGGCTGCGGCTACGTGAGTGCCAAGCGGATTTCATGTGCGCTGCCTCTTCTGCCCTGCTGGGTGGGTGTGTGTGTGTGTGTGTGTGTGTGTAGGTATAAGTGTGCTTTCGCATTCACATCTGCAACGTCATCATCATGATGATCGGCAAGAGCACAGAACAGCAACTGGCAGCTAAGAGTCGCAACCGGTTTCTGCATTTACTTTAAATGTTGCAAATATTTAAAGCGGGATTATCCACAAGCGAACCGGAGGCCTGGCCTGGTTCTGGGCCCAGTTCTGGGGCTTGCGCTCCCCTCGCCTCTCCCGTTTCTCTCCCACTCTCTGGCCTTAGCTGCATGGCATGTAAATCGTTTGTAATTAGTTAAGAGTCTCTACGCGTCAACGTTTAAAAGGAGCAGACAATAATTGCTTATTAAAAAGAATGTTTTCTGCAACAATTTTTATGACCGCCGAGCAGCGCGAAAATTGACTGCAAATGAGGTGAGTGAACAGCGCGATAAAGAAATCAACCTGCAAATACCTTTAAATTGGGCTCAGCAAAAAAGCACAGAATGCTGGTGCGCAAATAGGTGTTTATTGGTAATTTAAATAATTGAATCTTAAGATATAATATATTATAAATTAATTATATTACATATAATTTATAATTTATTATGTATATATATATATATTATAAGTATATTCAATATCATATAACTATATACTATACATTATAAATTATATGTGTATATGTAATATTATATATTAAATATATATTTTTATTCTTAAGATAGTCATTATTTGATAAATTTGAATCTTACACTTACAAGATTTTTTTGGGGTTTAGCTTAGGTTGATTATTGAATCAAAATTATTAAAAAGCATTTTTATAAAATTTTCAAATATTATTTTTTCATTTTCAAGTAAAAAATAGTATTCAAAAATAATATATTCGTTTATTTCATAATTGGAACTTAATATGCTTTTAATATTATTTAATGTACCAACATTTTAAACGTTTAATAAAAGAAAAAAATATCCTTTTCTTTTTTTATTATAACAAACAACTTTTTAGTTAGTCTATCAATAAATCAAGTTCCGTGAGCAACTTTTATCAATTAATTTAGTTATCTCGCTGAAAAATTAATTAATCTCCACTTTACATCTTTTCAATATCCTCGACTTACTATTTACGAAGAGTTTCCCAAGCTGAAGCTGCAACTGCAACGGCAGCGGCAGCGGCAGCAGGTTCTCAGCTTAAGTCCCACATTCGACACGCCTTCACCGTCGCTTTCACATGGCTGACATTTGACAGGATCTTCGGCTGCCCCCAAAAACGCAGTATTTATGTGGATAATGTTTCCCCCCCGGGTCTGAGGTGTAAGTGTAAGTCGCAGCCAAGACAAGACCCAAATTCCATGCGGACAATTTGTGGTTTTTTCTTTATTATTTTTTGTTGTATTAATTCAAAATTAATTGCAAATAAATTACAAAGCAATTTGTGTGTCGGGCGGTTGTCGTTGTTGTTGTTGTTGTTGTCGGTCTTGTTGCTGTATCTGCGTGCTGCTGCTGCGGCTGTCGTTCTTGTTATTGTTGTTGCTGCGGTTGCTCCGTCAGCTGCATGCAACTTGAAATTGGCAGCGTATTTAATTATAAATTAATTATAATGCAAGCTGTACTTATGCACGTCCACGTAATGCCAATAATCATCAGGCGCTGCATTTATGGGCCGATATTATATGGCAAGTTGATTCTTTTTTGACGTTGAGCTCATTTTTCATTTAACTCACCCCTGAGCCCCAACACCACCCCTTCTGTTCTTAGCGGAGGCCTTGACTTGCCTTAATTTCATTTTACTTACGCAAAAAAAAAAAGACAGCAAATGGCAAATTGTCTTCGTCTTAATTATGGTGGGTATTAAAAAATTATTAACAATGTTGCTGTCGTTGCCCACAATTCTGAAGTTGTGTTGTTGTTATTGCTGCTTGTCCAGTAACTTGCAGTTGTTAAGTAGTATAAGCTACAAAAATATAGCTGGAGACTCAGTTGGCGCTTGGATATGACAAGCATGCGAACAACGCCACCTGCCGGCTGATAGTGCAGGCTAAGCGTATTAAATATTTAAAATTTTGAATGCTAATGGGAAAATGAGCTAATTTCGTGACTATAAACTTTAAAAATAAGACATTTAAGCGGACGATAGGTGCATCCTTTTTACTGATAGATATTTAAAGGAGAAAAGGGGATCAAATGTAATTCAATAAGCACATAAAATCCAAAGCCAGAAACCTTAAAAACTTATGAAAATAATAATCTTGAGTGAAATAAAATATAAAATAAAAATTAATATAATAATAAGTTTAACATTAGTCAGCACAGGAGTTCGCATAAGTCCCCAGTTCCAAAAATCCATGTTCTTATGAGCCTCAAGATATCGCTGTGTGGAATTTTTGTTGCTGCTTTAAGTGATGCAGATATGTGTGACTTATGAAGCCATTGTTCTTTATAGAGCAGCTAGTTTGCCCTTTGCCAGCCTAGAGCTCTTTATTGTTGAGCCCTGACCTATGCTTAGTCATCTGCCAGATGCTACCGTAAACGCAGCTAAATAAATGTATCTATACATTATAAAGTGAATGTGTATCTGTGTATGCTTTTATATCTGTATCTGGATTGCATTTATGGCCGTATCTCTATTGATATCTGTGCCTGTATTTATATCTGCCGCCACGTGCAATAGTGATGCACATCTGCATATGCGGTCGACCTCTAACCTAAGCCAACCGTTGCTGTAGCTGCAGCAACAACTGGCTAAAAGAGCAGGCCAAGTAATTAGCAAGAAGCGGACCAAATTCAACGGTCACTCAGCCAGTCGGGCCGGGTAAATACTTGTACTTAATAAAACATAAAGCGCGGCACATTATCATTAAAGCTCGCGCGACAAGCCAAGGCGGTGGAAATCAAGGCAGCACAACAATACCTATGCCCACTGGCCATATAAGACGGCGTCTTGATGCTGAGATTGAAACCGAACCGGGACGAGACGGGAAGCGTCTCTGCAATGAGCGCGCGCGCATTAAAATAAATTTAATATTGGCGAGTCGAGCCGGTTGCAAGTTGCCAGTTGCCAGTTGCGAGCTGCCAGTTGCAAGCTGCGAGCTGTGAGCTGCGCATGCGCCACGTTTTGAGCCTGAACTTGGCGGGCCTCTCATAATTTGCAACCGAGTGGCAGATTGGTAGAGTGCTGCAGCGACGTTGTTGGTTCAACTTTGCTACACTCAATTAAATGCCCCTCGGTAACTCGTTGTGCCTGTGCCTGTGTGTGCGTCTGTGTGTGTGTGTGTAAGCCAGCAATAGTTAAAGCCAAAAATAGCATTTAAACTCATTAATTTAACGCGTGATTATGACCATGTTTGAACGAGTACGAGTACGACTGTGAGTACCCGTTGCAGTTGTTTTTTGGGATTTGAAAAACTGTTGCCAGCAGGCATAATATTTGTTGCCTTTATTGTTGTTACTGCTGCAGTTTGTTGTTGCTATATTTATTTTGGCATTTATTTTGCGCTTCTTTGAGCTGCGGCCTCTGGAGTCGTACGTGGCACCACTTCGGCCATCGCATTGATGTTTTATGCATCAGCGGGACAATTTGGCCAATGCGAGTGGATTACACTGTGCGACAGCGTTTTAAAATGATGACTATACAGCTCATTATGGCATAAAGTTTTAATAATATACATGTCAATTCTTGTGAATTTATCTCAGTCTGCAAGTAAGAAAACACTACATAATCACAAGACTTTTTATAAATACTGCGTGTGTGTTTATATGTTATATATTTTCCTCTCTATTGAATTAGCACTACAATTTTTAAATAAAACCGATATATTTTCAAGCTTAGATGCTATATTCTTAAATCATATTAGCAGCCCAATCAAAATCGTTCCTTTATAAATGCCTTAATGCTATTTAAACATATTTTTTACGCAAGAAGTACATCGATTACAAGTTCAAAATTTGTCCAAAACGAAGCTTGACTCGTTTGTCATTTATTTCCCAAAGAAAAGATTGCTTCAAAATTAGATTTACGTCTCAACATTTTTATGCTTGCTCTTTATTAGCTTGCTCTTTATTTAAAGACAAATCTGAGCTTTGAATACCTGAATAATACAGCTCCCATATAACTAATCAGTTGGCAATTAAATGTTGTATTAAACGCAGCTGAGTATAAAAACAAGCCGCTAGGGTAAATAATCTTCGGCACTTTTCTTTCTAATTTTTGGTATACTTGCTTTCAACTTTGTGCAATTAGTGTTTAATTTTTTTGAGTGTTGCCCGTCTGCTTTACAAATTAAATGCATATTCGTTTTGGCATAAGGTAAAACCCACAACTACAGCAACACAAACCCACAAACGGCGACTAAACATAAAAGAGATGCCACAATTGCGATAATTTTTCTATTTGTTAGCGCTGCGTTTGTGGCCCCAAAAGAAATTGGCCATGAGCGAAACGTACCTGGTTTTAAGCCAGCATTAATATTTTATGTGATTATTCGGGGCCAATGAGGGGACAGGGACAAGTAGAAGGGCTGGGAGACCAGTGACTGGGCCAGGGCAGCAGCGGCTCAGTTGTTTATTCAAGCCAGCCATGCAACAGTCCCAGCGGAGCTTCACACAAGTCGAAAGAAAGAGCCAAACTTGGCGCTGCAGTTGGAACTCGAACTCGATAATTGCAATAAAGGCGCATTCTTTGGCCATTTAGCTGGAGGCGCTAATTCGTTTATTATGAGCGGGCCAACTGGCTCGAGGAGCCGTTTTCATAGATGCACTCGCAGATGGCATACTAAATTCGAGAAGAAAATGCATAATTTTTTCTCTATTTGCCTAGCGTTTGCGTTTGCTCCTGGGTGTGGCCAGCAAGAGCACAAACAATGCCAATACGAATAAGCAGTACGTGTAGCTTGTGTTTTCTTAATGACCCGAAATGGGCGGAAAACAGGAAAGCATAAGGAAAGCAGAGCGGGGAGTGAACGAAAAAAGAAAATGTTAAACAAACAAGCTTTTCGTCTAGAAACTGGAATCGCATTTTAAACGATCTTTGCTTATAAATCTATCTGTACTTCGGGGTAAACTTTATTTTTGATTATATGATGAATATATATATTAAATGATAATATGAACCTATTTTAATACGATTTATGTTGGCATTAAAGTTTTAAGATATTTGTATTGTATCAAGCGCTTCATTTTAAACCAAAGATATAAAGAAAAGAACGATAATTAATAAGGGTTAGTTTTATTAAATAAAATATCTTCAAGTTTTTAGCTATAGCATATGTCAAATCTTTCTATTAAAGTAACTGTTAAAGATTCAATAATCATTGAATATTTTTTATTATGATTGACAGTTGAGAAATATGCAAAACCAAAAACGGACCTCAATTAAATTGATTAAAAAAAGAGCTTAGAAAATTCTTATTTTTAATTGTTTTACAAACTTCTGCATTCCTGATGATGATTGCAAGCAACATTCTAAGATAGATATGAATATAACAAGAAATGTTTTTTTATGGGGGAATAGAACCTACTTTAAAAATGCTTTGAGTGTGGATTCCTTTATATTTCATATTCTGGCTAAAAAGTGCTTGGAGTGTGGATCCCTTTATGGTCCATACTCTGGCCAAATTGGTGGCAAACAACTGTCAGCTGCCTTTGTAGCTGCTGCTGCCGCTGCTGCTCCGTGCAACTAATTAAAACATACAATACCCAAATTAATTACTAAAACAGGTTAACTTGTGCGCAATAATAGTCATCTATCCACTCAGTTGGCTGGGTCAACAGCGGCCACAACCTGGCGACGTTGCTTGATGCGGCTGCCAATGCCAATGAACCTCCTGCCCCTTGGTCTTCCTTTTCATCTGCCTCCTGCTGTTGCTGCCTCGCTGTGGCGCCAGCGAAATTTGTTTGAATAATTATTGCAGTCAACTGCTGTGGGTTGTCCCTGGGTTCGTTTGCGCCCGACCTCTTACCATGATCGCAGCACTTCAATTGTTTTATTAGTTCGTACAATGCCGTTGGGTGGTTGTGTGAGGCGGGCAATGTGGCGTATGTGCAACGCGTCACAGTGTCATGTGTCTTCTGTTCTGTTCAAATATTCTGCTCTATATGCTGTATATGTATATTCACTAATAACTATTTTACCTTAGCGACATGTGTCGTCCCGAAAACCAACCAATCAAGCCAACAAATTTTTCAGGGTATCCTTGGGCAAAAAGTTTGCTTTGCTGCTTTTGGCTTGTTTACTCTGACACTGCGCATATGTCAGCTGCGGCACTCATAATTTATTGAAGCACATAAATTTCACTTAATTGACATTGACAACAATAAAAGAACAGCAGCAATAACAACAAACACAACAGCAGCTACAATATTAATGTTAGTAACAAAATATTAAAAAGTCTTTGCTCTCATATATGCACATTAGTTGCAATTAGCCAAACGACTAATTACATGGTGCTCGGCATGCATACAGGGTGCTGCTTCACTTTGCCCCCCACACATATTGTGCACCCATTATCAATTAGTTGCAAACAACTTTATTCTAGTTAATAATAACTTATTACAACTTGCTATCAGCTGGCAGAACTGGGCGTAACAAAGTAGAGAATGGAAAAAGCAGAAATAAGTAGGAAATTATTATGACTGGGCGTTCACTAAAAATCTTATTTGAAATTGTTCAGCTTTGAGCTAGTTTTTTAGCTAAGAACATTTTATATTATTGCTATGCAGACTGAAAAAAGCCTGGTTTACGCCGAACTGGCTTGAACCCGGATTAGAATATTTTATTTTCCATGAAAAGAAACTCTATTCGGGTAAATAACAGCCGAACCCAAAACTGAATCGTACCATACATTTAAATGGGGTTTGATTCTCAAAAAATGTGTTATTGCAATACCTTTAAGCGTTTGACTTTCCGCTCACGATTGTTTCAGTATTCCACGAGAAACAAACTAGTTTCTCTAACTAATAATTAATATGTAATTAACGTATATATGACACAGAACTGCAAGTCATTAACTTGAAGCCAATTTAAAATTACATATTTGCTTTATTCCTCATTAAAATCTTTCAACTATTCAAATCTTACCCTGATTAAATAAAACCTAATTCCTGAATTGTGCAAGATACCAAGAACTTGTTAAGCTCAACTTGCTTCTAGGAAGTTAGCTGAAATTAATTAACTCAGTTACCCCCAAATCGCCAGTCTTGCTGTACCCTCTCCTATATATGTATATGTATATATTAACTAGCTGCTAGCTGGAACTGGAGCTGGTTGCAGGAGTCGTCGCCCCGCGGCCATCTAAGCATATTTCAAAGCCTGGCTAAATATATTTTTAATTATGATTTCGCCTTAATAATTATTAGCTAACAACAAAACGAGTTGCAAGTTGCAGTTGTTGTCGTTGCTTTTTACTGCTGTTGTTGTTGTTGTTGTTGTTGTTGTTGTTGTTACTGATGTGCCTACAACTGCTGGAACAACAACTAATTGTGGCTATATCCTACGATACCCAGCGGAGTCGAATGCTTTAAATTAATAATTACGGAGAAAAAGGCGCAGGCGACTTTCAGGCGCGTCGCCACGTTTGCATGTGGTTGCAAAACGCGAGTGAAAAAATAATTAATGCACTTAATGTGTAATTATTTCAATTAAACGATACGTATTGCTGTCCCGGGCCCGAGTTAGCTACCATCAGCGGGTCCTGTTCCGTATCGTTTCATTCCGTTTCATTTAATTGCCGGAGGGGGGCTGCCTGGATATTAAGGTCGGCCTAATTGGCATTTGCTCTGGCTCGGACTGGACTGAGCTTATGCCGCCCCCTTCTCGCTGGCGATCATCGATAGAGCGTCCGCATATGGAGTACCGGCGAGAGCAGCCACATCAATCAGCCAGATCAGCTAAATGGCATGCCAGGTACCGGTACCGGTTTTTTGGCTGGCCAACAATTTGACTTAATTATAAAATGTCGTGCGACTGTCATTACAATAAATTTTATTTAGTCAAAGTTGTAAATTACCAGTCGAACCAAAATCCGATGTTGGACAAAAACTCTTTTGGGGCTGCCCCTAATCGCGGCATATAAATTAATGTGGACGCGCAATCGCCAATATTATGTTGCCAAACACTTAACTCGGCAACATGTTGCCAAGGTGTGAATGCAAATGGCTTAGCAGCTGATTAGAGGTGGCTACGTGAAGCTTTGCATTGAATTGATTTTTGTCTATTTGACTTTTAGTTATCGACTAAATAATGTTCTATATATATTTTCGTATTGTTTTTACACCAAGCCAAGGTAAATGTTGCCTTATATGTGGATGTGAGTGTTTATTAGCTGTTTAAAAGTGGGCCTTGCCCACTACTTGATTTATACTCGATTAATCGATTATTAGTTAATTATTATCTATTGTTATTCATTTTCTGTTCATATATACAGCTCTACTAATTCAAATTTGGGCTTGGGTGAGCTTTATTATGAATTCTATTTTAGTTTATTTTAGACACGAAGAGAAGCCTGATTAATAAAAAAAAACCCGGCTATTTCAGTAGCAAACACATTCAGACTAGAAGACATTATTTCTTCTATCTCTACACGTGATTCTTGTACTGTCGATGAATATGCTCACGGTCACGCTGTTAGCTCTAAAAGAGCTTGGCAACATGCCTACAAGTTTTCGTTAGCAGCATGTTGCAGGGGAAACTTTAATTGTTGCATGGCAGCTGCGGCCGCAGCAGCTTATTCTCCTTTTCTGCCTGCAATTATTGTGCGATTAGAAAGTTTTCCGCTGCCTCATATTGATATACAAATGCCGCCTAAAATTTGCACATATTTTTGCATGTGGAAATGACGTTGCGTCCGCTTTTCAAGTAGGTTAATGGCATATTTATTTATTACCGCCATTTGTCGCGACTTTCCAAGCGTGCTGCACTCACGTGCTTAGTTCTGCCCATATCGTACTCATTACTGTCCTACGCTCTCTTTCTCTCTCGGCACAGCTCTGCGTCATAGCAGGCGCTCAGCAAACGGCAGCCTAGCATCTGGCCAGGGAGATTGGGAGCTCACATTCACAAGAAACACTCACACTGAGAGTAGGCATATATACATACGAGTACTTCTACTTGGATAATGCTTGGCTGGCTAGAAATATCCCATAAACGGAGGTGTTTGTGTGCGTATGGTAGTGTGGTAGTTTGGCATGTGGGTGAGTGGGTTGAGCTACAGCTGTTTGCTTAAGGTTTGATTGAAGTTGCTTGGACACACCAGATATATTGTTGAGAAGGAAAAAAGAAACACTTGAAAGCTTTTCTTGTTAAATAAGCGGAGGTATGTGGAGAGTGTGAGGACATCTATGTGCTTGAAGCTAAAATATCTGACTTTATCGAGAATTAGAAATCTTCAAATATATTATGGCATGTTAAGCAACAGCTATGTGAGCAAAGTGGGTAGTTTATCCAAAGAGGTTTTAATTATTTTACCTCAGCTAAAATTCATAATTATATATATTTAAGTTTTATGCGTTGAGCCTTTAATGCCAACATTGAAATGCTAAGAAGTTTATTTATATGTTTTATATGTATACGAGTAAAGAAAAAGCTAATATTAAATTTAGATGCTTGTCATCAAGTCTTCAAGTCCCACACAAAGCATGAACATTCACAGCTCTTGTGCTTTGGACTGGCCACATTCAATTTGATTATGTTATGTCCGGCAGCTATTTTAGATTTGATTTTCACACACATTTTCTGCTGCCCGTTCGCTCTTTGCTGCACTCTGCACCCTGTCGCCTCGAGTATTTTTCATATTTTAATTTAAATTAGAGTTAGAGAGAGTGAGTGGTTGAGCGTGTCAGACTGGGAGAGAGCAGGAGACCCACTCACACTCGGACACTCACTAACAGACAGCTCTGATACATATAACCCATTCAGACACTTGCTCAAACCCACTCAGACCCATCAGAGCCAGAGACTCATTCTGCGCTTAACGCGCTGATGTATGCTAATGAGCCGCATTGTGCCGGGTCCGGGAGTTGAGTCTCTAACTGGGGGCCCGTCCATAAATATGCATAATGCAATTAACAACCAAATGTAATTGCGAGCAAGCAACGAAAAAAGAAATGTGCAGAGAAAAAATACAAAATAATGCAGAAGCTGAGGCAGCCAGTGACAAACCACCCGCCTGACAGTGACAGCGACAGTGACTGCAACACAGTGACTGCGACTCGTCAGCTGTCACATAGCGCCAGCAGCTGTGACTGGATGCCGGCGCTTTTGCATGTGCTGCTGCTGCTGCTGTGCAACTTTCCAGGCTCTTAACCTGTTCAAGCGCACATTTTAATTAGGCTATTAAACAATTGCAGAACGCATGTTAGCTGCCTTTCGAGGCCCCAGACCGCCGCACCACTCCTTCTAGGCACCCTGCAAACCAGTTGGCTATTTGGCTCTTAGTTCCGTCTCAAATGGCTGCGAATCTGTGCCAAATTTCGCATAAGAAAAAACTGCAACAATTCACAGCCGAAAAAAATATACGAAAAGGCAAATAAACCGTTGCGTGCTTCAAAGCCTGGCCAACAACTTGAGATCTCTGTCTCCATTACCAGTGTCTCAGTCCTTGCCTCTGTCTATGTCTCCGGCTGTCTGTTAGCCTTTTTGGTGAATTTGGCTGATTGGGCGCGCGCTTTGGCTTGTTTTGCATTTCACTGCAAGACTTTGTCTCTTAGCTGCGTAATAAAATGTATTTTAATTTGGCTAAATGTTCAATTAAATCTAAACATGCGCAGTTTGTTGTTAGCCGTTGGTTATTATTGTTGCTGTTGCTGTTGCTGTTGCTGTTCACTGTCGGTGCGTAGAACTCAAGCCAAGTAACTGAGCCAATATATTAATACTAACATCAGCAGCAACCAGGAGAGAATAAATCGAAACTTACAAACAGTATAAAGATATTCACATTCAAAATTTTGAGAGTTTATAAGAAAAAGTTCGATCCGTTTGCATGTGAAAATCTTGAAGAAAACACAAAGGAAAGCGACTGTCTAGTTACTGTTAATCAAACAAATGCATTGATTTTAAGCTCACATATATCATTGTATACAATTTGATACGACAATCTTGAAAAATTTATACCAAATTCTTCAAAATCTATTGTTGTTTTAAGTTATTCACTAACAACAGGCAGACGAAGGGACGAAGAGACGATCTAAATCTAGCAACGAGATCAGCTAGTTCTAATGGCGGGCACCTCCATTTTGGCTACAATCTGTGCGGAGCGCCTGACCAAGTTTCTAACGCGTTACTCCAAGGCGCAGACCGGCAACTTGCGCAGCAGCATTCCAGTGGCATCGTTTAAGCCGAATGCTGCACCACCCACCGTACGAGTAGTTCCCGTCGAGCGCAAGTATTCGTTGTGCCAGTCGGTAGAAAATCAATTTCAAATGCCGCTCCTGGAAAGGCCCAAGTCTCTAGACAACCTCTACGGCTTTATAAAGGGACAGGGCAAGCCTCAACAAAGAGCCGCTAATTTGGACGCGAGACCCAGAGTTGGCGGCCTGCAAAAATCGCAGCTGTTGACAGCCTCTCGCACGTGCCTGGCCGACTTTCATGGATTGGACGCACCAGAAATGCTCTGCAATGGACGTCCTGTTTTTTGCGGTCTAGGTCAGCAATTTTTCGATCAGACCTTGACCAAAACGAAGGCTCGCTATCAGGTCCTGGCCAAGTATGCCAGTGTTCTACTTAATTCCAAGCCGCAAATACCCCCAATCTTTCAATGATCCCTCCACCGTGCAATTGGGTTCAAAGTACTTCTTTGTATTTCGTCTTTAATCTGTGGTATGCAGCAGCGTGATCCTTCTTCCACCTTCGGCTGTATTCCCATTGCTTTCACAATATTTTATTGTGAATAAACAACAGTCGATTGTGGCAGAAGGACCCCGCTGCTTTACATCCCAACAAATAAACAACTATTCGCGTTAAAAATTGAATTTTTCATTAAGTTCGTAAGGCTCGTAAGGGAACCAAATCGAAACTCCTTTAAAGATTGGATGGCCAGTGGTATGTCTAGGTTTTTACAAACCCCCACATGTTAGCCTGGCTATCGAACTCAGAGAAAGCAATTTGTGAACATCCTACAAAAATTTTATTTGGCTTTGATACAATTTTTGTATAAGCTTTTCGGTAATGTCAATTAAATTTTAAATTTATTCCTTTTGTCAATAAACTTAAGCAAATCTCTGCAATGCTAAGGAATGCGGTACCGGGTATGACCGTTCGGTCAATAACGCGATGCCAGCCAATCTGTATACCCAAGATCCAATTCCATTGCACTAACAGGGTGTGCGAAAAATATGATCCCCGTGGCCCGCTGGACTGCCCGGAAACCAAGACTGAAGATTGCAAGACCATTTTCCCACACGAATGTAGCCCAACGAATCCTCCAGTGCGTCCATGCGGCGAGCAGGATTGTCCAGACAAAAGAAATTATTCCTGTTGCGTGAACAAGCGAATTTCTGATAACATTTGTGAAAAGCCTGTCAGGACATCGCAGTTTAAAAGAAAGCCGGACAAGTTTATGTCGATGTGGGCAACGCCCGTTAATAAGCAGCAGGAGAAGAACGAAATCTGGAGCTATCCACCCGAGTGTTGCCCCATGTGCCCGAACACGCCCTTCGACGTCATGTACTATCGACCATCGAACAAGTGTCGTCAGTTTCAGCGTACATGGTGGGAATGCTGTCCTCGCATGGTGCCCAAGCGCGTCTGCTGCTGGTGCGATGCCATTCCGCCCGAGACACCACGGCGTTGCTTGCCCATCTGTCCGCGCACCGCTTGTACACAGGACCATGAGAAAAAGCGTCTGGAGTGCGTCAACAAGAAGGCCAGGGGCTGTCCCCGGCAAACAATGCCGTGCTGTCGCGCGTCCCGCATACCGCCTAAATGTCACGTAACTCGTTTAAAGACCGACTGTGTGAAGACCAAATGCCCCTTCCCTAGTTACTCCGAATGCGATCGCATGGACTTTGGTGTATTAAACGAACGTCCTCCGGAGTGCCGTTGCTTAAGCTTGTTATCAATCTGTGAAGCCTACCGCTATCAGGACAGAAGGGAAAGGAAAGAAATAAAATCATGCTTTTGCCCCTCTTGCACATAAATTAAGTCCATTTAAACTACAATGTATTAGTTTCCTTCCAATGCCAAATATGCAATATAGTTTAAAAGGATTTTGTCTATGGCTAAGGCCTGGGGCGAAATGCTGAAGTGTGCAATTCAGAAAAAATATTAACAATATAAATGTACTAATAGAAACAAGATCTTTATTTCATTATGCTGTTATTTTCTTTAATGATCTCTTAAGCGTATTATAAATTTCAAGCGATGCCTATGTTAAATTTTTTTTAGAATTCTTCAACCTCTCTCGGTTCCGTTATTAGCATACCGCTCTACCTCCTCTAGATTTGCAACGTCCTTTACCCAGTTTTAATAGCAAAAACTGCTTAAGCGAAAAGAATCTTCCAGTCTTCCGCCTGCGAACAACTTGCTTTTGGATTTCACCTGAAGCCTAAGTGGCTCTCTGAAGTGCTTGCGTTTGTCGATGATGATCTGAAAGCTTCAACAATACGGACAAACACTTTGCTTTCCAATTTTGGTTCCGTTTGCCCTCACGGGACGAAAATGCTCCATTATTTTTTTGTATGTTGGATTAAGTCAAGACTCCGTTTTAGTTTTTCCCCTTAATCCAAGCAGCCCCTGACAGTTACATTATTTAACAGAATAATTTTCATGGACTAGTCTACTATAGCTCTTGAACTTTACATATTAAAGTAAGTTCTGAACTTATCTTTGGAATTTCTAAATTTTCGTCACCAAAATTTATATACAAATATTATCATTGCTCTTCTAAGAGCTACTGCCGCTGTGATGTCCCGTCTGTTTGGGATCACTTATTACGTACGCTCATTAATTCGTTGCACCTTAGCACCGCCCTCATGGATGCCTGTCATGCGGTGTAGCACCTCAGAGTCGGGAGTCGGGGAAGTTCTGAGCGCTGGTTTATCGCATGTCAAAGGACATCAGAATGAGAGTATGATGGAATCTCCACATAATGAAAATGATATACCGAAGGAAACGTATAGTAACAACAGCAATGTAGCATACAAGGACCTAAACGACGCTGGAAGTATTCTAAGCGAACAGAATAGTAACATGGATGCTAACAGGGACCAGCTCGGACAAACTAATGAATCAGAGTATGCTCAGGATGGACAGCTTCATAACTCGGTTCTATCAGATTTTCCAGATGAATTAACTGAGACTTGGAGTGAACAAAAGCTGGATCCGGAGCTGGAGCGAAATGTCAAGTCCATAATACAGCTGTGCGGAACGCGAGATGCCGAAATAACAGACGATAATTGTATCGGGCTCGAAGATTTTGATGTGCCATTCACAAATAAAATAAATTTGGAGTCTGGCAAAATGTTAGACAAATACATACTCCAAGAGGTCAAATCTGATGATTCAGTTCGTAATCCATTACAAGACAGTGCAGATAATGCATATGCAATAGCTGCCTCTCAGAAAGACCTGCAGTCAAACATAAACCAGAACCCCATCTATACAGATAATTGCCAGGCAGATGGCGAAATGCTTGGCTTAAGCCCAGTCGAGAACCGTGATGTGAACCCGTTCGATATCCATGGCTTTGAGAATGCCCAAATCTACAACAGCATGAAATACTCTGGCTGTGGGTCGCAGCCCTTGATGGGCCAAACTGAATACTTCGAGGCTCCATGCCGAATTGATGGATTACATGATGGCAAGCTTAAAATTCTGCATCAAAAGGAAAATCTTAGACGCTTATCTAATAGAAATCCAGATCATTCCCGTAACCAAATCGACGGTTTCTTTCAATCAGAGAACTCGAAGCCTTATCAGCAGAAGGGCCGAGACGACAGTACCATACCCTCTTATAAGCCCTTTCGGACTATTGAGGTGCCGGTAACAGTTCCAGACGCAAGGGAAGCGGCAAAAGAAAGTAAAAAACCTGACCATCCAGAGAGCGTTAAGTACGAACAAGTAAATCAAGATGTTGACAGCGATAAGCATAAAATAGATGGCAAAACTCAAATTGAAAATAATATGGAAGACCCCGATTCAAGGCAACTGATGCGCTATGCCCTTCTGCGAGCACTTCACAGACTGGATTCTGGGACCGGTTATTTTTCGGCTAAAATTACTATCACAGAACCCTAGAAAATTTTAAAGTCGTGTAGTGCGAAATATTTTTTTGAATTAAGTAAAATAAAAAAATTTCTAGCTGATAAATCCTTTATTCAATTTCAAAGTGTATACAGTAGCTGACGCGTTTTTTAACGAACAACTGTAGCTCATCCTTGCTAGGAGGATGGATCCACAGTGTTAAAAAGGTACCGCTGCTTGCCTATATCACATTTGTCAAATTAAATGGACTCTTAAATAATATTACTTAATTTCGATTTGTCCTTGACCTTAGGCTCGTATGTGGATCTTCTGTACAATTTGTCTATTCTAGTGTTAACCCAATACTTAAGCCTTTGCCAGTGTGTCCGTAAAAAGCCTTCCGGTCAAAAAGTGCGCGGGGCTTTTGCAAGTTACGTTCTAGAACAATCAATGATGAAGGACCATGGGGCTTGTCTTCGTTGACTGTTCGAGATCGTAGCTGGACTAGCAGTTAGCACCCTTCTCGCCAAACTCTCGTTTATGCAACTCTTGCCAGATTTCGCACCTGCTTATGCGATCTTCGGGACACTGTCGAGGTCGCAGCGGTCGGTACTTTGGGCGTTGGTCCCCGAAGCAAGGAAACGGAGCTCGTAGCCTTCTGCACTTGTTGAGGCTCTTATGAACTCTGCAGCTGTTATCACAGCGCGCTGGCTTACAGCACGGCCAATGTAGCTTGGGGCAGCGTTTTGAATCATTAACGTCTCGATTCTTGCAAATGTGTCGCATGCGTGTGTAGTCAAACATACAGGTCGTCTGGGGACAGCGCTCCTTGATGCGCTTATTCACCTCCGGCGGGTCAATGCCATCCAGGCAGCAGACCTTCTTTAAACGTTCCTTCAGCGGCGGGCACTCAACCCACGTTCGCTGATAGCATCTGCACTTATTTGACGGCTTGTAATAGATTTCATCAAAGCGCGGTAACATATCTTTACAGTTGAAGTGCTCAGGTGTCTGACAGGGTGGCTCCCACATAGAACGGAACGGGGGACACTCCTCACTCTTCTTCTTCCGTTTTGGATAGGCCCCTTCACAGGGATGGCGTTGGGCCGAGCGTAAAACGCAGCACGGCGGCTCCAACAATTTCTCCCGCTTCAGCCTCTCTAGATCAAGCATGTGCTTGTCAAAGGGCAGATCAAGTTCCAGAATATCGCGAGACGGCTTGCAGGTATCTCTTACGTAATGGCAACGCGGATCGGCGGGCTGGCAGGGTGGATCAGGAAATGCGGCTGAAAATTTAGCTAAATTGCGAGCGCTAGATAAACCGCCACTTGCGCTCCAGAGGTACCTGGCTGGTGACAATAAACGAGACAATTTAGATTTTAGTACCATTTCCGAATATAAATTTAGAATTTGGAAATATTTTTGATAGCAAATGCCGAATATTGTGTCAAAAGTATCAAATGACTAGATCTGTGCAAATCAGCATTATCTTTTTACACACTCGGCAATCGTTTCAGCCAGAATTATCGCGAGCCCTCTTGTTGGTCTCTAGCTTAAACGGAGTCTACGACTCTTAAATGGACAGTAACCAACTATAGCTTCAGTGCACCTCTTAACCAAATCTGAGTTGCGATGATGCCCTCTCCATATCTCGCAGAGAGAGGGTATCAATTTGCAGGAGCACTCTGTGCCACAGTAGTCATCTAGGTCTTTTTTGCACTCGGAATAGCTTGGAAATGGGGCCTGTACCTTCTCGCACTTTGAGGGCTCTCTGCATTTTGAGCATTTCCTTTTTATCGTCGCATCTATATGACACCGCAATTTGCACGTCGTGGCCATTGAAAACAAATACTTTTCGATCGTACTCATTGGTGGCCGTGGTGGTGGCCTCTGGCGTCGACAAATAGGCGGATAATACTCCTCATCGGGGCAACAGCTCTTTTTTGGGCGCAGCCAAATAAGTGGACACTCGGGCCAGGTGCGCTGAAAGCGACGATTCTTGTTTGAGGGCTTATAGTAGCACAAATCATGCTTGATTAGGTCACAATCAGCCTCTCCGGGTCTTAAGATTTTAAACAATTGCATGGGGTATTCACCAAACGACACAGACGCTTCATCGACACGCTTGTAACATTTATTCGGAATTTTAATGGGCTTGCATTTAAATGTAGTTTGCGAGCATTTAAACGTTTCAGTGTCGCGCATTTTACAACAATTTTTAGAGCTTGCATCGTAGTTGCCCCAGTTGTAGGCACGCTGTGGATGGAATACCAGAGCTTTAGTCATTTCGCCTGGACACTGCAATAGCTTTGATGTTAAAAGCGGCTTGGAACGCATTTTTTTGAAATTTAAAAATAATTTTCAGATGTGCCGAAAAGGAAATCAAAGACAGAATCTAGAGTAAGCCTTGAACTACAAATAATTTGAAATCTCTTCAACTAGAAGTTGTTCGGAGTCGCCAGCCTCAAAGTCCGCGTAGTCCTTGTTGTGAGTAAAAGGAACAACCTAAACAAATGCTCGCTTAGAAGCTCCTTACTGCCCTCGGTGCTCTTCATATAAGTCATCTCGCCTAAGTTGCATAAATGAATTAACTCTTTTGATTTACTCTAAATACACACTTGTTTTTATACCCTGAACATTGAAATGGTAAAAAGGGTATATTGTATTTGTGCATAATATAAATGTACATATGTAACAGGCAGAAGGAAGCATCTCCGACCGCATAAAGTATATATATTCTTGATCAGCATCTATAGCCGAGTCGATCTAGCCATGTCTGTCTGTCTGTCTGTCCGTCTGACCGTCCGTCCGTCAGTCCGTCTGTCCGAATGTATGAACGCAAGGATATCAGAACCTATAAGAGCTAAAGACTTGAAATTTAAGCTGTAGGTCCTCCTAGTGCCTACGCAGATCGAGTTTGTTTCCGATAACCGATAACTTAATCCGATTCCAAGCAATCGATAAAAATCGATAACGACATCCTGTTTTTTGAGCAATTTTGGTAAATAATAAGAGCTAGAGTCAGCAAACTTTACATGTAGCTTCTAGAAAAGTATATATATATCGATTATCTTTCAATTTATACCTATCGCCACCTCCCCGCTATTCTCTATCTATAAGCGCGCGCTGCATGTGGTGTTGGAATATGAGGGTTCAGGGTATCCCCTAGTCGGGAGCTCCCGACTAGAACCTCTTACTTGTTATATGATGAATACGTGTTTCATCGATTTGGGAAATTCCACTTGCAACAGTGTTAAAAGGGCGGAAAACTTTAATATGAAAGTAGTTTGTTTACCGTCCGCTCAGTTTCAAAATAATTTTCAAAGCTTTTTAAGAACATTGATTTTATAACATACGTGTCACGGGCAAGGCCGGGCTATACCCGCTAGAATTCAATTCAATAATACTAAAAGTTATCAAATACATGAATAATGATTAATTAATTAATTAAACATAATACCCCTTTTACCCATTTTTAATGGGTTCAGGGTATAATTATGTAGAGCTTTGAAAATAAGTTTGATGCAAATCGGACAAAACTTAAAACTACACCAAAAAGATAATTAAACTTTCCACCGAAGGAATTAAGATTTTACGAAATATGTGAAACACTTATCAAATGATTTCTTATGTAGATTCTTGGAAGTGTGAAACACACATTTCCAAAATCGCTAAAACACGTATTCATTAAGTTATTATGTAGAGCTCTGAAAATAAGTTTGAGGTAAATCGGACAAAACTTAAAACTGCACCAAAAAAAAAACTTAGAATCGCATTTCTTGATTGCATTCTTCTGCAAAAATGTGAAACACGTCTCAAATGATTTTTCATATAGATCCTTGAAAATGAATTTGAGCACGAAACGTCATACACCAAATCTTTGACCCCCATTTCCACCAAGGAGGAATACATTTTTGGAAAAGTGTGAAACACCCCTCAAATGAATTTGAACAAAGAACTTTGAAATTGAGTTTGGGCCACTCTAATGGTAAACAAAAAAGTTTCATACAAACGTTTTTCGCGTTTTTTCCATACTTGCTTCCATACGTCTTAACGTGCACCTTCATCACATAAGGTAACTATAGTGAAAATTTCAGCTTCCTAGCTCTTACGGCTTGGGCTGTGCGTTGATCACCAATCAGTCAGTCAGTCAGTCAGTCAGCCAGGACAAACAGTTTTATATATAGAGATAATTATTACGCCATATAATTATTGACCTTTATGTTATATTTTAAAAAACATGCATACTAAACAAAATCTTATCTATATAACATACTTATAGGCACTCGACATAGGCTGCGCACCTTAAGCCGTGTCGTGCCCCCTTAGTTCTTAGTTAGCACCCTACGAAGAAAAATGCATTATCGAAAATCGATTTTTGTTTCAAAGGGGATTTTCAATTAGTGGTGAAAAGAGGCATACAAAAAGTCAAATATTCATTATGTTTAAGAACCTATTATTCAATTTAGACTTCTCCGATTTAAAAATGGGATTAACATGCTCCTTCTGCATTTCGTGGCTCCCGATATTTACGCTATTTTTGTACACCGTTCTTTTTGCCAATTTCCAATCGGATTTCTGTTGCCCATCAATATTTTATTTATGGTACATTGATATCAAATATTTATGCGCCATCATAAGGTTCGATTTGTCTAGGATTTCTTGTTGCGGTAGTATTCCCAAACACTGCACATTGGTGGAGTCTTATAGCAGCTGCATTCGATAGGTGGAGAGGGCGGCAATGGATCTATGAGACACTCTGAATAAGCAGGATACTTGGTTAAACGCTTGCGGCAGTCCTTGGGCCCTCTGATCCCCTTCTTGCACTTGGGTGGAACAACGCTCGTCTTACAAAACGGCATTGTTAAACGTGGACATGACGTTTTTTCTGGAGGTTTGCAGATCTGTAGATCTAAATGTGGCGACCCTAGGGCACAGGGTGGCTTTTCACAGGCCGAAGTCTTTTGTATATGTTCAAACTTGCGCCGCTCGTATGTAACGGGCTCGGAGACGCACTGCAACTTAACCTTGCGCTGCTTTACCACACACTTATTCCAAGTGCGTGGATACTTGCGATTCAGCTTGTCGGACGGCTTATAGTGGGTCAAATCAGAAGGAGGAGCATCCCATAAACAGGGGTTATCTAGACATTTCTTCCTTGCATCAACGAAAGAATCCACCAAAAACTCGGGATCCGTGCGGCACTTGTACTCCGTACGACGAAGTGATTGCCAGCATGGATCCTTGTTTTTCAAGCGATCCGGCTTTTCAATTTTCTTGATGTTTTCTCGGGCCGGAGACATTTTGTACGACTCATTGCAGTCTTCACATGTCTCTGACCTATACAAAGTGTCCAAACCACGCTTGGAGATTAGAAGGTTCGAAGAGCCAATGGTAGAGACAAGTTCTGGTTTCTGCGAAGGTGGACTCCTCTGTACCATCACCAGCTGCAGCTGAGAAAAGCCCTTTCTCAGAAACTGCATTTCGAAGAAATTTTGTACCCAAACGCGTTCAACTATCAAAAAAAATAATTTTTTTTTACTGAACGATTTTCATTTTTTTTTTTTACAGAATGATACTGCCTTCAGTAAATCTAAATAAAAACTGAAAATTGTTGAAAGGAACAAATTAAGATCAAAATAGAGTAAATCTTGTTTGAGGAAGGCACAATCGCATACAATGTGAATAAGTTGTGTTGAGTTTTCATTCCCCAAAAGTGACGTGAAATTGGATGTTAAAGGAATTACAGTATAGTATATACTAGTAGTATAGCTAAGAGGGTGGTATTAACAAAAGTAATCGGCACGGCTCGTCCCCATTCTGTTTCGTATCTGAGCAACTCATGTAGACCCATTTATACTCTTTTACCAATTGTTTATCGGCCAGGACATCAACGTCCACATTAAGGAAATATACTTTTGACCTGCATCAACAGCCTTGGCGACCGCTAGTCCCAGATTTAAAGCCATCTTGGAACCTTCCAAAAATCCGGCATTTAGCTGCTAACATAACACATAACTAGCAACCGGCCGGATCAGACCACTATAGGTTTGTTTACTAGAACTACTAATGAGCATACAGCTCTATATTAGGAACCTATAAATAGATAACTTTCCAAAACATGTCGATATTCTTAAATTATTCTTAAGTTTAATTTGGGGCGTAGATAATCCTAGTTTTAAGAGCTTTAAAAATTATGTGGCTCAGCAAATTTTATTATTGACATTAATATTTTAAAGTTATGTTATCCGTCATTTAACCGGATTCATCTAGGATTTCTTGTTTCGGAAGTATTCCCAAACACTGCACATTGACGGGGTCTTGAGGCATTTGCATTCGACGGGTGGTGCTGTCGGTAACGGGTCTATAAGGCACTCTGAGAAGGCAGGGTACTTGGTTAAACGCTTGCGGCACTTTGATGGCTTTCTGCCGCCGGTTTTGCACTTGGGTGGAACAACGCTCGTCTTACAAAACGGCATTGTTAAACGGGGACACGACGTTTTTTCTGGAGGTCTGCATATCTGTAGCTTTAAATTAGGTGCACCTAGAGCACAGGTGTCCGCATCACAGGCTGATGGAGTCTTGTGTATGCGTTTGAACTTGCGACGCTCGTGTGGAACGGGCTTCCAGGCACATTGCATCTTAACTTTGCGCCGCTTCACCACACACTTAATCCAAGTTCGTGGATATTTGCGCTTTAATTTGTCGGACGGCCTGTAGTAGGTTAAATCAGCACGGGGTACATCCCACGCACAGGGGTCCCGAAGACATTTCTTCTTCGCATCAATGAAAGCATCCAGCAAAAACTCGGGATCAGTGCGGCACTTGTACTCCGTACGACGAAGTGATTGCCAGCAGGGATCCTTGTTTTTAAAGGGATCTGGCTTTTCCATCTTCTTTAGGTCGGTTCGGGCTGGAGATATTCTGTACGACTCTGCGCAATCCTCACATGACTCTGGGCCATACAACGTGTCCAAGCAACGATTGGAGCCAAGTACGTTCGAAGAGCCAATGGCCGAAAGAAGACCTGAGCTCGGCGAATGTGGACACCTCTGTATTACCGCCATCGGCAACTGAGAAAAGTTCTTTCTCAAAGACCGCATTGTCAATTTAGATTAGTCAGAGAAAACAATTTCGAAGAAATTTTATACCCAATCGTGTGATTTACCAAAAATATAGTGTTACTGAACGATTTTCATTTTTATTTTTCCGGAATGATACAAACTCCAGAAAATCTACTTAAGAACTAAATAATGTTGTATAGAACACATGACCATCTCCCGATAAATTTTAAGTAAAAGTCATAGCTTACCTGATGAGGTTTTTTTAATGTCAACTATTTTGATATTACTTGATATAAACCCATAATTATTTAAATGTGGTAGAAATGATTTTTGGCTGCAAATGCATGGAACAGAAAAACTTTTTCGACCACATTGAATACATATACATAAATATATAGCCGAGTCGTTCCAATCCATCGGCCAGACTGTCCGTCGCTCCTTTCTAGGCAGACATTTGAAAATACAAAGCTTTGAGATTGGTAAGGATAGTTTAAGCTTTCTCATGAGCCCATTTGGTAAATGGGCTGTAGAAAAAGGCATTTATGCAAAAAACATTGAAATAATGAAGGAAATAATGCTTGCGGCCCCCACAATATGTGCAAGATGACTGGCCTAGAGCCTTCGATTATATGTGAAGCATCAATGCATTCAATGCCAAGCTTATATAATTCCCAATTTTAAATAACAAGCTCATTGTGATGTATTTTCTCGAATTATTTATAATCATATTTAATCGCATCTTAAACAGTAACACGTCGCAAGAAAATGGGATTCTGATTCCGAGAGTAGCGATTACAGGCCACACACTCATATTTAATCATGTTTTTCTTCTGGACATCCAATTTTCTGCACTCCGCGGGCTTTCTGAACTTGACCGGTGACATGGTTTCATGAGGCCAGTTTTGGCTGTGTTGGGGCACAGCTGGATTGAACAGAGTGTAATGGCTCAAAACTCTTACTATCTTCAAAATCAGCCCAAGTACGCACATAGAATCGGTCCTTTAGTTTTTTGGGTCTATAGTGGATGCGATCAAAGCGGCTCTCTACCAAAAGCTCATGTACAGATTCATCCGGCTCATCCACGGGGACTGCCTCGTGTTTGTCTTCCTTCGCCACATCTTGAACCACGTCCTTTCTAGACAACCAATTTTGACAGAAAGAGTTGCGATCACGAGATCGCGTTCGATAAAAATGTTGATCGTAGCTGGAACGTCGCTTTGTTCGGGGCGCTTCAGACTGGCGGGCCTGCTTGCGAAGGTCCCAGCATTTATTATCCAGTATAGACGAGTTGGCAGCCAGATGAAGGCTTAACTCTCCATTTCTTAAATGTCGCCAGAATTGCTTTAACGTTTGCATATTTGCTTTTAGAATTTAGACACAATCAGGATTTATATTATCCTTTTATTTTTTCCCCCAAAATATCTGTTTTAAAATAAAATTGTGTAACAGACCCAATCATGTTATAAAAGCTTCTGAAAGTGTGTGAAATATATATATTTGATATAAACCCAAGTAGGTGTCTTGGGTGTACTTGGGCTACTTCGTTTTCAATTTAAAAAACCTTTTCAATTTGAAAGTAATGACAGCTTGTATGTGCAAATTCCTAGGATGAATGTTTATAGATTTTCCAAGAACGGAAGTGCGTACACGAAAGCTACAAGCTAGATAACTATAGGCAAGAGAATAATCAAATGAAAATTTAAAAAAAAAATCTCCCTTCATTCCATGTTAGCAACAACTAGGAAGTTCACATTTATTTTACTTTGAATAATTTGCAGTTTTATTTTTGTTTACTATTAGCTTAAATCATTTGTCCGGCTTTAGGCAATCGCATTCGCTGGGTGACTTCGGCGGAGTTGGCTTCTTTCTGCACTCTGAAAAGCTAGGGTAAGGAGCACGCGTCTTCTTGCACTCCTGTGGCTTGCGTGTGCGTTTACAGCTAGGCTTGGCCTTGCTTTTAGAGTCGCACTTGGATGACTTGTCGCCACATGAGGCATCCTCACTAAACAATCGAGGAATTGCGATTGGCCGTGCAGTGTGTCGCAAAGTCAAATGCAAACGCCAAGCCAAATTTCTAAGCATTTTCATTGAATTTTGTTTCGTTAATATTTCCAAATATACTGCTACACTGTCTACTTTTAGAGCACAGCACGTCTGTACAATTTTAAACACTGACAGGAAATAAACGGCAACCATGAGAAAATGTCGAAAAAATATCTCATAAAAATTTGCATTTACGTTTATTCAACATGAGGCTATTTTAAATATTGGTTATTTCGCGAGTATCGGTCAGACTAGAACTCGTGCTCGTTGGGACTTTGGGGGCATCTTGCAATTCGAGCCAAGCCTTAAGCTTGGCCACAAGATTTTGCTGGCGGTAGTCCCCTAGCAATGCGTCGACGTAATACCGCCCATGCATCGCACAAGGCAATGCCGCTAAGGCATTTACATTCGGTCGGCGGCAATGGTATGACGGCGTCCTTTTGGCACTCGGAAAAGCTGGGATAGGGCGTCTTGCGTTTTTCGCATTTGCCAAGAGTGGGGAAAGAAGCACGGCACTTGGGTGGTCTGCGACCAACTTTGCAGCAAGGAGCTTTGACGTACACGCATGCATCTTTAGCTGGTGGGGGGACACAAGACTTCACTTCATTTGGAGCAGTACCCGTCTTGGCGAACTTGCGACGCTCTATCTTGGGTCGCACCATTTTTTCGTAGAGGCATACTTTTTTTGGTTTGACAAGGAGACGTGGGCATTCGTTCCAAGTCACCTGGTATTTGCGCTTCTTCTTATCTGAAATGCGATAATACTTCATGTCGTAGCGAAGGTCGAAAGTACATATCTCTGGTTCACAATCCTCTATCTTCCACATCGACACCAGGGGAGGACGGGTAACCTTCGGCTTGGGAACGTGCATCTTCGTGGGCTTTAAGCCACAGGTGTATTCATTAAGCACAAGACCACATGTAGAGGCAGCTGCTGGCTTACACTCCTCCTTGTCCGAATAATGGCGTACTGGTCGACTTGCCAGGCTAAGCGATCCCAGACGAGCCGCCGAGATGATGTTGCCTACGCCACATCTTTTGGGAAAAGAAAGCATGCTGAAAATTTTCTCACAATGAAAATTTTAAATGTTTTTTTAATTTTGTTATAATTTAGAAAAACCGAAAATCCTTAACAAATTTTTGAAGTTCCAAAAGATGTATCCAACGAACAGTCGTAACACAACTAACCCCAAAGCAAAGCAAACTCCTTAGCTTATCCAAAAGCAAGGGCTCCTTTGATGTTGTACTGTTTAACATAGCCTTTTTAGCTTCTCTATATAAATCTAGTGCCTTGTAATATGTTTATGACAAAGTACCAATTTCTTTACTACACTTATAGATAGCAGTCTATGAAGAAGTTCCCTATGCAATCATAACTTAAAAATTGATTTCAATATATTATTATTTATTTTCACAAATAACAAGCAACTCGGTCGCTGATAACCACCTCAGAAAGGTCAACGAATTTAATTGAGTTCTTTTTTTTTTATTGCTGCTAGAAAATCTGATTAAGGATAGACCATTTTGTTCGTAATGCAAACTCATGTCGTCAGACGATTCTTTCAATGTTCTTGTCGAGAGTTCGTACCTAAGAGATTATGGCCATTAGCCTGTCGAAATAAATTTTACAAATAATCTTCCGCTTTCAGGTCAGTCTGATTTTAATAAAAAATTGCATGGAATTTAAAGCACATTTTATTCAAGTGTGGGCTTCTTAGGATAACGTATCTTAAATATGTATACTTTATTGAACCTTAATACCCAATTACCTAACATATCTCGAGAACCTCGCGAGATTCGCTCAAAAACAAATGCTGAAAATCTATAGTTTTGATATTCGGAACAAGAGGAGAATGCAAGAATTAAAGGCTTTACACATTTACGATCTAATCAATAATCAAACTTTCCGCGTCGTTCAAATCTTTCGTCTTTAAGATTAAAGCAGACTGGCGCACCGAAAAGGTTCATCAAATCTATCTGCTTCTATCCCTTACATATTAATTTGAATAAGGGAATTAATAAAGCAGATAAGAAAGTCTTCTATTTACAAATTTATTTATTTTTTTTATTTTGCATTTCGCATAATTCGATAAAATTTTTACCGTCAGGAAAGAGTCTTATTGTCTTATTGCCGATCCCACCGACAAGCGATCTGCTTTTAGCAAATTATCAGCCAAAAGCGCTTTCTCAAAGGGTTTCTTCCTTTCATCCATTTGCTTTCTGCCAAAAACATTCACAGTCATAGGCTTCTCTTCTCTTTGCTTCCTGCAGATGACCTCCCCGACCATTTCAAAGGGTTTTTCTTCCTTTTGCTTGCGGCAGATAATCTCCGGATTCTTTGCTCTTTGCTTCCTGCAGAGGACCTCCCCGACCATTTCAAAGGGTTTTTCTTCCTTTTGCTTGCGGCAGATAATCTCCGGATTCAGACTGACTGGCTTCTCTTCCTTTTGCTTTCTGCCAAAAACATTCGTCATAGGCTTCTCTTCTTTTTGTTTTCTGCAGAGGATCTCATCGATCACTTCAAAGGGTTTTTCTTCCTTTTGCTTACGGCAGATCCACTCCATCTCTAGATTCATACTGCCTGGCTTCTCTTCCTTTTGCTTTCTGCCAAAAACATTGGCAGTCGCTGGCTTCTCTTCTTTTTGTTTTCTGCAGAGGATCTCTTCGATAATTTCAAAGGGTTTTTCTTCCTTTTGCTTACGGCAGATCCACTCCATCTCTAGATTCATACTGACTGGCTTCTCTTCCTTTTGCTTTCTCCCAAAAACATTGGCAGTCGTAGGCTTCTCTTCTTTTTGTTTCCTGCAGAGGATCTCTTCGATCATTTCAAATGGTTTTTCTTCCTTTTGCTTACGGCAGATCCACTCCATCTCTCGATTCATACTGCCTGGCTTCTCTTCCTTTTGCTTTCTGCCAAAAACATTGGCAGTCGTAGGCTTCTCTTCTTTTTGT
Source organism: Drosophila ezoana (assembly GCA_035045725.1). Classification (NCBI taxonomy): domain Eukaryota; kingdom Metazoa; phylum Arthropoda; class Insecta; order Diptera; family Drosophilidae; genus Drosophila; species Drosophila ezoana. Next base: position 276,456 of record JAWNOU010000166.1, read on the forward strand.
TTCCTGCAGAGGATCTCTTCGATCATTTCAAAGGGGTTTTCTTCCTTTTGCTTGCTGCAGATAGTCTCTGGATTCAGACTAACGGGTCTCTCTTCCCTCTGCTTTCTGCCTATGAAATCTCTATGACTAGCAATAGGTTTTTCTTCTCTGGAAAAGGTCCTAGCTAGCGATTTTTCCTCGTTTTGCTTTCTGCAGACGATTTCTGTATTTTTAACGACCGGTTTTTCCTCCTTTTGTTTTCTGCCAATATCCCCATTCGTACCAACGGGCCTTTCTTGCCTTTGTTTTCTGCCAAAGATCTGTCCATCCGTACTGATCGGTTTTTCTTCTCTTTGTTTTCTGCAGAAGATCTCTCTTATTGCTTCTGGCTTTTCCCCCTTTTGGCTTCTGCAGAAGATCTCGCCTTTTATGCTGGTAGGTTTTTCTTCCTTTTGTTTTCTGCAGAAGATTTCTCCACCTACGGGCATTTGTTCCTTTATCGTGCGGGATAATATTTCTCCACTGGTAAGGACTGGTTTTCCTTTTAGTTTTCGGCAGTAGATTTCTCCATCTATATTTACGGGTTTTTCTTCTTTTTGTGTTCTGCCAAAGATCTCTCCATTTATTCGAACGGGTTTTTCTTCCTTTTGTTTTCGGCACAAGATCTCTCCATGCATATTTAGCGGCTTTTCTTCTTTCTGTTTTCGACAATTGATCTCCCCTTCGAGGATTGGCCTTTTGCTCGCGGGTTTTCTTCCAAAATCCTCCCCGGCGACACCCAACGGTTTTTCTTCCTTTTGCTTCCTACCGGAAATCCCCCGGTTGATATTGCGGGGCTTATCCTCTTTCTCCAAAGAATAGTTACTCAGTTGATTTACACTTTGGGCTCCTCCAATTGGGAATCCAGCCAACAAGGATTTTTGGTTTTCTGTATGCCTCTGTAAGAATCCCTGTCCACCTGCCGTCCTCGAACGCAACAGCGCTGTGAATCTTGAACTGGACGACATACAACGACATACTGGGCTTACGACACGAACGCCTTTCGCAATAGACAATATACCAGACATTTTGTAGGTGTCGTATCAAAAAATAAGGTAAAAATAAATAAATTAATTTGGAAGTTACGTCGAGAAGAAAAAAAATGTTAAATTTGTTATTATTCTGGCCAAATCATGTCTTAATCTGAAAGTGCTACAAAAATGTCTTTAGGACTGTGTAAAAATCGAATATATGCCTACTTTGATTTAAAAAAAAAATGGTCACAGCTAGCTCTATGGCTGCCACGCAACATGAACTACCTGAACTCATGTAAAAGAATCCACTACGCTGCTATTATAAAGAATAATCGTATAAATGTATGTATGCCCTTTGCCCGACAAAAGTTACATTTTTGCTAAAAATAATCGTGTTAATTGATAAAGCCAATAGACTGGATTCTTATCAATTTTGGCTACCTCGGCTACACAGGAGTTTAATTTGCAGCTCTAAACATTTTGGTAAAACCGAACCCTTTGCCGAGAATAGGAGAAACAAATATTTAGAATCAAGTATTTATTATGAATTCGAATGAAAAATGTACTGTTAATTCGTCCATTATTTTCAAAATAGAGTTTACGATCAATTGATTCTAATGATCGTAAAATATGCTGTCGATGCTACTAGGTAAATGCCCAATAAAAGTGTAGCCTTGATAACCATCAGTTTATTAGGGGTTGCAGGGATCCATGCTTATTTTGCCGGTTTGGAGACGCCTGTTTAGAACCTTGAGCAGCTCGCACATTGGTATCTCTTCCCAGCAGTAGCATTCAGATCTGCGCCTCTTGCGCAGCTTGGGACGTCTGCACTCCGAGAATGCTGGATATGGCGCCTTCACCTTTACGCAATCGGAGGGATATCGGATACGTTGGCACTTGACTGGAACACGCACAGGCCTACAGCGGGGCATTGTAAGTTTTGGACATTCCAAGTCCTCGCACTTTTCTTCGGGTGGCTTGCAGGCTGTGCTAGGTCTCTCCTTGGGCTTGCGACGCTCAAAAGGTGGGCGCGCATCCTTGACATGGCAACAGATCTTCTTGGGCTTGATTTCAATCGGTGGACACTCCACCCAGGTGATCTGGTACTTGCGCTTGTTCTTGTCCGATTCTTTATAGAGACACTTGTCGAAGCTAGGAAACTCTAGCTCCGCGCAATCGATATCACAGCAATCCTTGCTGAATTTTATCAGGTTATAGAAGGGAAAAGTTTCTTCAATAGTCTCCGCCTTGCGTGCCTTGGGGTGGTCATCGACGCAAGTATCATTTTTCTTCTCCGAAGACTTACTTTTCCCCTTGCATGTTGGAGTGGGATTGTGCGTCTTCGCAAAGCCTCGAAGCCCAACAGAATTCAGAATCTGGGCTTTTCCTAGCAGGCATCGAGACCTGCCAGATATTTGTTTCAACATCGACATTGAACTTTAAAAATTTGAAACCAAAAAGGAGGGAATTTTAAATTTTGAAAATTTTTCCAGAAAGCCGAAAAGGAAAAATTAAAATTAAATTTCAGCTGTCGCAGTTGATTGCAGACTGAACATTTTCAGGCTACACATTCCTACCCTGAAAATCAATGACAGTCATGTTAACGTCTGCTTTGATCGTTTTATTTTTTCGAAAGTAAATAGGAAAAGGTTTTTTATATACTTTATATACTAGCGATTACACCCGGGTCCAGGCTTCTTAACAATGTAAATGCAAACCAACAGAAAGGCAAGAGTAAGAGCAGTCAAGTCTCTCATCTGGCATGCAAAGTATCTTTGGGGTTCCTGCTGCGCATGTGCAAATGCACACAATATTGCTCTAGTCAAGAATGCCTGACTCGAAAATACCCTGTATTCCGCGATAAGCTGCCGTAACAAACAGTCGAACTTTCTTTTCTTCATACATACACAAAAACTTACGCAAGACAAGTTATTGAATATCTTCGCTGTCTATAACTCGATCTTAATGAAATATTGAATACTTGGGATGAAAATGTATTTACATACCAAAAAATAAGGAAGTACTTTTATAGATAAAATGCAATAAGTACATTTAATATTTTAGACGCAATCTTTGGGCTAGGTGGGTCCAAGCTGTAGGCTATCAATTTGTGTGGTCCGTACGCTTCCGTGCCCAAAAAATTTAAACCTTATCTGAAAAGACGATTTTTGCACACATGTCGTCCCTTTCTCTCTGCGAACAGAGTATAAACGAATAATGAAAGCCACAAGTCTTACGGAAAGAAAATCAAGGGGCACTGCGTGCCATATTAAATTCGCTTTATAGCAAATTACCAATGCAGATATATACACACAAATCAGTTATACTCGGCATCTATCAGCATATGGTCGCAGATACATATATTTGTAGATCGTATATGCATGCAGGCCGCATTTATTCGAGTTCGACTGCCAGCAACGGGCCGAGAGCTTCGAGTTTGATGTACGAGCGCGTCTACCAAATGCATGTGCATAATCAAGAGGAAGACAATCGAAATGAGTGGAATCACATTTAAGCAGCTGCCAAAAGGCAAAGCTCGACTTCAACATAATTGATGAATGGATGGATGGATGGTTGGATGGCTTGGTTGCATTGGTTACCTGAGATACTTTGGCTGCCCTCGCTGGATTGACGACAAAACGTTCTGGCCGCATCCGCAGCTAAATCTTTCGCCTACCTGCCTAAATAATGATGTCGCATTATTTATGCGGCGCTTGATTTGCATAGGCATAGTGGGCCGGAGCTCAAGTTGTGCTGCTTGGGCAAGGCAATGCTTTCTTTAATAAATGTTTAATTTATAATTGATTTTCTCTCAGCTCCACACACACACACACACATGCACGAACGTAAACACATGGACAAAACGCCTTAGCCTTAGCTAAACCCTATAACTTTTACTCAGCCCACGAGGCAGCTGAACCGCAAAAGGATTTTGCCCGCGCACGAAAACACTTAATTAATTCGCATAGACAGACAGGCTATGTGGCGCTTGGCATTGGGGAAACCGGCAGGTCGAGGACACAGCCCACCCAGCTGGTCAGACAGCCACAACTACAACCACTGCACACACACACACATAATTGAAATAATTAGAAATTAGAATGGAAAATGTATGCAAGTCGAGTTGACGATAACAACGCCCTAGAAATGCGACGCCCACACTCCGTGTGGCCCACCGAGGCATATTTAAAGTGTAGCGACGGCGACTGCGGAAGAGCAACTACTATATGATTTAAACTATATATATGTGTGTGAGTGTGTATATATGCTTAGTCCCTTTTAAGCAAGCCCGCGACAACAGTCCTAGCCCAGTCGAGCCCAGTCGAGCTGCCATGCGGCAAAAAGTTGTTACCAACCTCATAAGCAGTTTCGATTTACATTGTAGCACTGGCAATTAGAGATGACACTTGGCGTAGGGAATATCGATAAGTTGATATTAGACGACATCTTAAATATTGACATATGATATTTTGTGTTATAAAATCGATCAATTATGTGGCGTTATTACATATTCTCTAGGTAATTTAAGAAAAGAGTTAAACATGAATAAAATAATTAAATTCGAAATCGATTATTTATTATTAATTCAATTAGCTATTTTAAGGTTTTTCAATGACTTAAAAGAACTTCCGTTAAATAATTCGAATGAAACACTTACATAAATATGAGCACATACATACAGTTAGAGATTTCATTTGCGTATTGAGCATATTGATAATTCGATATTTATACGACTGTAAAATTTACTTTGCACTTGACTTGGACTTAGAGATGACATTTGTTTTGTCAGAATATTGATTAGCCGATATATTTGGGACCCTTAAATTAAGTAACTTTAATACTCTATTCGATAGCAAGGCCGTGTTGTAATGAGGAATTAATACAATCATCAACATAAATATTCTATACATCAAATAGCTCATTCTCAGCCATCATCGCGCTTTCTGGATCTATTTGTAGACTGTAATTGCTCAATTAATTGAAAGTTTGCAGTTCGCGATATATCAACCCTGCTCAAACTAATCAGCATATTCGATAACAAAGGCGCTTCCATTGCCATTTGCTGTAAGCACAGTCAACGGCAGGACAACGTTAAGGACAACAAATGACGTGGGGATACATTTGCTGCTAATATCCGTTTACGTCTTTAGTTGGAAGAAAATTACAATATTTCGTGTGAGATAGTTTGCCCGACGCGTACAAACTACACCCCAACACCCACCATGTAGCCCTCTATATAAGCATATAGGGTTTATATGTACATACTACATATATATACGTATATATAAAATATATAAACAGTGAGCTTGAGCTACTTTTGTATCTAATTTAAATTTCACAATTTGGTGAGCAAGAAAAACGCCAAGCGAAAAATGAGCTGGGCCTCAGCTTAAGCTAATTTTCTCGAGCTGCGTAGCTGCCGGACTGGGTTGGGTTATACGGGCATGTCTCGGGTTCGCTGCCGGATTAAAGCCCAGCAAGTGGACACAGACAAGGGCCTAACAAGGGGTTTCAGCAGTATGAGGTTTTGGTTTTGTGCTTGTGCTTGTGATGTTGCTTTTTCCTTTACTGCTTAGCCAAATTATATTATGACTTGTTTAAAATTCAAATTTGAAAACACTAAAATCATGTTTTCGATGTCTGGCCGCCGTTGTCCCCCACGTTGGGCTGGGGCATAGTTTTGGCCAAAGGTTTAAGTAGCGCACGCGGCTGGCACTTGCCACAGGCTGGGGGCGTCATGGGGGTGGTTTGGCATCTTTGCCTTTAAATGCGCCACTCGCAACTTCAGCAGTGTCTGTGTTTGTCTCGGCCGGCGCAAGGCAATGTCCTTTGCTTGTATATCCTCGAAATGGATGTGTGTATCAGTGTATATATGTGCTTATTATATTTACCTTCAGCTAGCCACATAAATTTAACATGGCACTGTTTACGAATGTGTGCGTGTATACGTGTGTCCTGCATGCCATTTGAAAATTTGCTTCTAAACAATTTTAATGATTTCATTAGTTGTAGCCATAGAAAACTAGTAGTTAAATGAGGAAATTTCGTAGCATGAAATTTAGTTTAATATGGTTTGAATTGATTTGTGCTACAGTTGTAGTCAAAATATAAGGTTGAGAAAAACATCTGTATAACAAATTGTATGCATACACTTTACATACTATTCGATTTATCGTATCTACATCCAAAATCAATGCCAGCTTGCCTGTCCTAACCACTTTCGTAACCAAGTCAATTAGGCTCATTTACAGGCAGACATAAAGTTTTGCGGGCGGGAAACTATTGCACGTGCATAGAAAACTTAACATTATACTTGCATATATCCTTTACCTAGCCTTACAATCTAATTAACTGTCATTGTGTTAAAAAGACGCCAAACTGGCAACCAAAACTCGCTACCCGCCACACTTTACACGCTTCCCGCCGCCTGTGGCCTGCCAGCCGAACAATGGCAGGCCCGCAGACCGGCTGTTCGCGTGTCAGTCCTGACGGCAGCCCAAGTCCTGCCGAGTTGCAAGCTCCCCCCGCGGGGCCAACACGGGCAAGTCACGTCATTTGAGGCGCTAATACTAATGCGTTGGCAATAACTGGGGCTACACAATTTTACATGCTCTCGCGTGGCTCCCTTCGCCAGCCTTCGGAAACTAATCAATAGCGCAAAAATTTTACGTTTAATTAAAAATGTCTGCGTGTGTAAACCGGGCAGGTGGCAGAGCCTCAAGACAGTTTCTTATTGTTTAGGAGTGTTCCACGTGCGCCGTGTCTATGACTATGCAAAATGCCATGGAGTCGGGATGTCTGAGTCGGGGCTAGTTAGCCATAGGGTTGTGGCATTAACCGAACTGTCAGACTGATAATTGCATTGCATAATGCATAATTACGGCCCAAAGCAAGGGGCAAATAAGGCCGCAGATATTCACTCAGTAGATACTTTTCGAAATTGCTTTTAACACAACTAAAGTTTTATACCTAATAACATAATTAATTTTCAAAATCAAAGGCATGTTTCTATATTTTTCAAAGAGATTGCTTCGATGATGTGTATGCAAGGATAGTGAATAGTTTACTAAAATAATTTATGATCAGTTTTCATCAGGAGTTTCACACAAAAACCTTACAACAACCTGCTAAAAAGACCTGCTTATTGAAACAAAAACTTTGCTATCACCTGGCGTTTCGTCTGAAGGCTTCTGATTATTTCGGATGAATCGCGTTAGGAACTAATTATAAAGTGCGGCCCACACATATTTGCTTTTGCAATTACCCAATATTTGCATTACAAAACTTGAAAAGAGAATGAATCATTTCCGACACATCTTACTATAGTTCTTCAATTATATATACGTTCTGAAACTGTATTTTAAATATTTTTGAATAATTTCTTTTGATTCGATTTAGGTGTTTCCCTGGCGAATCTTAAGCTCGCAGTTTGTTTATGCAAGCCATAGATATGCTTCCTCCGCATCCTGTTCTGCTGTTGCTGCTCTGGGCAACAAAGACAGGTCCGAATGATGCCGAATGTAATTACATATCCTTAACAAGCACACACACAAGCAAACCTAATAATGTGTATGTGTGTGTGTGTAACTGTGGCTGCATTTGGTTTGATGTGCAAAATGAAGACATTTGGCTGCGGTTTGAGTTTGAGCCCCGTCGGCTATAGATTTTCTTAGGCAAGCCAACACACACACACACACACACACACACACAAACGCTCTCTGTTATATAATGCACAGCACATATGTGTAGATATGTATATGTATATTTACCTGTGCCTGTCCTAGCCCCTCAGCCTGATTTTCCTGCCCGCTGGCCATGCGGGGGCATCAATATAAACTGCCTTCAACATTTAATTAGTGTGTTTTCGCATACATAGAAACTGGTTGGTCATGTATACAACGTGGACTATGCAAATGTCGACGCGCACAACTGTACAAGCTTACATATATACCATACACACACACACACACACACACTCACACCACACACACATGCTGGTCGCATGCAGAAGACATTGACGTTCAGTTGGTTATGCAAATTCCATGCCAACACCTTTTCGGCCAAAGACCAAGACAAACTTAAGTGGGTGTGCGGCTGTATGTGCGTGTATAACATGCATACATACTTAGACAAACATGCACATAAGCCGAGACACACACACACACACGCATACACACAATTGCCTTTTATAATTAATTTTACAGTTAAGTGTATTTCAAGAAAGTTAAATTTACGTAAATTCGAAAATTTTGAAAGGCCATTGCCTTGGCCAAATCCTACAGCTCACAGGCCCAAGAAGGAAAGAAAGAGAGAGGAAGTTTTCTAAGAGTGTGTAAGTGTGTGTGTGTGTGTGTTGGACAAGGCATAATGGCAGGGCGAGACATCGCTGTGGCTTGTGTCTGAGACATTTGACTGCTTTTTGGGTTTAGTTCGTCCCAGACTAGCACCGAATTTTATTGAAATTGCCTCGGGTAAGGGTTAAGGGCTTAGACCGGCTATGTGGTGGGGCTTGGCGTCTAGTGGCATCCACTGGCCGCCTAGGCAACACTTACATAATGCAATCTAATTATGTGAGCCGGCACATAAGTGTGTGTACATCTATCCTGTCTGTCATTTCAAAGCAATATGGCGACTGAGCGCTAAACTCGCTCGTGCACAAGTCATTTATAAGCGCACAAGTTGTTTTAAATTTATGGAAATTGATTTTACACTAAAACAGTTTGGTCTTTACTTGAGGATCTGCAAGGTTTTAAATAAAACAACAACCAAGTTGCTTCAGCAACTAAGAAACATGCAAAGCAATATTTATAATTAACAAATAATAGTTGTATGGTTTTGTACAATAAAATGTTCAGCTCTTAGCCCTAAGCAAAGGTGCATTGAAGACTAGCAGACGCTACCCGGCGTTGTTCATACTAAGTTATTTTCTTTAAGTTGAATATTTGTTATCGTTTTCATTTATTTTACTCTTATGGAAAATTTATGTCAAGCTATTTTAAACAAAAGTTAAATTGAGGTAGAATAAACATTATAATCCCGTATTATAATTTCCTCAAAGCTTTGGACCTAAGATGTCCATTCTTTTTCGTGCATATATAGGCACATTATAAAATGTTGCAATCATTTGCACTTATTTGCAAATTGCTTTGTAATTTATGTCCTGTGGAACTCGGAGTAAAGGTTTTGCATGCAATGCCTGGCCTGTCTTAGCCTGCGTAACAAATGACGCCAACGCCTAAGTTGAAATATTGATCAATAAATTGCTATAATACAAAAAACTAACAAGACACGAAAATCGTTAATACGAATACCTTTTCCTACAAACAACAATCGGGGTGCAGTCACCAACAAATGCAGTTAGATGGACACTCAAGTATACACACACACACTTACACCTACACTCACTCACTCACACACACAGCCACATACATATGAACAGCTTTTCATTGGAGTTCAGGCAAGTGAAGAACCGAACCATTTAACCAACCGAAAATATTTCGAATTCATGACAAATGCATAAGATTTCAACAATGGCAGCAGAATGTGATGTCGAGGGCTGCACGTAGCATGTTACCCTAAACAGTTAAGTGCAATAAATACATGACTCACACACATACCCACCCACACAGATACTGTGTATGGACACTGCCATAAACACAATCACAATCAAATAAATTACAAAGCATTTAATAATTCATTCAAAAAATGGCCACAAGTACATGACTAGCAAATGGCAGAGCCACAAAAACTCAAACCCTGGCTCGAAAGCCTGATAATTTGAAAAATCAACAAGATATATACAACAAATATATACATATACGTGAGAATATGTAGGCATGTGCAGATGTGTATATTCATAACTGTAAATGCATTTTGACCACAATGGAAGGGTTTGGTTTTTAGGTTTTGTTGCATACTTTAGAGCAGCTGCTGCTGCTGCTGCCGCCTGCCTTGAATTTGTCTTTATGCACTTGTCTGTCTAGCTCCCACACACACACACAGACACATCTATAAGCATATCTCTCTTTTCTCTCTCCCTCCCTCTCTCTCTCTCTCTCTCTCTCTCTCTCTCCCTCTCTATCTTTCTCTCGCCCGTGCCAGTATGCCATAGCACTCAATTAGAAGAATTTTGTCATTGTGTCTAACAACAGTTTTGCCATTGCCCTATCTCGTTTCCACGCACTCACACTCACACACAAACACACACACACTCATCCGCTTGTTTTGTATTTTGATGTTGTGTGTTAAATTTCGAAGCCATTTTTGTTATTTTGCACTTTTATTTTAAATATTTGATGCCTTGCATATTGATTGGTGCTCTGTGCAACGTGGCGCATGAGTAATAAATTTATCCATATACACTTACAAGCATTTTAACTACATACATGTATATATGCTACACATGTATATAGACAATAGCAATATTTCATTAGTATGTGTATTGCAACGTATTAATAGCCGAGAAGAGATATGTATATTACGAGAAGCGAAAGGTGTGAATATAACAAAGAAAAACATATGAAATGTTACGTTTTGCAGATTATTTAGTTTTTCAGTTGATATTTTAGTATGCCCACATCCCAGTTAGGGAATTTTTAGGGTATGAACTTTCGTTTTAACTTTTGAGAGTTACATCGATAAGATATCGTAGAAATTTCTCAGTCAAATTGACAGATATATTTATAGCTTTGTGTCAACAACTTTATATTCGTATTCAGTTGTTTTTTTTATATACATATATTGATTTTATGAGCTTGGTCTAGCTATGAAGATATGATATGAAGGAATGTGAACCAAGTTTCGTGATCTTCAGCACTGTGCAACTTCCATTTCTTATTTGGATCATTCGATATTTCACATATTAAATCTAGGGCTGGTGCTGAAGGAACTTAAACGTTGATGTACGTACAGACCAATGCCATTTAGGCAATGTCTTTTGTTCTTCACCTCCGAATACGAACCGTAATTTCTCGTGGAATGCGTTTGCCAACGTTTGCCGCCATCGCCTATGGGCACGCCGTGGAACTGCTCCAGCTGGAGTCATCTGCCAGTCACAAAGTCGGCGTGGGTAAGAGATTCGTGGACGGCGAAACCAAAGCCACGCAGCGACCGACAACAGCAGCACTAATCAAGAAATCCAAAAAGCATAGCATATTTTCAGGCTGATTATATTTGCAGTCGGACGGGAGGCGGCGTGACACCTGAACAGAGCACAGAGAGTCTGAGAGCTGGCAGGCCTGATTGCCAGTGCCAGTCCGGGATGGCCGTGTCTGGCTCATTCACATTGTTGGGCTTAAGTTGCACCTAAGCGTTGCCAACAGTCGGCCAGCCGGCCCTAATGTATGCAACAAATCTCGCCGAAGCAACGCATTTTGTAGCCATTTAAGCTACTTGCATAAATGTAGCTGCAGCCAGCAGCCTCCACCCGTCACACGGCACCCGGCTACCCGGCTCCCAGCACCCCCGTCAATAGAAAACCTAGACCCACTGAGCTGAGATCCAAGGTAGGCGACTCCAAATACAGAGCCGGGTGTGAGCTGTTGGGGTAATGAGTGCTCCAGTGCGGCTTTGACCGAGCACAGGGCCATGGGCCTGTCCAATGTTGCAACTCTCACCTCTCGCCTCTTGCCAACCCGCAAACGTTGGCAAATGAATCTCATTTGCATTTAAATTAGGAATGAAGCTCGATTTGTTGTTGCTGCTGCAACTTCTAACGTTACATGGGTCTAGGTCTGGTTCTAGGCTCTGGGCAATGGGCTCTTGTCTCTTGGCTGGGGTACAGGTTGAGGGACGATTTTTAATGAAGACAGCGCAGCTACTTAGGCGCCAACATGCATGCATGCATGTCGCCACCTATAGCACTCCTTGTTCCTCCAAATCTCTCCATCAGCCTCTCTCTCTCCGTCTCTCTCACCACCTCTCTTTCTCTCTGTTTGCATTGGAAATCTGGTTATAGAACTTTCCTACTTAGCTGAGCTGCGTTGGGCAGCTCATGGTTTTCGGACAAGTTGCTCGATTGCATGCGAACTAATGGACAACAGCTTGGGACAAATGTGCTGGTAAATAACACAGACAGGAGCCAAGGGGGACACGGTACTGAGCTCAACTAAATGGGCGACGTTATGGCAAATATGTTAATAACCATTTTTGTGAGCGGGGCTCTACAAAATTTTAATTAGAAATGTTATATGAGGCGCACGTTTTTGGCTCTCCATATGCCGGTCAGTCCTGGCCGTGCTTGGACAACATTAGGGTTAAATGTGCAATGTGGGCGGACCTGGCATAAGGAAAGGGGCAAAACAGATAGCGTGGGCCGATGCGACGCTCAACGACATGACAGTAATTAAACTTTAATAGTAGATAATATAAAAGAAAAGCTCAGTTAACGCTTGGATATACTCTATCTGACTTCTGTGTGAGTACAGAAATCATAGCTCTGACCTGTTTCAACGTCAATTTAGATTAGATAAAAATGTTAAAAAAAAACAATTAGATTGAATTGCTTAGAAAGGCAAGCTTAAGAAATTTGTCTGAAAATCAATAGTTATCGATAACGGGCGATTATCGAAAGTTGTTAATAAGCCTAGTGCAATGCAATGTTAAGGTTTCTAGCACTTTTAATCTTTAAATTTATTTGATATTATATTACATTAGTTACGATCTTAACACGGAACTTCATTGTGACGCTGCCACCTTGACCTTTTCGCTTATTATTCCAATAGTAGTTCTCAATAATGACATATATTTATTATCAAGGCATAATTTATGTACATTAGAGTACGTGATAAATTTTCACTTTTATCTAAGACAATTCATTTCTGTCAAGCATTATTTGAAATTAAATAAAGTCATTTACATATAACAGCCATAATTATCTAACTCGTTTAGACTTATCATTAAATCGTTCATTTGTTACGTTTATTCGCTCACAATTCAACCTGGTGGTTGCTCACCTGGCTTATGGGCCGCTTCTTGGCTTTAATTAGCTAAGCGCTAATGCAAAATTACAAGGAACTAAATGCAGAAAGCTTGTGGCGCACCCGCTCGGCAGGTGGTGCACACGGGTGGGGGTGGTTGGGCTGGTGATGGTACTGCTGTTGGTGTTGGTAATCTTGTTTTGCAACACTGGCCCACCACTGCCAAATGCAATGAATGCAGCTATTCATTTATGTCAACGGTAATGACATTTTACATTGGGTGTGTGCCGTCCACGACGATGACGACGACGTCCGACGTCCGACTAGCAACAATTGCAACTCATGCAGCCGTCTCCTGGTAGGCTCTACATTCGCAGGGAGGGCTGGGGCTTTTTGTGTTTGGGCCCGGCTGCCATAGACAAGTGTCAGTTGTAATTGAAAAATAGGAATATTAATTTTAAAGCGTTATAGCGTCATATGGCTTACACCAAGGTAGTTGTCGCGGGGCTGGGCGAAGGGCAGAGGGCAGGGTCGACAAAGTGTAACATGTTCGAGCAGCATGAGACACTATACAACAATGCAGCGCAAAGTAATTACATTTTGTTTAGTCAATACCCACGGAAGCAGAGACTGTTAAGGATTGGTTCGGCAAACAGTAAATGGGATCTTACGATTTATGTAAATTAGCATAAATGTTGAACACGAGCTTATACTCAGCTTATACTAATTTAAAAGATATTTCTTATTTTCGCTTGCTTAGTGGAACTCTTTTTTGCTAGAAAAGAAGCTATCGTTTGTGCTATTCATAATTTAAAATATATTAATTTATTAAAAAAAAACATTAGGGTATTCCCAATTGCATGCAGTGCTGCAAAAAGAAGACTTGGTCAGTTTTGCTAGAACTGGCTGTTAACTGTTTCTGTTAAGTATAGTGCTACAAGATACACTTCGTATATTTGTTATTTCTTAGACATTTTGTTATAAAAAATACCAAGGAAACGGCGAAAGCTTAAGAAGAAGAATCAGATTTCAAAAGGCTTACTAAACAAATCAATAGAAGACTAGACTAAACAAACGCCTCCTAAATACTGGCATACATATAAAAAGGTCGTTCACACTAGAGCCTGTGGAAAATTTATCTACATAAGTCAACTTTAGTCAGCCTTGCTGACAACTGTGAATACCCGAATATTCAGCTCAAACCTAAAATTTGATTAGGAGACTTAAGAGACTCTGAGAACCCTCTAGCACCGAGTAGACGTTGCATAGACTTTATACGGCATTGTCATGTGTCTTTAACTTTATCAAATTTTACCAAGAAAACTTAACTATAAATGGGTTGATATACGAAATCGCAAAGTCATGGTGTATTTATCATCCATTCTCCAAACTTATGTTAAGTTCTTCATCCAGTAGAGAGGTTTTACCGAATGAGACATTTAACGGCCACGCATTCAAGTTTCGAGTGGTATCTTTATTACTTGTACCTGATCGGTAGAGAAGCATTTCTTTTGGATGCACTCAGCCCGTGCTAATGGCCAATCGCTGAGTACACAGGAAGCGGCAGCCGCTGGAGCTGAGGAGCTCGCAATGTCGCCGAGCCGGTCGCCCCCGCAGAGTGCGACAGGGACAATGGACAATAAAATGGGTGTGTTGCTCTACGGCTAAAACAAAAATGTTTCTGCTGTTGTCATTGTGCTATTACATGTGTTGCCTAAGGGGGAGGGGTGGTGGGGCCTGAGGGAAAGGGTGCGCTGGGGTAACAGGACCAATCAGCAGCAGGCGCACAAACGTTACTTTTTCTTTTTCTTGATAAAAACGCAGCGTCGGCAGCGAATGAGAAGTGTAGAGAAAAGCGTAGACCAGCACACACGCACACACACAAACACACGCTCGCACACGTACGCGCGCAGTCACATCCCATAACACATGTGAGTGTGGCCCAAAGAGAAGAAAACAATTGCATAAAAATGCAAAGCTTTTGGGTTTTCTCAACGGCCGCCTAAAATAAAAATAACGCATCGGCAACAACAACAACAAGAAACAAAGCAACAAAGGAAACAACAACGAGAACAACCAAAATGCCAAAAAATAACAACAAGAAGTAAAAGAAAGCGACAGACAAACAACAAACATAACGGTAGCCAAGCAGAGATCAAGGGAGCAGTGCAGCTCTGCCGCAGAGCGGCGAGGGGAAGTCATTGCTAAAAAGTAAACAAAAATTGCGTACGAAAAAATTGTTAAAAATAGCAGAAGCCGACATAAAGCAGAAGTCCAAGCTGTTGGGTGGGGTATACATTTCGGCTAGGGTAGGGGGCGAAGAGGTGCGACAAACGTTGGAGGAACAAAAAATAATCTGACTGGCCCTAAAGGTGACAAAGCAGCAGCCAAGTGGTTCTGTGGGTGGAGAGCGTCAGGTGCTGGGTGGGCGGAAAGAAGAGACGGAAAGAGGATGAGCAGAAGTTGACTACATTTGATGCGCTGATCTGTGCAATAGGCTTATAGTACACTTTTTGTACAGTATGCGAAAGATGGAATGTGCTTAAAAGATCAAAAAATGCAAAAGAGAAAGAGAGAGAGAGAGAGCATCACAAATATCAAAGCAAACTATCCAATATAAGGGAAAAAGTCTTACAATTCTTTGAAAATATACTAAAATCTCTAAACTTGAATATCAGAACACAGGCGGTAGTTGATGATAAAATTTCATTTCACAAGAAAGGAAAAAAAATATTAAATAAGAGTAAGAGGAGAAGAAAAACGCATCTATCAACCAGTTGGCAAGATAAATAACAAATTTTAAGAGCAAAACTCCGAAAAAATGGATAATCTTTGGGATATAATAGCAGGATATAATATAATAGAAGATTAATGTTTAATCCACTTACTTCAATGGTTCCACAGTAGGTAGATAAAGTATTTATCTATATAGTATATAAGACTTGGATTCTAAGAGCAAAAAATTCGAAAACAAATAGATGTCCATTGAGATGTCCTTAATAATTTTATGATAAATGATGCCTTTGTATGTAGGCATATAGGATATGGAACTTGGGTTCTTAGTTTTATATAGGACCAGTTACTCTGCAAATTTTAATCGTTAGGCTTGCGTATTATTCGCTCTGGAATGAAACGAAAGCCTAGAGTAGTCACAGAGGGGCGATGAAAGAGCCAATCAGTTTTTCTAAGCCGCTTCTGGCTTATTGTCTTTCACTGTCTCCACTGCTGCTCCACTGCCTCCTCTCTCTCTCCCTCTCTGTGCGCTCCTTTATGCACACATCCACTCTCTGGCACCAATTCCAATTAAAAATTTGATGTAAATGAGCAGCAGAGTCAAACGGAGCGGCCCCCAGGGGCTGCAACGTGGCAATAAATGCCGCGACAGACGCCCGAAATGGAAGAAACGCGTGGACTGAGGTTGGACTCACAACTGACCAGTCAAGGGAGTGGGCAGGTGGTGTATCAGGGGGGCGGGCTGTGGGGTGTGTGGGTGTGGGTGCAACTTTTACTTTTATTTTGGGCCGCAAAAAAGAAATGTGCCGCCAAAAGTGAAAATCAAGCAAAAGTTTCGCATACGTAACGCACGAGGGCGTTGCCGTTATCCAGACCCTGCAAAGGGGCTGCATAACGGTGAGTGTCTGCTGAGCGGAGGGAGGGGGCAGATAATAGCATTTATTTGACCAGCGAGCGTCGAGAGGGGCCCAAGAATAACTGCGGCTGACCAGCGACCAAGCAGTCAGAAAGTTGTAGCAGGCAAACGCGGCGCTCAGGCCATGAAAAATGGCCAACAGCAAAGAGAATGAGCGAACAAGAGAATGAGGGAGAGAGAGAGAGAGAGAGAAAGGTGAAGAGCAAGAAAGTATACGAAAAAAATTAAATGAAGCGGCGCATAAAAAAATGCTCCGTAAATATAGTAGGAAGAAAAAAAATTGGGTCTGCCAGTGCTTGTGCCTGGGGTTGGGACGCGCTGCCTGGACAATACTTGGCCTTCATTGTTGTCAAGCAGCAGCCGTCGCCCAACACTCCCCACTCCCCATTGCCCGCCCCCCAGCGACCCTTGACAACACCCAACCCGCACACAATTTTCAGCCTGCGTGGGGTTGATTGAGTGGCGCGCCCATTGATGTCGCTGCTGCCGTCGCTGTTGATGGGCCCATCGACTACTGGACCGAGCTTTGAAGGGGGGGTTGGGGGGTAGGCAGGCAGGCGGGTCCACAACTCTACTGTCAGTTGTTGGCTCTGCTGTGTTTTGTTCCATTTTTATGCGCTCTGCACTCTCTCCACACTTTTCTCCATTATTTTTTACACATTTTTGTTTTGGTTTTTGTGCTTCGCTGTTGTTTTGCACGCTTTTTTGTTTTCGTTTGGCCATTCGCCATGCGACTGTCAGCTGGCTGCCCCCTCTACACCTCCCGCTGCCCACCTATATATTTCATAGTGCATCTGTATGCGTGTGCTTGTGTGTATATAGAGAGCCGGTCAAATGCTCGTGAAAATTGCAATGTCTGCAGCTTGCAGCTTCTGTTTGTTGTGGACTGATTGAACTGCGCGTGCGAGGTGCGGGCACGGCGGGGAGCACCATAATGGGCTTCGACTGCGACTCCGCCGTATTCGTATTTGATTTCGGCTGCAACTGCAACTGAAGCTTACATTTTGATTCACACTGTATGCCGAGGAAATTGTGCAAGCAATCGCTTGGCTATTGCAAATGGCGGCTAACGTTTTTTATTTGTCTGCTTTATTATCGTCTCTTTTGTTTTCTTTATTTCTGTGTCAAATTTTGCTCATTTTTTCTTTGCTGTTGTTTATTTTTGGATATTTGGGTGATTCTGCAGTTCATTGGATTTGGTCAATGTGCAGCGCGGGGCTTTCGAATTGCTTAGCAGCTAAGCAGGGAAGGGGATGGGAGGGGAGGGGAGAGAAATTAAATAAACGAAAACTCGGATTTTAAACATGAATTCCTAGCAAAATAATTGCCAAAAAATAATAAATAAGAAAATGACGTAATCGAAACTTTATTTTAAATACGCAGACATGATACAGAATTTCAGTAATCACATTTTGTACATATTTTACTTATACAGACATGTATGTATACCCCTTGAGAGCTTTCTACCAACTTGAGAAGTTTTTTATAGTTAAGAACTAGCTAACTTACTACATTTAAAACACATTCTTGATGTACCTTATATATATAAAATATTTGCTTAATCTAGCTTTATCACAAATTGTGATAAAACGAATTGGTAAATACATATGTATGTGCCTGGCATCTGCTGCATAAGGGATATATCAAGAGAAATAAATATATTTAAATACTTGTTTTAAAGTTAAATTTCATTAATATTGCTTACAGACTAGCTGGTAACTTCTGCAGAAGTTCAATGAACCCCATTGGACTCACGTAGAGCAGATCGAATCAGATACATATATGATGGCCTTCTGGCCACGCCCTTAAATGTTAGGCCTGGTCAAGCCATTTACCAGAACACAGTTGAGTTCCATTTGAGATTGGGCATTACCAATTCAGGCATATAAAGCAACATAAATATTAATTGAAAAATATTTTCACATCTCTGAGCGACTTAACAGGCGCAGAAGTAGAAATAAAAGAAAACTATACACAAACAGAGAAGTACACACACGCACGCACACACGCATGCTCAATGATGAAATTATGTACATTTGCATTAAACAAAACATTAAATATGCAAAAGTGCATGCAGCTACCGGGGAAGACGAGCCGAGGGGGAGCTACCAAAAATATTTGCATCCACACGAACAAAGCGGGGGGTGGCTGGCTGCCTAGGGATACAAAGGAGAGCTGGCCAGCAAGCATGTAGCATATTGCTGGCCGCAGCAGGCGCTGGCGACCAAAAATAGAACAAGTCAAATATTTTTCGACAATTTATGAGCCTGTTTTCCCCCCGGCCCCTGAGAAATGCATGTCCACCCCATGCTTTCGGCCGCGTGCCGGGAAAGGGTCCCCGTGTGGCTGTTGGTCAGCCTGTAACGCGGGCGCCCCACAAAAAAAAAAAAGATGCCATTTGCAATTAAAGCAAACAAGCAACGCAGTCGAGGCTGCAGCCGCTGTTTTCTTTTTACTTTTGCTGGCTACTTTTTGGCAATTGCATTTTTTAACAGGCGACGGACGCGCACCCTGCAAATGGCCAAGTACAGCCTCGACCTCCCCCCAAAACACTCAGACGCCCGGCCGGGCGCAGCCCCTGCCACAAGTTGTTCGCCCTGGTCACATGTGTGAATTATAATTTCGCATTCGGCGTCGCGCTCAAAAGCATGCAACGAAACCAGCAAAAATGTGCTAAAAAAAAAGCTGAACGGCAATAAGATACCCTGTATACTGTTTCAGATGGTTGTTAAGTTCTTAAAAATTTGATGAGCGCATCGAAACGTATAATTAATGTTTTGTTTGACTTTTATGTGCACATAATATTTTCAATATTTATAGAATCGTATAGTTAACTTAAACAAACCTCGTTTGCATATCAGAAAGTCTCGACTCCAATTTTGAGGTCGTATTTATTATTTGCCTGTACCCAAGCTACCCTCTCAGGCTCACAAAACACAGGGTATACAAAACAAGAAATACAAAACACAAACACACACACATACAGATACGCACACGCACACAGATAGAAGTGCCAGGCCCATAATAAGAAGAAAGCAAAAGCCGCCGTTTCCATCGCATTCGCCGCCATCGCATTTCCATTTCGCGCCGGGCTTTTGCTTATCACTGGGGCTGTCAAGTGCCCAGCATCCTACCCCGCTCCCACTCTCCCGCTCTCTCTCTCTCTCTCTCTCTCTCTCTCTCTCTCGCTCTCTCTGCTTTGGGAAGCAACGCAGCTCGCGCTTTTTGCAATAATTCAATTCATTTTCTATTTTTTGACTTATTTTCATCTGACGGCTTCGCAAAAGCAAAAAAACAAAGTAAAAGTTGTTTCACATTCATCGTTCGGCGGCTTCAAGTGCTCGCTTGATACGATACGTTAAGGGCTGGAGCCGAGGGGTGGCGGCTCATGTGTGCTCCTGATGCTTCTGTCCGGCGCTGTCCAGAATGCGGCCCGAGTGGCGTGGCTATAAATTTGGCGCGTTACCTTTTGCAAGCGTTTGTGTTGCATACGTTGAGGCGCCTTGCAACTGAGATATTAACGCAAAGAGACAGCCCCGATTGGGCAGACAATAACTCCAGTAATGACGAATTCTACAAGTACGCCTTGAAATGTGCACAAGTTGATATGAAATTCAATAGAAATTGAAAAGAACAACTTCAGCGGAAATAAATAAATAAAATCTCGATGAGGTATCATTTAAATATGTTATCCTCTAAGAAATACTCTATGGGTTAAGTTAGTTGAAGGTCTTTTGTGATGCTTGAAAAATATTAATTAAAAGAGCTTTCTTCGAGAAAATAAATTGCTTTTATCTTAAAATTAAAACATTCATAGCCAAGGGAGTTCGTTTCGTGTTGGACCTCTTCTGTGTATATTCTTATTCGAGTGAAGAGAATGTGTGGGATTTCTAAAGCTGAAATCTGTTTCTATTCAGGTTAGCTCATGTGCAATGAGTGTATTCTAGGAATTTTGGCATTCCATACTGCTGCAGTCATCAGTTATGGCAAGCCTCTGCTCGAGGACTCGCAACAACAACCTGAGGTCTGTTCACAGCTGGAGTGTGCAACATTCTGCTGGTCAGCTGGCATCTCTTCATCTATTTTGCTACAATTTGTTCGTAGCTTAGTTTTTGAGGCGCCTTTCAGAGCTGAGCAGGCGGATATAATTTTTGGCTGCCCATAGTTTATTAATGCACATATGTGGGCAAATGTTTGTGAGTGAATGACATCTCTCAATGGGTCTCACCTGCAGCAGAGTACAGCATCCAGCTACAGAGTCCATGACACTGCCCTGTTGCAGCACCCCCCACACCCCCATCTACCGAACTGACTGTCATCATACTAAATCAGTTTTTAATTTCCGCTCATTTGCGAAACTGCTGCGACTGCTGCAACAATAACACACGCCAGCGCCTCATTATATGCCCCGTTTTGTTCGGCAACTTTGATGCCGCGGGCACAGCGCTGGCCACGCCCCCGCACATAGTGGTAGGCAGCGCCTCCTGGGCTGTGGACTCACTCTACCATTCAATTGAGCGTGTGTAAATATGTTGAAAAGTTAATTCATTGCACATCAGTGCATCAGCCACCCCCCGCCCCAGCACCAGCCCCAGCCCCGACCCAACTACTACTGCCTGGCATATAGTGACTGTCAGCGTCGTCGGCGGTTGCCGTCTGTTTGCATAAAGGACATGCATACAGGACATTTACGTTGGCTGCTTTTCATTTTTTCCCTCCCTTTTTTTTTGTTTTTGTAGCTTTTCACCTCTTTTTTTCTTTTTTGCGCTCGTTCAATGTGAGTGTCATAAATTTAGTTCGATTTGCTGTTCAGCGGCATTAACTTGCTCGTCCTCACCGGGTGGCAACAGCTATCGAGAGTCCTGTTTGCTCACTGGCAACCGCTCCAGGCTCCTGGTGTTTTAATGAATTTTGCTGTCCTGGCCGGAGCCCAGCACCTGCTTAAGTAGTTGCGGGTGCTTGTGTTTTCCCATTACCGTTGTCGTCGCCAATAAATGTCAATTTTAACACTCGCTACCCAAATCCAAGACGAGCATATTAGTGTTTTGCAATATCCGAGTTGCTTGTTTTTAGTACAAGGTTGCAGAAAGAAGTGCAAAGAAAGTCCTGAAATTCGGAAGGTTTCATTGCCAACGGTCCAAGGTCCAAGGTCATTATAAAAGTTAATATCAACATCAAGTTTCTTGTTGTTAAAGTCTGAAGGTCATCAATTCTTACATTAAGTAGACTCTTTTCGACTAATGCAACCGGCAAACAGAGTATTACGCAGTCGGTTTCAGCTACGTGTTACGTTTTTACTTCTTTTAATGTAGTTTTAGCACGCGGCAATGAAATTTATCAAGCGCTTAATTATTGTCCTGGCATATTGCAAATGTCGTTGCATACTTATTGCAGTCAGTTTTGTAATAGATGGACACAGGAAGAGTTTTAGTGTGTGGGCATAGATGATAGAGGGCAGCATTTATAGGCGGTGATTTTTATAGTACAAAAACATACGCACAAAAAGAGAATTAAATGAATCATGTTTTAAAATACGCAGCAAAAAGCGAAAAATCATTTATCGACGGTCGATTGAAATGAGTTTTTTTTATCGTTTATTCGAAATGTGATACTAAAATTCAAGCTGAAAAGCCGCTTTGGAATGTAAAACAATAAATTGTTTTCTATAAAATTGCATAGTAAAAAGATGAGTTGAGCTTGCGAAGCGTTTGCTTGAGGTCTTTGAGTAAAAAAAAACTTGTAAAATTATAAAATTAATTTGACAATATTTATTGTTATGTTTTCTATTTATGTTAAGCAGTAAAAAGAATTACTGCCAGCTTTAATATAATTGAAATGCAAGAGTATATTTTTGAAGTAGATACAAAATGTAAATTCGATGTTCTTATGTAATTATCTGTAAACCCAATGTTTAATCGCATTGCAAACGAAACATGCATTTAGATTGGTTTCCATTGGTTCGGCGAGCATCTAACTCCTCCATAAAAATTCATTTAATTATCACTGTGGCCAACAAATTTCTATTTGCATTTATTCCTTGCACATTTAACACTTTTTCTGTACTGTCACGTTCGCTGCTTATTTTTATTGCTTTTTGCCGTGCTTTTTTCTATATTTTTTCTTTTCTGCTTTTTATTTTGTTTTTGGGTTGTTATTTTGCACTACAATTATGTTAATTTCCTATGCAAATAAAATTTAATTGAAGCTCTGGCCAGGGCACGTCGCGGCCCACGACGCCGGAGACGCCAGCAACCCGCACTTGGGCAACTGCGACGCCCTGGCATTAATGTGGGGCCTCCACCCGCCCACATTTCCTGGCCAAACGGGCGCGTTCGACCGCCGGTTCCTGCTGGACTTGCAGCACATTTAGAGAGCGTTGCCAGCATTAATTGCCAATAATTATATTGGTTTACCTTTCTACTTTTTTCTTTTCTTTTTTTTTTTTTTTTAAATATTTTCTCTTTGGCGTTCTGTTTACCTAGAGGCAAGTTCCTTTTTAAAATAACAAATGCTTCGATGGGCAGTGCGCAAAGAGTTTGCGGAATATTTAAGGGCTTTAGTTGCAGAATTTTTTATTTAAAAAGGATTCCTTAAATTGACACATTTAAATATTCAAATAAAGATAAAATATATTTATTACATCTTCCATTCTAACTAAGCATTGTAATTTTGATCGTAAAAACTCATTTCGTTCCTTTTAAAAACATTTTCAATTGACTCTGAAAAGTAAAGAGAAGATGAGCTTCAACAACAAAACTAAAAAGAAGAGACGTTGCTAAATTAATTTAATTTTTAATTCCCTAATGTCCTTCAAGCTATATGCCTCCATTTAAATGCCCACACACTCACACACAAATTGGCAATTGCAACCAATTAAATTTGCATAAATTGCGCTAGAGCCCCTGCAAGCAGGAAACACAATAAGTGTCAAACAATAAAAGTGCGTTGACAATTACAACAAAAATTAAATTAACTTATTAACTCATATAGCCCACATGTGATATATTTAAACATGTAAATGAACACTCGGCAGAGCTGACAAAATGTAATATAATACGAGTAAATGCCGCGGCTGTCGCTTAAATAATAATCCAATCAGCAAACATTTGGACCCCTGCGGCACAATGGCCACCTAACGTATGGGGGGCTGGGCGTGGTCAAACAATTGACAGTGCTGTGGATTATGTAATTACCAAATGCGCAAATATAATTTAATAAAAGCAATCACGGCGCTCAATTCATTGGCTGTGCCGTGATTTATGGTGCACGCGGCGTATGCGTTATATTCTGTAGGTTCCCACGCAGTTGCTCTTGTTATGCAATAGTTTTGCACAACTTAAAGTTTTAAGTGCTTTAAGCTCATAACTAATTATCAACTTTATCCTCTTTGGTTGCAGGACTACGACAAGGAGATCAGCTGCCACAAGATACATTCGCCCAGCAGCAGCAGCCACGCCCACCACCCCTTGCATCACCAGCACCACCAGCAGCAGCACATAGCGCACCACCACCACCACCACCACAACCACAACAACAGCAACGAAGATGACATGGAGCCGACGCTGCTCTCGCCCGCACACTCCACCCACTCAGCCTACGACTCCAAGGAGCATGTCAAGGAGATGGAGTTCTATAAGAATCTCGCGGCCAAGGCTGCCTCGCTGGCCAACCACCAGCGCGATACGAGCTCTGCCTCGCCCCTGCCCATGCAAATCGATGCGGATGAGGACGAAGCGGAGGATCAAACCGCCGAGGCGCTGCGTCTGCGATGCGAGGAGCAAGCCCAGGCTAAGGCATTTGCGGCACATCTAAATGGAACTAGTGAGTACATATCGAAAACCAAACTTTAAATGATAAGCAACAGAGATGGAAACAATTATATATAGCTGCATAAATATGCTAAACAACCAGGGTAATGAGATAAAAAGCGGGGAGACTATAAGATGAAGTCCTTTTAAATTCAGTTACAAGTATATGAGTGTGTTTGAATTCTTCAGCCTGTTTTATTGTATGTACTCTGGCCGAGAGTGCTTGACTGAGAGACACCCTGTCCTCAGCGACGAATTGAATTAAATATCTCCATAACATATTGGATCTTGATTGCAGCATAATTTGTGATTTTGAATTATTTGTAGTATAATATCTTGATAAAATACACATACCACCCGAACACATAAAATATGTTAATAAATAGAGATTTTTATCGATTCGTATCGTCTGAGGACGGGCATACTGTTATATAGACAGACAGCTAGCTAAAACGACTTGGCTCTAGATGCTTAAGCTCTTTCGCTCCCTATTACATACATTTATACATGCCCATATATATATAAACGAGCTCTCCTATATATTTATATACGTTTGGTTCAATCATAACCTTATCGAAAAACTCTTAATATTGTATTAATTGTTGCATGGATGATAACATGGAACTCCTTTCAAATTTCAGTGCTAAGAATTTCGAGCCAATTCTTAATTAAACTACAAGCTAAAAAGTGATAGTTTCCATCCCTGAATAACACATTCACACACTTGCAGCCCTTCGATAGAGTTAACTGGCAATTAGTGCTGGCAGCTTTTAGGGCTGCTTCACCGCATTCAAGAGCTCCGTTTGACATTTCTGCTAATTTTGCAACTGCTTCACCAAAAACTAATGAAAACATTTTCCGTGTACCTTTTTGTTTATCTCCCACTCGAACCAACAGTGCAAGACATGATAAATTTGCAAAAATTACAAAATTTGGCCACACTGCAACAACAGCAACATCAGCAACAGCAACAACAGCAGCAGCACCAACATCAGCAGCAGCAACAACAACATCCGCATTCACATCATTCCCATCATCATCCCGCCACGGCTGCCGCACTGGCAAGTCTTCAGGGCTTAGCCGCCTCCGTGTTCAACTCACCATTGAATCTGAGCGTTGGCGCAGAGGCTGTGACAGCAACAACAACAGCAGCAGCAGCAGCAGCAGCTGGTGGAGTCACCTCAACGTCCGCAGCAGCATCTGCTGCTGCAGCGAAAGCAGCGAGTACCTCGCCCAGCAACAACAACAACAACAACAGCTGCCACAACGGCAACAAGCACAAGACGTCAAAGGGCAACAGCAACAACAGCAGCGCAGCCGGCAACTCCTCCAGCCAGCAGCCGCAGGATAATCCCAGCAGCAGCAGCTCACCGCATGCCCATGCCCATGCCCTCAACGCGACGACGCTGGCCAATGTGTTGGCTGCAGCGACCGCATCGCCACCGCCAGCGCTCCAAGCGCCGCCGGCGAGCGCGCAGATGCCGCAACTGATACTCGCCTCCGGGCAGCTGGTGCAGGGTGTCCAGGGTGCTCAGCTACTCATACCTACAGCTCAAGGTGGGTACACACACACACACACACCCATACACACATGCACAGGATGTGTGTGCAAGGGATTAGTTTTAGTTGTGTTGGGTATCAATAACATAGTTGACTTCACTTGACTTTGGCTTATATCGCAGCCAAAGTCGGTGGCTGGCCGCGTCTATTAAAGCCAAAGCTAAAGCGATTTGGTAATTTTCAATTTCCTTGATTTAGCAACCCATTTGGCCAGTTCCGAGATGAGTTTTTTAGTTAGGATTAACGTTTATTTTAAAGATATATTGAGCAATTATAGAGCTTTGATCTCAACTGTAGAGAGCTTCTATTACTTTATTTACAAGGATCCGTTTGATTCGCAAATTATTTTTACCTGAAGCAAATGGATAATAAGAGATCCTTAGTAAAGTAAAAAAAAATACGTATTTTGCTTGAAATACGCCCCGAGAATCCTATCTGTAAGATCGACAAACTAATCTGTTTACCTGTATTTATAAAGAATATAGAATTCCTGTGAATTTCGCATAAAAGTATTTTAGTTTCAGTATAATTGAGAGTTGTAAACTTTACAAATTTCAGTTTTGTTCGCCTAATAAATTCGGTAGCTGTGATTGTTTTCAGGCTTGCCAAGCAGATCAATCGAAATGAGTTCAAGGGGTTAGGCACTCTAAGAATCTCCCAAAACTTTATTTAGTGTGTTAGGATCTCTTAGGGTCTCAGTAATTAAATATTGTTGGATTGTGTTCGAGAATATTTCTTAAATAGTTTATATTCAAATTTTCATGCAAGGCAGTATATTTTTAATGCAACTATCTCAAAAACAGGCATCTAAGTGTTCAAAATTTTTCTAATCTCTTCTGTACTCTTCTCCCCCTTCGTAGGCATTGCTGTGCAGACCATTCTTACCATTCCGGTGAGCCCACAGATTCCCACCAGCGAACAGTTTCTACCCAACGCATTCGGAGCTTTTGCCAGCTATCAGCAGCAACAGCAGCAGCAGCAACAACAACATCAACAACAGCAGCAGCAGCAGCAACGCGAACAACAACGCGAACTTTTGGCTCCGCCGCTAGCTGCGCTGCAGCATGGGCCAGCCTTGCCGCAATTGGCGCAGACACCCACGAATTTACTGAAGCCTAATCTCTTTTCTACGGGCGTGCAGCAGTTGCTGACGGCGCTGCATCCGGAGCTATTTGCAGCCGCTGCCGCCAATCACCAGCAGCAGCAGCGCGAACGGGAACGCGAGCAGCAGCAGCAACAATTGGCGGCAGCTGCAGCCGCCGCAGCCGCGGCGAGTCACTTGCCACATGGCCACCTGGCCGCTGACTTGCGTCGCTCCGCGGAGCGGTCACCGCCCTCTGGGTCACCCACTGTGGGCAGTCCGGCGCTGCCGACGAAACAACCACCACCACCGCCACCGCCGGCTGCGGCGTTCTTGCTGCAACAGCAGCTGCACATCAAGCCTGAGACGCAAACGCACCTGCATCATCATCTGCACGGCACGACGACGGCAGCGTCAGCGGCACATCCACAGATAAGCTTGCGGCATCCGGATGAGCTGACGGCTCCGCAGCTGGAACTGAAGCCGCTGGAGCTGAACAGCAGCAGCAGCGTCTCGCCGCCCGCGTTGCCGCCTTCGGCAGCCCTGGCGCGACATCATTTTGGACACAATTTGCGCAGTGCGGCAGGCTCTTCGCCCAAGCACAGTCCAGGACGCGGATCCTCCGGAGCAACAGGCATGAATCTCAGCCAGCACCATGAACGGCTCGAACGACGCTCGCACACGCCCACTGCGACGGCCACGAGGACAAGCTCTGGCCTAAGCACATCCAGCGCTGCGTCGGTGCATCATTTGCCTCATGAGCGAGGAGCTGGCAGCATGCTCAGTGGACGCCTGACGCCCACTGTGTCCACTCCAACCGCCATAGGCAGCAGCAGCAATGAAAGAGGCTACTCATCTCCACTGTTCCGCTCACACTCGCCGCCCGTGCACGCCTTGAACATGGGCAGCTCGCCGCGACTGGAGCGTGACTATCTGGGCAATGGACCAAGTTTGAGCGGTGGCTCCAGCGGAGCCTCAGCCACGGCCACCAACTGCACAGCGACGGCAACGGCGTCCAGCTCCACGGGCAGCGTACTTAGCAGCATCAATAGGTAAACTTTTGGCAGGAATTACACTTTGAATGAATTATCTAAGTGCTTCCCTTCTTCCCCTCCCCTAGACTAAACGCCTCCAACGGCGAGCTAACCATCACCAAATCTTTGGGCCCGCCGACGGCTACAGCCACGCGTGCCTCATCCGCCTCACCGCGTGACGATTCACCCTTGCCAGGGCCATCCACATCAGGGGTTTCTCTAATGCAGCCTTTGAAGCTGAGCCCCTCATCGCGCAGCGAGCCGCCACATCTGTCGCCCAATGGGAATGACAATGACAACGACCTGCTTATGGATTCACCGAGTGAGTAAAGATCGACTCTTTTTCCATATTTTCCTATAAGATTAGTTAGCTTTTAGCTGCCTTTCGACTTTAAACTAAATATTCAGCCCGTTATTATTTAAGTGCCTGATGCTTCGATCAATTTATTTTATAGATTTTTCCAGTTCAATCCAAAATCGAAAAGAATTCATGCTGTGCAGTGAAGTTTCCAATTCCGAAAAACCCTTCACATATTTTATGAATCTCTTTAAATCGTTTTCAAGTCTAGTTTGGGGTTCAGTTAATAAATGAAGTATAAAAATGAAATTATTCTTATACAATTGTCATCTCCAGTACATATTTCGGCTTAAGGATGATACCTGGAGAATATGGAAGAGACGTAGAATTTATTTACTTATAGTTGCTTACAACCTTAAATTTACTAAAGGGGTAGAGTTCAAAGCTGATTGTAGGCCTTAGGAGAAATCTAGAGCCCTCTACTCGTCATGGTTGCAAACTCATCAAAAATGTTCAGTGGTTATTATCAAGGCTTAAACTAATGCTAGGTCTTCAGTTTTCGTAGTTAAACCTGTTTTTCTACATTGTTTTGGTTAAAATTTATCCGTTTTTCAAACAATTTTATATATAGAAGGAATTTATTTAGAAATTACCCTCTTTCATAACTAGTTTGTTTATTTAAAAAGCAGATCTTTAGCATTTTTTATGGATTTGAATTAGGGTTAAGAGTTAAGTTAAAGGTCTCTAGTGAAAATCTGGAGAGTATTTAGTTCTCTTGTTATACAATTTATTAGTTTTCTTATAATCTCCGTACTCATTCATGCCAGCTAATCGCAGCAACTTAGTGAAACGCCTTCTGACAGGCTGTTGCTTGAGATTTGTTTCTTATTCCCCCGGACTTGTTACCGACGCGTGACAGGTTCAATGCTGCTGCTAATTTGGCTAACACTTTCGGCTGACATCTTTCAACTTTTGGCAGCGCGTTGCAAAATCTTTGGATAGAGTTTTGTGCGGCACTCGTCAAGCAGCTCGCGGCTGCATCAATTATGGACCATGTTCTGGGAAGTCGTGTAAATGCACAGCGAAACTTTTGCACACATGCGACGCGGGCCAGGCCAGAACTAGCTGCTCGAAAAGGCCTGTTGCTGCGCCCTCCCTCTTCCACTGTAAACTTGGCGCGCATTTTCTTTTAGAAATTACATAAAATCCTGTTAACTTGTTAGGGCTTGTTTTCATTTAAAACGCAGTCGAAGTTTTATTTCTGCTGCTGCTCTCGAATTGCGTTAATTAATGTTGAAAAAGTTGCCGAAAATGACTAACTGCTTATAAGTGTGTGTGTGCGGTTGTGTGTATTTATATCACTCATACGCCACGCTGCACACGAGCTATTTGGGGCTAGCTCTTAAAGTATCAAATCATCAGGGAACTGCATCAATTCAACATTATCAACAAGCTGAAAAAGCAGCAACTCCATTTGAGCTTTTCACCTGGCACTCGAATTTCATGAACCCTAATCCCAGCTCTGTGCTCATTGAGCATTACATGATGAGTGTGTTTGTGTGCGTGTGTGTTTCTGAGTCTTGAATATGCTGACTAATTGTGTAAGCAAATATTCATACTTTCTGTTCGGTTTTTTGTTTTCTATCTTGGATAGCAAATCCTTTTCAAACCTTTTTAAAATAATTAGGCGAGATTTAATTTTTTCATTTCAATTCATTTTCATTTAAAATATATTGAAGAGGTAAATGCGGACAAGGTTTGTCGGAGTTTTGAAGAATTTATATTAAATTTATATAAATTAACCAATTTTTCAGGTTAAATAAACTAAAGCTTTCTTTAACGTCAGCACTCCTTGATATTTTGAGCCCGTGTCAATTAATGTTCTGCTCGCTAGCAAAAAAAATGTATGTATGCGTGCATGTATGTGTGCGTATACATTGTGGTAGCAGCTCGCTAAGACCTTAATTGAAACTTTGGATGCATTAAAAATGCAATCAGCACAACAAGAAGGCAAAGCCAAGCCCCAGGCAGAGCCAAAGGCAGAGCATCAACTAAACCATCAGCTAACAGGTTTAGTACCACGTAGCGTACGTAGTCTCAATTGCATTGGGGGATCGTTTGCTTCTGCTTCTGCTTCTTTGGCCACTTGCTACTTCGTACTTGATGGCAGCTCTCTAGTGTCGCATCGCATACAAATTGCAGACAATATGCAGCTTAATTACTACTAATTGATGCATACAAAAACTTAAGATGTTTTCGTATTTAATGACATATTTCACTTCTCCAAGCCAAACAAACAACAAAGACGGCGTCGACAGCAGCCCAAGTTATGGCTTGGCAAGGATTCAGACAAGGATAAGACTGGGTCTGGGAGGCGGGGAAGCGCATCTTAATTACCGCTAAAGCTGGGCTGCAGTTACAGTCAAGTGAATGGCTTTGGTTTGGCTTTCTGCCACGCCGCCTGCTGATGGTGATGGTGTCCTCTTCTCTCTTCTGTTCTCGTGCTCGTCCTCGTCGTCGTCTCCTTGTTGTCGCTTGCATATCATTAATAAATAAATCAAATTTCTGTGCGTGTAGTTTGGCGCAGCAACAACAGCTGCTAACAAATTAAGCATATAAAGGCAATAAGTTTTCCCCGCCTTGTCTAATAGACAAGCATAACAAGAGCTAAGTGACAGGGCAATAAAACCAACAACAACATCCGCATCCAACCTCCTTTCCGGGCTATATGGCAAATGAGTTTTATCAATTTACCTGCGACACTCTAATAATATTTCGCAATTACCGCAATTAACTGTAATTAAGAGCCGCGACTCGGAGGCAATTTATAGTGTCATTTCGCATTGGCAGTTATTACCTTGAACCGGGCTCGTTAAGAGACTGTCAGTGAGGCAGACGACGAGTTAAACTGTTTGACAGTCGGTTTGACTAACTGGCCGCCATTTTAGCTTAGCACTTAAGTAGCGTTAACAAATTAAGGTTCGCTTATGCCCTCTTGACTTTAACCCTTCAACTGAACGCTACTTTGCAGATGAACCCACCATCAACCAGGCCACCACCAATGTGGTCGATGGCATTGACCTGGATGAGATCAAGGAGTTCGCCAAGGCATTCAAGTTGAGGCGCCTCTCGCTGGGCCTCACCCAGACACAGGTGGGGCAGGCTCTATCGGTAACCGAGGGACCCGCGTACAGCCAGAGTGCCATTTGCAGGTGAGCTATGAATAGAGGACACGTTACATACGTATCTAATGTACAAATTATCTAAAAATATATTTATTTTGTTAACATAAGGATATATTCATTAAATATAAGATCAAGTCTGTTTCCAAAAAATAATAAACAGCTTACAAGCATTTTAAATTAAGTTATGAAGGTTTTTTAATTCTGTTTTACAATATTCAAACACGTTCGAGTATAAGCTGGTATCAAAAGAAATTTTATTACATTCAGAACAAAGTCTGTTTAAAACAACTTAACATAAAATTATTATGTGTGAGCCCTAATTAAAAAGTAGTAAAAAAATATTCAAATATATTTACAGAAAAGCAGAAATAATTATATGATATACGAACTGTTATCTTTATACAAATTAAGTTTTTATTATTTATCAAATTTAAAAATCAAATTTACGTGATATTAATCCAACTTGAGGACAAAAATAGCTTAGGAAATCAATCTTTAGAGTAAATACATTTTTATAATTTATCCAAAAAACCGAAAATTTGCATTGTATCGAAATAAATTGAGAACGCTTTAGTTTTAATTAGTTTTATAATATTTCTGGAACCATTTTTAGAGTGCCAGGACATTTTAAACAAGCTATTAAAAGTAAATATATATACACAAATATATATATATATATATATATATAAATATATACATATATTGTATGCATTAATATTAATATATCGAACATAATGCTTAATTAGTTAATTATTTAAACAAGTGACAACAAAAATAATGCGAAATTTATTTTATTTATTTTATTTGTTTATTTTGATATCGCCAAATCGCCAACCGTATCTCCTTCTTCACACTACCGTTTCACAACTCGCTGTCAACCGACTGTCAAAACCCTACGTCAACCGTTAACCGTTAACCGTCAAACGCCAAATGTCAAATGTCAAATGTCGAATGGCAAATACCAATATGCAAGCAGTGCACTCGCTGCGCAGATGTATGCCGCTCAACTGTCGACGCAACAGCAGAACATGTATGTGTGTGTGTGTATGTTTGTGTGCATCGTGTGTGCTGTGTGTGTGTGTGTGTGTGAAAGAAACTTAACTAAAGTGCAAGAGCTCATTTTGTTTACATTTTCTTTTTGTATTTATATGTTATAAGTATGCGCTTTTCCAACACCATCTAATCAAATTGGCCAGGGCATTGCCAATGAGCAATTTTAGCAGCTTTCAACAACAAATTTTGTATGTTTTTTGTAAAGCCAAAAGAAAGATAAAGTATGCTACTTGACAATGTCCTGGCACTTTAGTTACGTTTCTTTTACGTTTATCCAATTAGCGCATACAGACATTCGGTGTGTTACTAAGATACTCTATCTATATACCATGTAGGTTCGAGAAACTCGACATCACACCAAAGAGTGCACAGAAAATCAAGCCCGTCTTGGAGCGCTGGATGAAGGAAGCCGAAGAGAGGTGAGAGTATGGAGGCAGTTCCACGCAACGTCTAACCATACAATGGGCAGCCCAACTAAACTATATCTCTATATATACTCCCCCATACAGTCACTGGAATCGCTACAAGTCCGGCCAGAACCATCTGACAGACTACATTGGCGTGGAGCCCTCGAAGAAGCGCAAGCGTCGCACCTCGTTCACACCTCAGGCCCTGGAGCTGCTGAACGCGCACTTTGAGCGCAATACGCATCCATCGGGTGAGTGGTAACTTTCAGTTGACCAAAACGAAAAGCCAACACTCGGACTTGTCTTTAATGCATATTCTATTCTCGTTATGGATTAGGCACCGAAATAACTGGCCTGGCCCATCAGCTGGGCTACGAACGCGAAGTGATTCGCATTTGGTTCTGCAACAAGCGGCAGGCCTTGAAGAACACCGTGCGCATGATGTCCAAGGGCATGGTCTAGTAGGGCGTGTACATATTGAGGCCTGCTATATACTGTATATAGTTTGTGTGTATTTTGTGATAGTTTTAAACACTTAGCGTTTAGTTTTTAGGCCATGTTAAGTAAAAGCTGTGTCATAGCATTTACAATAAATGTCAGCATATGTCAACCGCCCCCTTCCCCCATCCATACACTCAACAAAATTAAATACAAACATGTACTATTTATGACTAACATTATGGACTAACATTTATCATATCCCAAAAAGCCTAAAAGTAGTCTAAAGTCTAAAGTCTAAAGTCTACAGGCGCAGACCTTTGCGGATTTTAGGGCCTATTTTATGATATTGATGTGCCATTCCAAAAATTAAAATACAAAACAAAATATAAATTTATATATATATAAATGGGATAGTATATGTATAACAAATTCACAACTAGAGATTTACATTTATCAATTTGTATGGCTAAGCGCAAAACCAAAATGACAAAAAATAAAAATAAAAAATCAAGAAAAGGAAAAGAAGAAGAAGAAGAAGAAGCAAAATGACACAAGTAAACAAATTCTATATAAATTGTAAGCCCTTTGATTTAACAAATAATTGCATTTAATGCGTTGGCTATATTAATATAACGTGTATACTAAAGTGTATTTTATTTAAACAATTTATAAACAAATTATAAACTCTAGCAATTAACGATTCTCGTTTGGCCATCAAAACCCTCTAGCCCATAAACAAACAACCCACTAAAATGTATGGCAGCGCACTAAAAATCTAGAATAAGCAATTTTATGCAGCAATTGTCGAAAGCCCAGAACAACAAATTAAATACAAGAACAAACGTATTTCAATTGCAACATTCAAATGGTACACAAGAACAAACAAAATCATGAAAAACTGAAAACAACAAAAAAAAATATTTAAATAATTGTAATAAAAAACAAACATAATTAAAAATATGAATCTTCATTGCGTTTTATTTATAAAAAGAACATAAATAATCGTTGGGTAGATTAAAATTCTTTCAGATTGATCCTGTCTGTTCGTAACCGAAAAGTAATCCACTTGGAAGCACTTTGTTTGACTAACAAACTTTTTTAAAATTCGTTTATTAGCTAATTTGTTGATACTATTCTTTAGCATCTGAACCTAGCTTTACTTTGAGGGGATTAACATACTTAACATTAATTATTAAGTTTTTTGCATCGTTTAATTTTATTATTCGATTCAGCCAAGTACACGACTTGGGAGGTCGATAGGGTAGATCCTGCGAAGTCTCCGTCGCTTTCTTCTGCAAAGCCTTCTTGACAGTACATTAGGCTGAGCAAAGAGACGGGCCATGTGGATGTTGGACTGCTGTCGTATAACAAACAATCAAATTTGTGCAAGCTTTATGATTGTAAAATCAAAAATCGGACTTAATAGGCCCAGGATTCAACTATAATAATTATGCATTGTATAAATCTGTTTTTACTCTTCAAACTTCATAGTAAGGAGTCGAATCACACCTTTTAATGCCAGATGACCGACCCAATTTTCTCAAAAAAATTGTAAAAATTAAATGATCCATAAGAGTCGTAAGTCCTTTCTAAACTTGAACGTAACACACCCGAGACATTTAAGCCTAAATCATTTCAGAATCGTTGAACTACTTTAACTAAGTTAAATTAAGTTCAATCTTGAAAAGACATACCTTTTTGGTAATAGATTTGAATGAATAACTGTTTTCAGAACCATACCAATTTTTGCTAGAATTGTGTTATTCTTCGGAGTCTTTTTATATTTCTGCAAAACTCATAAATGTAGTAACTTAAAAAAATAGTAACTATAACCTTATCCTAGTCTTTGTTTGGTAAAGCTCATTACTGATCGATTCCAGCGCATATAAAACAAAATGAACAATAACTTTGAATGAACACAAATTTTGATTTGCAAACGTATACATTTAATAAAAACATTGAAGTAAAAACTTAAAAAATAGTTGTTTAATACTAATTACATTGTTCCTAATTGCTCTTAGTGTAGTCTGGCAATATCACATCAATTAAGATTAACATGGCAGAGTGGATCAATCGCTTAACATGGCTTCCAAGTTCTTTTGTTTTTGCCACACGCGATACTCTATCAGACCATATCTGCAAATAATATAGGGTATTTTAAAATGATATTACGTGGGTCTGTTCGAAAAGTAAAACTCACCCCACGCAGCCCACAAGCATGGCACACATCAGAATTATCAGTTTGGTGGACGTGCACAACTGCGAGCTGATGACGTAGCCAATTACCGAACCGGTGCTCTCCCACAAACGAAAGTTGCTATACGCGGCAATCAGGTGGTTGGGAAACAGAATGCCATAAAACGCTGTAAAGAAACGTTAGCAGAACTGGACAAAAGTCAACGAAAGTAGTGGCACTTACCATTGACAACAACCAGCCAGACGCCATCGCAGATACCCCAAATGGCCGCAAAGGCGCAGTAGGTGAGATAATCACCCTCTCGCGCCTCCCAGCTGTACATGTAGGCCAGCAGGCAGAGATTTAGCACCGCACAGATGGCTGCCAGTGTGACACGTCCGATGCGCTCCACCAAGGCGCCGGCAATGCCAGCGGCAATCGCATTGGCAATGCCAAAGCATATCATGGCGAATCCAATTTTGGAAATTCCCCAACCACAGGCAACAAACGACTATGGTGAATAATAGGCAGGGAATTTAGTTGGGTTGCGCACCCGGCCAAGCTCTAAAGCTCACTTACCCGTGTAAAGTCCACGGCCAGGAATGCCTCCTCCAGGCCAATGAACATGGTAATTGGCAGCATGAGTATCTGGCGGCGTTTGCGCAGCAGATTGATAGTCACCGTCAACAGTCTAAGGCCAGAGATGCCATCGCCAGTATCGCCGCGCTTAACGCCATAGCTGAAAGTTGCAGAAGAGGATATTTTATCCGTAAGATACAAATGCATGTCAAAAACATATATATATATATATCTGGCAGTGCATCATAAATCACAAATTATTCCATTCTTACCGCTTCAGCGAGCTAACGCCAAAGATCATCATGATCACAGCGGCGGCCATGCACGTGAGGAATATGGAGTTGAGCAGCTGAATTTGTTCGGGCGCAGGTGGCACCAGATTGGGATTCACCTCGGCACCAATGCCGGGGCAAAAGCGCGCGCCGCACAGCTCGCCCACGCGACTAATGCTTGCCTCCAGGGGCTCCAGTTCCAGGCTCTCGTTTGCCGGCGTTGTCGCTGCACCAGCGCTGAGTGTGAGCACCGAGGAGGATATGAGATTGCCCCAGACCTGGGCCATTTGGTAGAAGATGAAGAACAGGCCAAAGAACTTAACCGTGTTGACATCCTTGCGAGAGCTGCTGCCGCGCACCTGCGTCAGTGCTTCGGAGACGGTGGACAGATATGTGCACTTGGAGCACCACAGCGGACCACCGCCAAAGCCCACCATCAGGGCGGCCGGGATGAGCGTTTCGAAGCGCGGATAGAACTGGGCGGCTATATAGGGCATGTAGGCGAACAGGGCCAGGGCCATGGTCAGCCGGCAGCCGAACCAACTGTTGATTAGAGTAAGTGGTAAAGCTTTAGTGTGTTGTCCATTTGTTTTGGCCCAGTGGGCCAGCCAGGCAGGAAGTGAACAGCCAAGCAGCTGCCCCAAGGACGGCCATAAATCTAAATAAATCGAGTTAACTGATTAAAGTTGCCACGGCCAGCATTTTTGGGCCGTCGGCTGGCGCGCGTGCCTGGAATAAGTCAAACGGGTCGGAAAAATGTGTCGAAACATGTGCGGGAGGGCAGCTACAAACGTTTTCTATAAATTAGCGATTTGTTTAAATGTCAGCCAAAACAAAATGGTCGCCAGCCAGCCAAGGGGCGAAACAACGAAAGGATGCAAAGACAGGCAGCAAGGGCAAAGAGAACGCTTGGAAAGGCTCTGACATATTGGCTACGCCCCCAACTCCCAAGCTCCTTCCGTTGACATTTCGCAGTCAAACGCTTTAGGACGCAGCCAAAGATTTAACTGTTGACTGTTGACTGCTTTTCTGACTGTAGCATCTGCATAAAATTGCCATAAAAGCGCCACGCAATTGCCAAACATTTATGGCAATGCCGAAAATTTATGGCTAAGCACCACTCCAACCCTGGCGTATGGAAGCAATTATTTGACAATGAGACTGTCTTTCAGATTTGAAAGAAAACTTTTGGGATTTTTAAAAGTTGTAGCTCATAAATGTAAAATGGGGTTAATAACCGTTGAAATACGAGTGCTGCTGATAATCTTGATATATCTGTATATAAAACACCCTTCTATGCGATTCTCATCAATTCAAGGATAAACTACACAGCTTTACAGCTCTTCCTCATTCGTGCTGTCATTTCATTTCATTCTACGATATTTTATTATAAATATAAATACTTTTAAGAATGACACTGTATTTAATGAGGTGGATTTATTTGAATGCAAGTGTCTGGCAATTTGGCCTTTTGGGTTTAAAAGGGTAAATGGGTATATAGAATCAAAAGAAGCTTTATCATAATCAGTCATTTTAAACAATCGATGCGGAGATCGAGACATTCGATAATTAGGGCGTTTGGCAACACTATAATGCAGATAAGTATTAAAAATGGCACAGAATTTAAAATTATATGTACGCAAAGTGCTTGGTCCTTATTTGTATCTTTAATATGCTCATATATCTCTCATTATGGTATTTAATTATTAAAAACCTATTTTTAAACTACTCCCGGAATAGTCTAAAGCGCTCTGTACCCATGATTTGTCTGTAATTGTTCACGCATTTTATGGAGTCAATTAGTGAGCGGGGTTTTTGCGATCCACTCATGCGTTAAGTGCGGCATAGTTACTCACCTAATCACCGTCATGGGTAAAAATATGTTGGACAGTATGAGAGAGCCATAGATGACGGCAAGCGTTGTAGTGCCCAGCGCCTTGTCCGCATTCACTGAGCTCTGCAGATTCGATGTGCCGTGAAAGGCCGTGAAGTGTATCATGAATGCCAGGCCAATGACAACAACATTTTTGGTTATAATAAACCGCTCTCGTGGCTCATACTGTCGCTGGCTCGGCTTGCTGTCACCATTTGTGCTGCCGGCGGCAACAACGGCCGCGCCAGAGTTGCCATTCGCATGTGCGATGCTCGTGTCCAGTGCGAGCTCCTCGTTGTGTGCATCCGATGTGTCCTTCGGGTAGACCATGTTTTGGCAATTGTTTTTCTATAATATAGTTTAAGGATAAAAACCCTTTTAATTATCTTTAACAATTATTATTTATTGAATTGCTTAGTCGATATTATAAAAAGGTTTCAAGATAATGTATAATGTTCTCCAATAACAACAAGCTGAGTCCATCTGTTCGTTTAAATGAACCCATCTATCCTTAACTAAAACGACTGGAGACTTCTTATTTACAATATTTATTTTGTTTGCAAGGCGACCTTGCATAGGCAAAGTTATTTTTATACCCTGAACCTATTGAAAATGGGTAAAAAGGGTATATTCTATTTGTGCAAAGTGCAAATGTATGTAACAGGCAGAAGGAAGCATCTCCGACCCGTCTGTCTGTCTGTCCGTCCGTCCGTCTGTCCGTATGTATGAACGCAAGGATCTTTGAACCTATATGAGCTAGAGCCTCCTGCTCCTAGTGCCCGCGCAGATCGAGTTTGTTTCCGATAAACGATAACTTGCCCCGTTTTCAAGCAATCGATAAAAATCAATATCGAAACCCTTGTTGTTTAAGCAATTTTGGTAAATAATAAGAGCTAGTGTCACTAAACTTGACATGTAGCATCTAGAATAGTAAATATATTTGCATTTTGTGTTGGAAGAAGAGGGTTCAGGGTATCCCCTAGTCGGGAGCTCCCGACTAGAACCTCTTACTTGTTAATTTTCGATAGCTTCCTCCATTGTGATAAGCGATAAGTATCAAATTTAATCAGTTTTTTTAGGAATATCTGGGAGATCAGAAGATATACGCGCGGAATAATACACCTGCGTTAGTACAGGCTATCTTCTAGTTGAGTATGCTAGAAAGCCGTGAGACATTTTAAAGCCCTCTATAGTTTTAATTATAAAAAAAAATATCTTAAAATTGAGGATGAGTATAGGAGATGGATTAAAACATGTAATCCAAATAAAGTCTAAAAATTAAGGAATTCATCTTTAATTTTTAAGCTGAGTTTGCCATTTTTTTTGCTTACGTTTTTACGTTGCTTTGTTCAAACCGGAATCCCCTGTTTTGGCCAATTGATAGCTATTTATTGCGCTCTAAGGATTCTATTATCTCTTTGTTTTTATTCAAAGCGCACAACTTGAAAGCTAGACACAATTTCAATGAAGAGACCAACGACAACAGACACTAAGCCGCAAAACACTTGTCGGCACCGGCATACCATATCCTAACCTTAGCCCTGCTGCAAGCAGGGTATATTAGCTGACGTGGGTGTTTAGTAGCAGTTGTTAGAGCGCTAGTCAAGTAGGTATACACAGGCTCTCAATAAATCGTGGTCTTGTGCATCTTTGCAACTTGTCAAGCGCCAGAGTCGAGCGCTGTGATACAGGATCCGGAATCGGGTCTGGGTTGGGGGTATATCATAGTCAATCGCTTGTCTGCAGCATTGGCGCTTGTTTGGCAATAACTCTGCAGGCGTTACGCCCCCCTGAATGAAAGTGATATAAATTCTTACGTCCTTGCCAAGGCCCGGCAGGCAGCCCGGTCCTCGGCTTGGCTTGGCTACGTTTCAGTATCAAGGACGAAGTCTGCGACTGCCGCCTCTAATCCTTTAGGCAGCGCCACAGCACGTAGCCCAGAATTCAGCGTAAATTTATGCCTGTCTACGCCCACACACTGAAGGGAAGCCCCACACACACTCACACACACACATACGCACACCCACACACATATACAGAAAGAGAAGGAGCCTGTCGGAGTCTGTTTGGCCAAGACTGAAAATTCGACTCGACTTGTTTGATTTCGCGATGCCAACGACACTTTTGTGCAAATTTAGCACCTTTGATAAAGTTAAAGGTTTGTTTGCCAGCCGCTGAGTGGCCTCCCACGCGGCCGTAAAGTGTGTTGATATTTTAGAGGGGCAATGATTTTGATTTAACGCACTCGCAGGACTCCTGCCCCGCCCCAGAGAACTTGATTGAATTGAGTATCCGGCACTGGGGCGTGCGCTGACACCCCTGGGCGCCACAGCCGGCAGCCGGTTACTTACCGAAATGTTTTCCCAGATTTTTGGCAGCGTGATAAGCGAGTTAAATAATCAAGGGAAATTGATTCGGAATACCTTGGGGCGTGACAGCAACAAATATTAATTGGCGCAATTTAAAATCAGCCAAACTTGAATTAATCTCCAAATGAACCGAGAGCGTTGCCAACAATTTCTGAACTCTTGATAGGCAATTAACTTGGCCCAAACGCTGCGCGTAAATCACTTTTATGAGCCATTTCCCAACGCCCAACTCCCAACTCCCTGCATTAATCATACGCAGCGTTGATCGATTGCGTAGAGTCCTTGCATGCAACTAATTGGTATTATGAAGTGCACTTAGCAAACACGTCTATTCCGCTGAACAGAGTCCATGCTAATGTGCAACAAACGCATTATTGATTACACACATTCGTAACTCCAATTACATACATATACATTAAGTACCCATGCATTCCATTTATGCGAGGCTCACATGTGAAAGCAATCGGAACAGGCTTTAATTTTGAATTTTGTATCTTAGCACGAATAAATCTCATCTGTTATTCAAATGTGGCCATAAAATTGGCACTTCAAATTTATTTAATGTTAAAAAACTGTACTTTAATACAATTATCATATATATATTATTTTTAATTTGAAAGTGTACCATTATTATTTTGAAGCAAAGCTTTTATCAGCAGTCCAGCAGCGTTTAGCATAAAATGAATAAAAATTTCCAAAATCACTAAGCAACCAGCCATACACACTCTCACACACACACACACACACACACACACACACACATGCGCAGCCATTTGGAGCGACAAAATTGAAGCCACGAGACACCATTAAAAATAAAAGTTTTTATGGTTTGTTGACAGCTCACGCGACGCAGACATAAAATTTAACACATGCCTGCCAATTGGCCGACATATTTGGCTGGCCTGGGCTGTGAGTGCGGGGTTGAACAAGGGTGGGGTGCTTGGGCCTCGTCCATCATCTAAATGGAAATCAAGCATAATCACCAAATGAAGAGGCAAATATGACAACCATTTTTCTATCCACTCTCTAAGTGGGGCATAAAACAATGAAACCTGGCGCTGGACCCGGGCGGACTTGGTCCTTTTGCTCAAAATTTGTGCCATAAAATGGCGGCCAGCTTGTGGCTAAGCGTGTGTATGTTTGTGTGTGTCAGAGCCTGATAACAATAATTTGTTGTTATTTTCTTTATGTCTGCTTTTTATGTGGCACCCCACAATAATTTTATTAAACTGTCCGAGTCCACGACCCACTTTCTAGCGAACCCGCTTTTAAACTCCGGAATTGTGTGCACATGAGCTACGAGACGAGCTCCACATAGTCATGTTTATTTTGTCTTCCCGGTACTGAGAAGAAACATTATGAAGCACTGCTCCTCTGAGAATCATGAATTTCTGTTGAATAAATTAACCGTTTGACTGACCATTCGACTGTACGAAAGCTTTCCTGGAAGCTGCTTTGACAACAGCCTCGGCTGACCCACAAACAAAGTAAAGCAGCAGCTGGTCAACAGCTAATCAATCACTGGCCAAATTAAAAAGAAAACAACAGGAAGAATGCCAAAAAA
The DNA here is from genome assembly GCA_035045725.1 of Drosophila ezoana. NCBI lineage: Eukaryota > Metazoa > Arthropoda > Insecta > Diptera > Drosophilidae > Drosophila > Drosophila ezoana. The sequence continues at coordinate 318,715 of JAWNOU010000166.1, forward strand.
AGAGCAGCAAGTCAGCCGAAAGGCAAAACAAATACTTTGACTTGTGGCACAGGCCGGCCAAATGCATATGTATTACAGACGCCCGAAAAAAATGTCGGTAATTATGCCCATAACGAGGCACTCAACAGCACGTGTCGAGTTGAGCAACAGTAATGCCAGTAATTAACTTAAGATCTGTCAAACTTATATATATATATAGATATATGTATATCTTTTTATTTGGGTTCAATCACGCACAAGAAAAACAAACACAAGTGACTCGAATACATCATGAAATGAGTGGGCAGCAAACAAATCATTTGCTTGACCAGCTCATTAGAAAGAACAACAAAATTTGAATCGCGCCCGAAAGCAGGCAACAAAAATTTTCCCAAATCTTCGCCTTGGTGTGTTTTATGTGTGAAATCAAGGAATGTGCAGCTTCACAAAGGAATCTCGAGACATAATCCCAGTTATCTGCGGCTTGCAGACATTAAGCAGATGTGCTTTATATATCGAGACTCTCCCTTTCACTAACTTTCGACTTTCGACTAGATTCACAATTAAAAAGTAGCACAAGCCATTTTAACCATTGCTCGCACAAAGAGTGCTGTGCTTCAGCCGACTTCGACACAAAAACACAAATTTCATGACGATTGCAACTAGACGAAGAAATGCGTTTGCAAAAAATATGTTTGTAGTTCTTTTCCACACTAAAAGTTATTGAATACATTTTTTTTTTTTTTTGAATTTTTCTTCGAATTTCAATGCAATCTCAAGGGTTTTGTGTTTGTCAAACGGCTTGCACTGACAAAAGTAATCACAAATGTTTTGAATGGGTGCTCACAAATAAAAGCAACAATAAAGACAATAATTATTTGGTATGATGCACGACTAGTGGCTACCCTTTAATTTGTATATATTGGTGTTTAAAAGAGTGCGATAATCTCTTAAGGAAGTTAAGTTTTGGCAAAAGCATAAGAGGAAGTGAGTATCATTTAGAAAGAACTTCTATTTGATACATTTTAAGATATTGTCATTCGTTCTATATAGAACTTACGGAAAAGAACAACTTGCACTTGGACAAAGCTTTATTCATAACATGATTATTTAATCTTCTCATAAAATTCATATTAATCTAAAAAATAGATAAGTTTTTAAATATATATGCTATATATATATATATATTTGTGCAACTGTTAGTTAAAAATAGGTCCAGGTCGAACCTGCAACGGGAAGAATGGGTATGAAATATGAAAGGCAGCTTTGATATGTATATAGATACACATATAATGTGTGCATTGGTGTCTGCGGATATTTTTCTGATTGTTGGACTTGGCCTTGAAGGCTGTGACTACATTTGATTTGCCGGCATTGCAAGCCGACAGTTGCTGAATGCAGCCATTCGACATAAAAGAGTTTTTAATTTGAGACATCAAAGAGGAGAGCGCGGTCGTCAAAGATATCTAGATGCAGTGCGTCAGGTGCAAACAAAACACATCAAAGCAAACAATGGAAACTTTTGTTTGCATTGCCAAAAAACAAAACAAAAAATGAAGTAGAAAATAAAACGTTGCTTGCCATGAAAACTTACTTTGTGTGCTAACCAGGCGGCCAGGTCACGCCTCCTGCGCACGGCAACATTGTAAGAATGGCAGCAAAGCAGGCGGCAGGCGGCAAGCGTCAGGCATCAGGCGAGTGGGCGGGGCATAGAACAAAGTTGTCCAAAAAATTAAGCAAAAAGTTTTTGGGTGCCGCTTACCAAAAATGAAAAACAATTTTTAATGCCAGAACATCGAGGCTAGAGCATAAATCTTGGCAATGCCTGCCAAGCGAATGCTGCTGCTGCTGTAGCTGGGATTTCTTTTGTGCCGCCGCGGGAGATGCCACATTTTTACAGCATACTCTTGGGCGAAATTGTTTTATTGCCCAGTGAGTAACTCGGGTAACTTGGCTTGGACCAAATAGTAGAGACTACATGAATTATGTTATTTTTTGAAATCAAAGCGAAAAACAAAAAGCCAAACAAACCCAAAAATCAGTTAACAAAGATGTATTACAAAACCCTATCAAGGTAGAATTTACTCAATTGTGCGCTGCTGAAAACACAGCAAATAGCATCTATTTTACACTTGAGCATTTATAATTTATACGAGCCTGTCTCACTTTGCCCCACTGTGCGCCTTTGCAAGGTGCAATGGCTTGTGTACTTTACATGCCTATGCGCTGGCTCCGGCAAACCTTTTATTGTTGCTTTGAGTTCGCGATAATTTAGTTTATGTTTTGCCATTTCCTAATGAGCCATGCCCCCAAAGTCAGTTCCGCGATTTGGCGCCCAGCAGGGACGCAAATCCCGCACATATGCGCATTTTATGAAACAAAAAATCAATGCGAGCAGTTAAAGGCCACCGAATGCGGCGTCGTCAGCCAGTCAATCATAAATTTATAATGCCTACAAAACCTATAAGCATTTTTATGTTTATCACCTACCCCCGCGCGAATAAGCACAGCTACTTAGGAGACTGCGCGCGGCTTTTATAGGCCGTGTGCGTGAAACTTTGGCGGAACTTAGCCATAACAAAAATAAACATACAAAGTGTAACGCAAACGTAAACGTTTTTCATTACTTCAGCGGAATTTGAAGGCCAATAAAAATGACAATAATAACTGAGACGGGCCAGCGGAAAATCAGACCCAGCCAAAATACTCGTTTATTATGTATTTGAATCGAATGAATTCTACTTTTGATTTGATGTGCGGCATTTCGCTTAAATTTCAACATTGTAGCCTACTTTTTGGCTGCCCAGTTAATGTTACTGTGCGCTCGCGTTACAGAGCGCTGTTAAAATTTCCCTGCTCTCAGGCCATGTTACTGGCTGTAACAGCTTAAGAGAGTCTTACAGCGACAAGGTTGGGGAGACAGAAATCAAAAGTTTTACTACTCGCTTTGCCAATTTCCGTTATCAAACTGATAAGCGGCTTAAACAAGTTGGCAACAAGCATCGAACATTTTAATGAGCTCCTCGCTTATTGCCAAGTTGTCAAAACTATTCAGCGAAATGACTTCAATCAAGTGAAACTATTGCTGGAGTCAATAAGTATTGAAATAGGAGTATGTATTTATAATGTCTTAAAGGCCATTACATAAACACAAAATATTAATAAAGAAAGAGTTTCTTATAAATAAACCATATTTAATAGTGAAGAGGTGTTGAAAATTTGGCTCAGATTCTGCTTACAAAATAAACATAAAGATGTATTTAGCAAAGTGGGTGGAAAACTTAGCTAACAATAGAGAAAAAAACCTCTCTGCTTTTTAGGTTATCTTGACCAAACTAATCTACCTTTAACTTTGCTTATATAAGAACGAAAGTAATTAAAATCGTTTTGTTCATGTAAAATCAATTAGTCGCAGATTGAATAACTACATGAAAAGCCATTCAGGTATAGGGATATCTCGACCAAACTCAGCAATTAAAAGTTTTCTCTAGCTGCATAAAGTTTAAGAAGACATTAAAAGTAGTAAAAATAGATCAACAATTAGAATTAAACTTGTGGCGCATGTCTTGAAATTAACTCTGATTATTTCTTAAATATTAATTAAACTACATTTGATTTATAATTTATTATGTTTACTTTATACTCCAAAGTTTTAGATTGCAATTATTTAGAGCATTCGATAAAGAAGTCTAGTTGGATTCATTTCAGTAAAGAAATATAAAATATTTTCGTAAGGTTGTTCCATTTTAAGGCATTTAATTAATTTTGATTACAGTCAACATCCCTGCAAACGAATAAATGTAAAGAGCTCTCAAGCTAACGAGTCAGAACTTGTGCAGCTGATGGCAGTCGAAATCGTGTCCAATCCTCCTACTAAGCTAATTTATTTTTGTAATTGCATTGAAAGCATATTTCCATTTGATAAAAAAAGTACAGGCTCACATATTATAAAAGTCGTTTGCTAAACTAGGACACTTCTAATAGCTTAAGCCCTTAAAATATTCATGATTGACTTTACTCTTTGCTGACTGTTAATTAAATAATTAGAGTGCAAGTGATGTCAAAATGGAGATTGAGAAAGTGCTGGCTTGCTGCTCAAAAATGAAAATGGTCCAAATTTGATAGATTTTTAGCCAAAAATCACATCACAACGAGGCATGTGGCAAGCAGCGTGCAACATGCGACATTGATCAAATAGCACATATCCATAAAGTGCACCAGCTCAGGAGCCAAGGCAACTGCAACAAAGTATGCTGCATTTATGTATGCGTATGTGTATATGTGTGTGTGTCTGTGCATTGTAGCTGCCATAGCTAATTTGCACGTCTGGAAGCTTGCAGCTGGCAACAAAGTGTAATGAAAGATAAGCTAACCGAGGTAAGCACACGAGGAGCATGCAAAACAAATGCCAACCGGAAACGGAAACGGAAATGGAAATGCCAACTCACGCATTTGAAATCGAAATTCGAAATGTGCACTTTTCGAGCAGGTGCAACGATAAAATTGCAAATGTTCTTCGTACGCCAAATGTCAAAACCATAGAAAGTCCAATTCACATGGTTTATTCATTATGCCTCTGAGCTACAAAACGATGCGGCTCCAAATTGTGCAGAAAATAGCATTGTAATACACTACGCTATTAAGAAGAAATCATTAAGGATGGAACAAAGCAAAATTTAAAAATGCTTCCTCAACTCTGCTCGCCAGGGGGTGCTGGAAATGGATAATAAAATATGAATGCACTATAATTACAAGAAAGCGCAATCTAACAAAGCGCAAAAAGGGAGAGTACAGGTATGAAAGCGCATGCATATAAGCCACAAAGTAGTAAAAAGCCACTTTAATGCCACGTTTGTGTACGAGCCACAAAGAAGAATTGGCAAAACAAATGCTCTTTTGGACGTTTGTAAATGAGGGTGGACAAAGAATACGCAAGCTTAAAGTAGAAAGGAGAAATGATTTTGTGAGCGAGGATGAAAGCTTCCACGCATGCAAAAGGATTTAAATCAAACGTTTACGGATGAACCACAAAGCAGAATTGGCAAGTGAAATGTGAATTTGTGCTCCAGACCGAATTGAGGCATGTGCCAAAAAGGCAACTCTCTGCTAAAACGAAAAACCCGCATACTCTGGCTAACCACCGTGAATATTTCTAACAATCGCCAGCGGAAGTGAGTTATTTGCAGCTGCAACTCAGACAAAATAGCCGCCGGAATATTGTGTAAACATTTGCTCAGTTGCAGTTTGTCGTCTGCTTCTCTTTTTCTGTCGCGAGCTGATTCCTGAAGTGGGAGTCTGTACCACAGGCATGTGCCACGTTCGGGATGCGTGTGTGCATTTGCTGAAGTGTGCACACAAAAACTGGTTGTTTTCCTCTTCTTTTTTTTTATATTATTATTTGTAGAGTACTTCCGCTTTGCTGCTCTTTATGTTGCTTATTTTCTGCTCGGCTTTCTCGTCGCTTCCAGTGGCTGACAGACTGACGGACTGACTGACTGACGGACTGATTCACTGACTGACTGACTGACTAAGTGAGTGCGTACGAGTATATTCAACTCTGAAACCTGCACTGAATGTGTGCATTGTAGTATTTATCATCGTCTTTTTCGTACATTGTGTTTATTTATTTTTTTTTTTTTTGAAAGGCAACGGACAGAGAACTTTGTGTATGTGCCAGTTGGTTGCTTTTGGTGTGACTCTTTCGAGTGTTGTGTAAGAATAAACATTAAGCAGATGTCCTTAAGTCCATTGGACGTATGTTTCTTTCTGATACGACTGAGAAGTTCGGTATAATAAATATATTTTTAAAACTTGAACTTCAATAGAACTTAAAATAAGCAGAGTATTCATCGTGTAGCTCCGCCGGCTCACGGGTTCCACTGGCCAATGCCAATAAAGATTTTGGATTGACAGCCAATTTAGACAATTTTAAGATAATAAACTAACTTTGTCAGTTTGACAGCAACCATTCATTAGAGCTTAGAGAAGCTCAATTTAAATATTTCAGATTTTTTTGGTATTAAATAATGTTTTAAATACAATTGAACTGAACGGAATTCATATTACATTTGCTAAACGGTTGTCAAGAAGCAGACAGTGAAAAGCTTTTAAGATGTTAAGAGAGCGATAGAACTGACTTAACGATTCAATTGTCTTTATTTTTAATACAGCTAAATAATTAATTTAAAATTCAATTATTCCCCGTTCACTTCATGCATAAGGAAGTGCGCTGACCTGTACTAACTTTTCAAATTTGCTTTTTCGATTTGTGTACCCTATTGTTCAGCATTCCGAGAGGCAATTCATTAACTTTATGCCAGCAGCTGCCAATAGCCATAACTTTGTAAAATATGCTTTGAATGCCAGAACTCGCATCCCGAAGCACACTCCGTCACATTGTTGAGCTACAACTCAAAAATCGCACTTTTAAATTGCAATGCAAACGAATAACTACAAATGCATGAACACCCCTTCCATGGGTAGGGTGTCAGTAGGGCTGAAACACGCTAAAAGCGATTGGCAAAATAGTCCACTGGCTAATATGCAGCTGCGAGAATGGAACGGTTTTTTAATTGGCATTAAATATGCAAAACAAAGGCAGCAACATCGCACTCATGGCATAGCTGAGCGTGGGAAAAGCCAGTCTGGGGATTATCGACTTTCAATAGATATATATTTTTGTATATATTGACGATGCTATAGCTGATGCAATTTGTTTGATGGCAGCGATCATCGAGCCATAAGCTCAAATTGCGTAAATTACAACAAACTCAGACCAAAAATGGCTGCGGTGTCAGAATCCCAAGTGTTATTTATGGCAAATGAGCAAATGCGCTGCACAGATTGCAATATGGTCTGGTTGAGAGAGGGCTGATTGGCATAGAGCGTAGAGATGGACATTTTGATTGCTACATGAACACGAGCACTTGACTATCATGCACGAACAGTTCATATAAATTGATTAGATTTAACTAATAATATGCTTTGCCATTTTAAAGGCATTGCTTTTTAAACGATGTGAACCCTAGCGAAACGAAAGACACAATCATGCTGACACATAATGATATCTTCTTGCATAGTTTAATGTCTAAATTCGTGTGGGGCTCACTTTAGACACGCATGAGCTAACATTTTGGGCACGAGCACGACGCAATGTCTCTTCAGCAGAGTTCGCTGCTTATCGTGCTGCCTCGTGTCACGAAAAAGTCATTGAATCACGGCGCTCGGCTCTATGGCAAGTGGTAGAGTCTCGTGCTCGTGCGACAATCTCGTAACTTAATTTATATGAAAAGGCAGCAACAACATTTGGCACATGCTGCACACAAAAAGTTTAATGGCGAATGGGGCGAATGGGGCGCGGCTGGGCTGCAACATGCGTGTGAGTATAACAAGAATTCTGGGGACCAATGCCGCGACGCGTTTCTTGCCACCTGCCACGTGTGCAGTGCCTGTGCGTGATATTCAAGAAACGAATCACACTTTGCGTTTCCGTTGCGCATTTTAATGAGTTTCTCGTGAGCGTGCTGGAGCCCGAGTCAACCAAATGCAAAGAGGCCCTCTTAAAAGTAAACAGCATCAGTTGAGAATTTATTATACTATATATTATACTACACTACTATCAATGGGCGCACGCATGATTCCAATATATTCTTATCCGCCCACTCATTAACTATGATTGAAGTTGAAGGTCACAAGCCTGCAACATTTTTTGATATTTCACTAATTAAAGTTTAATTATTTCCTCTTTGCGAATTGTATGTTTAAGTATATGATAAAATGCAGCTATTGAAAAATATGAAAACTATACAATTTTGCTAGTGATGGTACCAACTATCGACTATCGGGCAAGGCCGATATAGACAGTTTAAAGGGATTTAGAAATTTAATTGCTTGAGGCAAGGAAAAGGATCAATAGCCATCATCGTTAGTATTTCCTCTTTCTATATTAAATGTTACAGGAATATAATACTTGAAAAACATGAAAAAACAAACGTCTATCGAGTATAGGTCAAGGCCATTTACGTTGGTCTAAAAATAGTTCAGGTTACAAGGTGTCAAACCTAAAGGTTCATCAAATAATCAGTATATCAAAATGTAAACACATTCTTTTGCATCCGTCAACGAACTTCAGATTTAATAAAAATAACAAAAGTTATAAATGTAGCTTTATAGCAGGTATAAAAACCATAAATTTATATATTCCACGTAGAGTTTTCCTCTTGATTCATTATATTTTTTAAGATATTCCTTTGTAGTCTCTGCGTTCAGCCAAATTATATCATTAAGAATGTGCTCTCGAGCTACTTTTTTATTTTCCACTTAAGAGTCCTCAAACTAAAGTTGGCCACTTAAATTGATTGCAAAATTTTTAAATTAATCGCAATTATTTACCCGCACTTCACTACACTTTTAACGCTTTAAACGCCATTGCGAAAGTTTTAACTTTGCAACTTTGTTACTCAAACTAAATTTAATGCTGGCCGGAGCTAAATGAAAGCCATCAATGTGACCGCCCAGCCACGCCCACGGCCGCCAACGCACATTTCAATTATCATACAATTTTTTGCCTTCCAGCCACGAGTTGTCTTCTTTCCTTCATTTCGCTTTCTGGAGGATTTCTGAAACGCCCTGTTGTGGCCCATTTGTGCAAATGCTTGGCCAAGGCAGATGCCAGCGAATATGTAATTGAGTAAAGATAGTACAATCGAAAGCCGCATGCATTTAATTAAAGATTGATATTTAAGGAATATCTCACAGAATTTAACGATGATGTTGTATTACCAATCAAATGTATGCTAAGAAGAAAAGTCTTGGAAATAACAAGAAAAATAGCTACCTAAAATATTGTAATAAAAGTTGTATTTGCACACATTTACTGGCCGCATTTATGCCTAATCCTACCAACGTATAAGCCTACATTTAATGTTTTTTTCTACGATGGAACGAGTAATCAAATGCCGAATTAAAGTTGCGTCTCAATATAAAACTAGACTGTAAATTGCTTAAATTATTTGCGGCTTTAATGAAGATTTATGCAAATGAGCATTTCAAACGAAGGCATCACAAACTATCGAATACAAGCGTAATCAAACTGGAAATTCAACGTATTACAGATATGGAAGTGAATTGAAATAAAAACCGGGCCCATTGTAAAAACTTGATACGCTCTAGAGGGTCGTCCATCTTGTTGTCTGCTTTAATTAATATTCATGGCAAATATTCCGCATGGGGTAGGTTTCGAACGGCTCCCTTATTTGCAGGGCCCATCCATAATTTACAATTTAACAGTTTATTCGAATGATGCTTTCTTTTTATTGCACGGACTCTTGATTGTGTGCACAATTGATGCAATTTGCCTTTCGCACTCGTGCGTATGCGTGATTTTTTGTAGTCCACACTTCACCAGCTATCAACTATTCTTGCTTAATTCAATTAAGTTAGCTCTTGATTTTTTACACTTTGCATTTGAATATTGAGCAATTTACCTGTGTTAAACAATTATAAAAAATGCACTTTTCACTTTTCACTTTGTATGTATTGATAAAATAGATATCGAATTGGGAGATGACACTCCACGAGATATGCGAACCGCTCGAGCTATGGCACTTCGCGGCGAACTGTACCGTTGTCGCGCGCTATTAAAACTGAACTGAAATCTCAAATGGCAAACTTCTAAATATGAAATGACATGGAAATGAATGCGGCAATAACAACAAGAGGGCGGGCTTGCCAGCGGCCAGCAGATCGAGACTGGTTTTGGGTTTAGCTCAGTTCCAGCTCTCGGGTTCCCCCTTATTTGCATGCTGCGATTGCCGAGTCGCCGCCACTGGCGCGAGCTTAGTGCAAAGCATTGTTTAGGTATTTGTTTCTTTTTTTTAATAAGAGTTTTTATTGCAGCTCTTTTTTTTTTTTACTTTACCTTGCCACTTGCCATGTCGTGACGCCTTTCGCCACTTGGCGCCTGGGCGTGTCAATTTAAGAACAAAACGCGGCATCTCAGCGAACTTTTCAGCAACAATCAGCAGATGCTAACCACAATGTGCGGTTAGCCAAGGGCTGCAGGTGAGCATATGTGCACATTCGAAGGTTAAGCTCAGATCAAGTTTGCACCTGATTACTCATACGCCCTGTGGTTAATCTGGCATGCCACACAAAGCGCAGTTGAACCCGTTTTTAAGCCAAAAGTCATAAACATTTCCACAGGCGAGTGTAATGAACGGATGAATTTATCGGATATGCATTATATTTGATAAGCCGAGGTCACGTGAGTTCTGTAAACTTTTGCTATGTGCATTTATTGTTTTGTGGAGTGTAAAATCAGCTTTACAATTCACATGCCAAATTAATTGTTGAAAGCCTTCTAAACAACATGAAAATTTTTATTGAAGGCTACAGTAAAAAAACGTTTGTACTTCTCTATTTAACCTTAACTAAGTTCAATAGCAAACAGATAAGAAAACTACAAGACAAACCATTTGTATTTTGAGATAGCGAAAGATAACAAAATATTGACAAGCAAGTTTTGAACGAATCGGGCCCAAACAAGCTGAAATAAATGAAAGTTAGGTTCAAAGTTATGTAAAGTGAAATTTTTAATCGTTGACTCTAGCTTCTTTGTAAGCCCAATTCTTATTTTTAAAGTTGCATATAAACACCAATAGATTTTGATTAGAGTATTGCGCAGTCTGTTACACCCAGCTTGTACTTTGTATCATGAAGAAAATCATGGCGAACGATCTTATTTGTACGTATTGAGGGTCAATTACAAATGTTGGTAATAAAAATAAGTGTTGGAAAACGAAGCTAATATTTATCGCCTTTCATCACGTATTTCTCCTTCTCTCTCTCTCTCTCCCTTTCTCTCTGGATTGGTTATTCATGCTTAATAAGTGCTCAGATACAAGACCAAATAAACCAAATATAGTGTAAATTGTTATAAAGAAATAATATATTTAGTATATTATAAAAGAATCAAGAAATGAATTTAACATATAGAAATAATAATTTTCTGGTTTTTATGTAAAGCAAAACTTAAAAAATCAAACTGATGCAGATAATTTTAAACTGTTTCTTGTTTACGTTCTTATTGAAGACATACTTCTGGCATTGCCCATATTTGAAAATATATGTTTATAATTATCGCTTAATTTTCAAACTGTAAATAAAACGTTACACAAAGGTAAATATACAACTTTGTTGATAATGGTATTCACTCATTCAAACCCAAATCTGATTCATTTACCCCGTTCAATTAATTTGTTGACTTTGCCGAAATGATTTACTAATATATGCTAATCGTATCAAAACAACGCGCAGCGGCGCAAAAATTCCCGCGCTTTAAAATAACATTCATAAGGCTATTAATTTGTTTCGGACCAGTTACTTGACAGTCAAAAATAAATAAACACGTCGGAAAGTTGACGCAGATACCGCATGTAGAAGTAGAGTCAAAAGACGTCGACACTTTAACTTTGTTCTGCTTTATGGCTTAAAGTTCAGGCCAACATTGTTGCTGTTGGTATTTCTAGGTATTTCCCCAAGTGTTTGCCAATGCGTCAGACCTGGAAACTAGTTAATTGTTTTTGTTGCCGGTTGATTTACATTTTTTTTATTCCTGCTGTCGTTGCCCTTTGAAACTCTCATGCTCTGGTGCTTTACATCTGGTTGACTAACTGAAGATGTCTCTAGTACGCAAAAGGCACTCTGTTCTGGGAATTGGAGACAGCTTTCATATATTGTGTGCCATTTTTGCATAATCCGCTTATATGTGCTCGCCAATAACCAGAAACCAAACATCGAAGAGGCACGCTTGGACGCTAAGCCCAACCCCCTCTTATTATTTTGCTTTTCTGTGGCGCTTCTGGCTGTTTGGTTAAGCACAACGTACTTCAGTGTTTGCCAGTTGAAGCCTTTCACTTGAAACAGTTTGCGAATTGAACTGGCCGCATTGAATTTGCAGCTCCGGCTTTGATGCCATAAATCCAGCTGAAGGTCGCTTCTATTTTTATATTGTAGTTTTTGTCTGCTTTGCTTGACAGTTTTTTGTCAACTGGATGCCGCTCTATGATATAACATACATATGTACATTAATATGAATGTATGTAGCTTGAGTAAAAATCCATCAAGAGTTATGGACTGAAGTAAATGCACTCGAGTAGCAATTGAAATGGTTTTTATTGTTTAGTGACTTTTTCTTTTTAAGTTATTATGAATGAATAGAAAAAATATATCGTATTCTTTGAAAAAGTTTGTTGACTATTTATTCTTAAAAGACAATTGATTTTGTTGACACAACATTAAGAAGTTGAGTAAAAACTTCTTAAATTTGATAAGAACATATAATTTTGTAGCCTTTGTATACACTTATCTGGGTTTATCTTTGACTCTTCATATTAATCATCAGAACTATCTATAGCCGAACTTGCGAATAGTTTTGAACTATTCTTAATAAATCGCACGTAAGCAAATATGGGTTAATCCAAGGTAACGATAAGAACTTAGCTCGTTTGTAAGTTTGCTTAAGGGGGTTAAATAGTTGCCCATGGAGATTGAATAGTGTACATAATTTGTAGCTGTTGATTTATGAGCCATACTGTAAATGTTTATTTTGTGCTTGGGAATCCCTAATTAATTGGAGGCCCCGATTATGCATACTCAATCTCAATCAATTAGCGGGCGCGTTAAATTACAAATTGATGCAGGCAGCCGTTGTATTTGTTCTTGCTGATGTTGTTGCTGCAGCTGACAAATGTTGATTTTGCCAAAAAAATAAATCGAACAAAACGATGTTTTGATTTAATTTATAATTATTTGTGCATGCATGTTGATTTTATGCGATATTAAACATTCCTATTCTAAATCAATGCTCAAACAACACCTAAATGTCTAAACAAATGGTAAATAAAGGTTAAAATCAGATTATAAGATATAGTATTATAGATATAAGAGATATATAAGTATATAAGATATTATATTAAGATCAAGTTTAACTGTCAGCAACACTTAAATTAGATGCTAAATTAATTTAAAAAATTTAATTATATTAAATAAAACCTAATTTTTATTAATCTGTCGGCATGTCGCAAATGGCTCAGAAATATTTTTAAACCAGTTTTAACATAGGCTCCACAACTGGCGACTGTTATAAGAAAAGCTTTTGCTATTCAAGACACGAACCAGTGGTTGGGACAATATGAGTTCTGTTAGCTTGCACTGTTAGCATTTTAACAGCGTAGGCAGCTGTTATTGGTGCTTTAATAAGGCTAAACATGAAAAACAACTAAAATAATCAAACAACCTTTAAATAATTTGATTTAAATTTATTGTCAGCAAAAGTATAGCGCAGCAAAAGTTTATTATAGAATGAATTATATTTTAGTAATTTTTATAAGAAGGCCATTAATATAAATAGCATACTAAATATCAGTGGCATATTCTGTTGCTAGCTCTCCTTTAATATACATAAAATTTATTTAATTTATTAAATTAAATTCCTTGTACAGTGATCTAAAGTATTAATTAAAAAACAATTGCTTTAATTACTTTATTTAATCGGGCGTAAAAAGAAAACATTTTTGTTCTGGCGAAAACGAAACCATGCATTAAAACCATTGAAGATACCAAAGCCAAATCAAAACACAGAAATCGTGTTTGGATTACATAAATGTGCTAGTGTGATAGACCAGGGTATGACCTGTAGCCAGGTCAAAAGGTGATCCAAGTGAATAGAAAACGTGATTTGAGATTATTCAGTTGAATGTATATATATTATATGTATTTTATTTTAATTAACCTCTTTTTTATCTTTTTACTATAATACTATTGTTATAATTTTATATTATAATAAATATAATAATAAATTTAAATAATTATAATAATAAGTAATACAATTCGTACTAATCAATGTTGACTTCATTCAATACTTTTGCGGCACCAAAATAAAGATAGCTTTATAATAACCCTTTATTTATGTGCGTAGAGTGCGGGGTATTGGAATATATGTTAATATTGAATACGCTTATCGAAATTGTGCAAACAGCCAACAGCAAAACATATTTTGACGTTTTAAGTAGCCAATGAATAGAATAGTCGATAAGTGAATTGGTTTAAATGTAAACCCACATTTTATGAATTTGCAAATTTACTAAATATTCATGGCTGATCAATAAGCTTCAGCTAAACAATGCTGTTGACTGTCTGTCAGTCTTTACTTTTACCTGAACCGAATTGAGGTAATTGAATTATTTCAGCTGTGCAGCAGGTGTAAACGACAAACACATGCTCCACATGGAACTTATCTGGCTGGCATTCAATTTGGAATAATTCAAATCAATTTCAAGGTGCGTGCCAACAAATGCATAATTATACTCGACATTATTGTCGGCTCTAATGGAATTAGTTATACCCCGGTATTCACTTCTTAGGCTGGGGATTGTCAGGATATGCCACGCACAATATGCACACACACACACAAACACACACACAAACACACACATGCATATATTGAATATCAGAGATGGTAAAGCGATATTGCTCAAAATTTGATTGAACAAAAGTGCGTTTGGAAACCATATTTATGGTAAATTTTGTCAGTGGCTGCCTGCCTGGCAATATGCTTGTGATGAATCGAAATTTAATTAAAATAAAGCCTTTGAAATAGTTGGTTGCATATTTTCGGGGTGTAAATAGTGTAATTAGTTCGAGCTGCGAAAAATGCAAAATGCGTTGCATTGCAATTTTCAAATTTTCAACCGCAAAACTTGTTTTAGCAATTAGGCTCAATCAATTGTGGTCGAGTGCGTGTAATTACAAATTCCATTAGGCTTAATCGATGCGTGCAATTCAATAAATAATCAGGTAACAAGCTTTGCACTTCAACACGCCCAAAACTTTAAAGGCCAATCGTTCATCAATGTCAAGAGCCAGACAGCGTTTTGTTGCCACCTTTTCAGCGTGCTTTAACCAAGACCTCGGCGCTTTAAGCCCCCCTTTTTTGCCGTGCGGGTCCCAGCTGCCTTTTTACATGCGCGCAAATATTGACAAAAGAAATGCGAACCGGCCCCGGGACTGGGCGAAAGTTACAAAAAATGTCAGCGTCGGCAATAAGTAAACATAAAAAGTTTAACCAAACATAATGAATGAACCACGAAATATGCGCTCAATGAAATTGATTTTTTTCCCCCATTTGTTGCTCCTTTTTTATGGGTATTTATATGTGTACATTTGTTTCCCATCGAGTACTCTGAATTGAATGAAAAATTATTCAAATTAAATCAACTCAGTTGAATTCAGAATTCATTGAATATTATTAATAATTGAATGCCTATTCTTCTGCTGCTTTTTGTAACTGACAATACATATTATCACAATATTAATCAAGTTAAAATTAATTGAACAATAACAATTTGTGTGAAACACAAACAATTATTTTTCAATAAACCCCCGATTATACGCTGCACTTATTCAGAAAGGATTAACGAGGCTATCAGAAGAATTTGCCAATACATGCAGGGCCATTTCTCACAGACATACACATTTCGTTGTGTTTGTCCAACTGATTGTTAGGACGATTTTGTGTCATTATTTCTGGCGAGAGCAGAAAACAGGGTTTCAGTTGAAGTAAAATATGAGATTCTTTCTTTGTAGATAAGTTAACAATATAAACAAATAAATAAATATGTACATATATAAATACGATAAAAATTTAAAGCTTTTATTTATTTGTATTTAATATAGTCACTTTTGAGCTAGCTCCCATAGTTCGTCCTACAGACGAACTTCATAACAGGATTTATTTTTGTTATTCATTTTATTTGTCAATTGGAATCCACTGCTAAAATGTAAGGTATAAGTAGTTAAAATTAAATTCTTGAGTAAAGATTAAAATTAATCTCAACTGACTTTGGTAGAAGAAGAAATGTATAGCCTGTCCAGCAAGCTATGCCCCTACTCATAGTTGGGGATGGTCACTAAGTTCCCGAAGGTATCCTAAAAGAAAAATTTTGGTGGAGAATACGTGGTACAATATATTTCTATCATAGCATAATCCACGAAAAGAGTTGTGCATGGCGTAATCCTGTGTGCAAGTAGGTAGGAATAAGAGATAAAGAATATATTTATACGTTCTGGGTTATGGATCATAGAATTTAATATACGCCACATAAAAAAATAAAACCTTATTAATTTAATTGAAAACTTTTTGCAAAAACAAGAACAACACGACAAAAAAATACAGTTGCTTATAACAATTTGTTTTGTCGGGCAGGCGAACAAATAAATCTCCCTGGCTTAAGTAGCCTACAAAGCTGATGTACACCAGGAGTATATATTTATTCATCGATCTAGATGTTGTTGTCATTGTTGCCGCTTCAGTATTCATGCAGCGGAGCATAAAAGAATTTCGAGCGCTTTTAAACTACTTCTTGCCGTGGCACCCCAAAAAAATGTTGCGCCCCGAGAGCAGAGTACGCAGTTGGAGATAAAAGGTGGTGCAGGGCTTAGTGGGAACGGGGCGGGGGGAGGGCTGAGGATGGCGAAATCAAAATAGTAGCAAGCAAAATGGCCGCGGTCAGCATCGAGTGATTTATGCGGCAAGCGGCTGCGGTGTGGGAAGGTTGGGGAGACACAAAGAGGCGAGTGCTGGTTGTGGGAACGAACATTAAGCTTTAATGAACTCGCATCTTAATAAATAAATTTGTCAATAGAAATGCGGCCAACAACAACAAGAACAACAGCTGCGTTAACAACTGCCGCCATTCAAAGTGCAAACAAAATGGCGACATTGTCCTCGCTGGCGGTGGGAACTGCTAGCCTGTGCTTGAGGCTAGGATTACGAGTACCTCAAACATAATGAAATGAAGACGAATGGCATGCCCAATACTATACGTAGGCCTATTGAATGCTTGCCGTCTTTTGTTGGCCATTTTCATTTGCCAACGCCCCTCCCCAAAAAGCGGGCAACACATTGCGTTGCCTAATGAGCCTACCAAAAGCTAATTTGCACTGCGTGGAATTAAGTACTACGTGAGTAAGAAATGTGTGAATAAACGCGAAAAAAAAACACAAATATACACACACAGCAAGCAAATTTAATTGCATTGAAGCATCTACTGACAAATGGATCTGCATATTTAATGAGCAACAGCTTTAAGTCGAGCAGATTGCAGAACTAATTATCGGTAATTAGGCCACTGACAGCGTCTGAAATCCGATAAATAATTGATACAGCCAATTTAATATTTTCAATTTAAATAATTCAATTTGTTGAATAAGTACAATTATAATAAGTATAATGTTACATAGCACCCATATTTTAAAAGAATCATCACCATCTTTTTATTTACGGTATTGCTGCAAAATCGCGCCTTACGAAAATCAGAGTGTTTCAAGCAAAAACGCTCCGTTATCTGACTGGTGCCCCCTGGTATATGCGAACTTCCGATTTGGAAAAAGACCTAGGAGTGCCCAAGGTCGGGGATGTCATAAACAAACAGACTGCAAACTACATAATGCGACTGGGAAACCATCCAAATCGACTGGCTAGGCGCCTTCTAAAGAGGCGTCGAATTGGAGGAGTCCGAACGCGGAGAAGATTGCGGAGGTCTCATCCAATCGATCTCCTAGATCGATATATATAGTCACCGTAACCTTGTTAATTTTATATTAGACTTAATAGTAGACTAAGTAGTATTGTAAATTTTCTAATAAATTTAATTTAAGTTGTTTTATAATAACAGAAAAATTAAAATAAAAAAAAAAAAATAAAATAAAAAAAATCTTTTTATACCCTGAACCCATTAAAAATGGGTAAAAAGGGTATAATGTATTTGTGCAAATGTATGTAACAGGCAGAAGAAAGCATCTCCGACCCCATAAAGTATATATATTCTTGATCAGCATCACCAGCCGAGTCGATCTAACCATGCCCGTCTGACCGTCCGTCTGTTCGTCTGTCCGTCCGTCCGCTCTACCGTATGTATGAACGCCAGGATCTCAGAACCTATAAAAGCTAGAAGCTGAAATTTTAGCTGTAGGTCCTCCTAGTGCCCGCGCAGATCTAGTTTGTTTCCGATAGTCGATAACTTGCCCCGTTTCCAAGTAATCGATAAAAATCCATATCGAAATCCTTTTTTTTCCGCAATTATGGTAAATAATAAGAGCTAGAGTCACCAAACTTGAAATCCAGCTTCTAGAATAGTTATATATATATCAAGTGTCTTTCATTTTATACCTATCGCCACCTCCCCGCTACTCTCTATCTATTAGCGCGAGCTGCATTTGGTGTTGGAAAAAGAGAGTTCAGGGTATTCCCTAGTCGGGAGCTCTCGACTAGAACCTCTTACTTGTTATATATTAATATGCCTCTTCTTTATTCTTCTTTTTTTTTTAGTAGGATAGTCACGTGGTCAATGGCTTCCATTCAATTGGGAACAATTGATTATTTAATACGTTAAGAAAAATTAGTTCATTATTTATTACTATTTAGTCAATTTTAAACGCTTGCATTGTAAAACCTTTCATAATCGAATAATATTTTGGAGGAGCGAACAGGTTCTTTAAATATTTTTTTTAATAAATATACGAGCAATCTTTCCTTATATCATTTTTTATTGGTACAAATTCCCATGAAATCGTTGAACTCTGTACCCCAAAAGGAAAAACAAATTTTCGCAAATAGCTATTGAAGCTACAAGTTTAACTTTTATTCGTAGTTCCTTTTAATCGAATTAACGTTGGACAAAACGGGGACTCACAAACATCAGAAGTTCAAATTAATTCTACCCAAATTAAATAGAGCTCTTGGTTTGACTGTTTTAGTCTGGCCCATTAAGCATTGGTGAAAAGGGTAGCATAGTTTTCGGAAAACAACCTAACAATGTATTAAAATCTCATGTCTCTGTACAGGTATGAAGAAATCTTGAATATTTCGAACGGAGCTCGGCTCTTGGTCTTAGTCCTGCACTCCTCACTAGAGCACTCATACCTGCTCCATTATGCAATTCATCATCATCTTCCATAGTTTATAAGCACTTCACGCCAATTTCCCAATGCAATTGCTTTTGCGCTCCTTTCAGGGCAATTCGAACCATTTGCTACCTTATTTAAGTGAGCTTTAATTTTAGTTTTATTTGATACTCGACTTCTGCCATTCCTAAAATATGTATGTATGTATGCGTATGTAGACTACATTGTTGGTGCTGTGAATGGCGCGTCTTTGGTCAATTTTCCGCTTTATTTTATTGTTTGCTGACCAATTGACTTGTTCCTTCGTTTCCAACGTCCATCTCCCGTTCCGCCTGCCGCTGGTTCTCTGCCCGCTGCTGTTGCTATCCGCTGGGGCAATCAACACATCATCCACTTGAGAGTGGGGATGAGCCCTCGCGTGTCATTAAAGTGGCATTGGAGCAGATTCACATTCCGACATCCTTATTATCCATCGTGCACATCATCAATGACAGCAACAGCAACATCAGCAGCAACATTATCGTTTGTTTTGATAGGTTTTTTCTCTCTTTTTTTTTCTGCTTTTTTTGGTAGGTGGGCGGGGTAGCAGGAAGAGATTCAGTTCAGGCACATGTGAGTTTTTGGTCTATGTGAAAGCTGTTTGTTTTCATTTTACTTTGCAGCTTTTGGTCCTGTCTAAACTTTTTGTTGCCGACAGCGTTTGCCCGGTTTTTCAGGCTTAATCTGCACAGGAACAAATCATGCAAGGCATTCATCAATTCTGTTATCCTTCTGTGGGAGGCTTATTGCCTTTGGCTTAGAACATGAGCGTTGAAAACGATTGTTAGCCCGACTCTGGCAAACATTTGCAGGTGCTTAGTCAACATGTTAAGCATCCCAAAAATAGGCAATGCAGATTGAAATTGATGAGCCTTGCTTAGCCCGCAGAATGGGTAACTGGTAACTGGGTAACGGGCTCAGCTAGAATGCCCTAACATGATATTTTGAAATGATAAAGTTTTGATTGAGAATAGCTTAGGACGTTTAGGAAAGCTAAGTGTATATCAGAAAAGCAACATGAAAGCACTAAGTTATTCAAGATGTTGAGATTTGGAATATAGTAAAAGGTATAAAACTTTAAACAAAAACTAAATCAGGGCTGACAGGCAGATTTATTTATTGAACTATATATTAAACATTTCCATAAACTACAATATTATCATTTTTAAGCTAACAACTCAAGCACCCAAAATTAAAGTTTAATTTGTATATTGTAATGTTTTATTAATATAATGTATTTAACTCATGTATTACAAAACTTATCGGTTTTTTTTTGGTTTAGAAATATCACCTTATTTTAGACCTAAGACCTAAATATACCATAATTTGTATTTAGTATCCAACAATTTCCGCTTGCTGATTTGCCAGCCACACAAAGTATTTATAAGCTGAAGCACACTCAAGTGGTTAGTAACAGAAACACCTGCCGTCACCTGTCTACTCCCTACTGCAGCTTTCTATCAAATTGTATTTTGGGTTGCGTTTCCCCAGGGACAACAAAATAAACAAATTTGTTATAATCATATGTGACGCCTGACTGACTTACATATATAAGCACACATGTATACAAACATATATATCTTTATATTTCTCTGCATAGATATGTATTTATGGTGTGTATTTACATATATGGTATTTGGTTGGGTGTTCGAATACCCTGTAACCCCTAAAATGGGTAGAGGGGGTATAATCGAATTGGGCATGAATATGTAAGACGGACACAATAAAGTATGTTTATAAATATATACGTTCTTCACCAGCATCAATATCGGAGTCGATCTACCTTCTCTCTAATCTTCACATTTTATATGGATATAAGCTCCAAGCTCAGCATCTGCTTCTCATACAGCTAAAGCAATATTTCACTCTTTGGATACATCTCCTACTTAGTCCAAGTGTGAAATCCTTCGCTATTTATATTTAAGATTTGAAGGTTTCATAACAAAAGTTATCTAAGAATCAAATGTTTATTGTGCTGGGCTCATAATAACTACACGGTATATTCAAGTCGGGCACCGCTGACTACATCACTTTTACTTGTTTGTATTTGTTGTGGCTGTGTCCATTTATGGATTTTGTACAACTTGTGATTTGTGCTGTGTGATATCTTTTGTGATTGTCAAAAAAAAAAAAAGAAGAGAGGACATTGACAGACAATATCTGATAAATTGAGATTCGGTCTTCATGCTGTGCTGCATTTTGTTAACTTAATTTGATATTTGGGTATTTGGCTTCAAATTCAACAGCTTTTCCAATGAGCAATGCATATTGATGAATTGATTTAAACAATTGATGAAGTGGTTGGCTGCTTGCGTAATGTTATTAAGCTGCTTTGTTTTAAATAACTTCAACTTTCCATCTCAGACACACAACATACCTTTTGCGTTTACTTTTTGAAATTGAGTTACACAATTTATAAGAAAAACTATTCAATTTTAAGAATAATTATACTAACAAAGTAACCAAAAAAGGTGTTTAAAGTCTCAGACCAACTCTCCTTGGAATATTCGAAATTACTTTTGGACTGCCTCATTTCCCACCTTACCCGTCTTGAGCACTAAAAGAGTACTTTTTATTATTGCATTTGGGCTTCTGTTGCATATTTAATTTGCAACAGTTTTGCTTTGATTCAAAAGTTCCGTCACAGGACTTTGCAAAAGCAAAGGTGAAAAATACCGACTAGTGCAGTAAACTACAAACAAACTTTCAAAAATGAGA
Organism: Drosophila ezoana; assembly: GCA_035045725.1. Classification (NCBI taxonomy): domain Eukaryota; kingdom Metazoa; phylum Arthropoda; class Insecta; order Diptera; family Drosophilidae; genus Drosophila; species Drosophila ezoana. The sequence continues at coordinate 340,414 of JAWNOU010000166.1, forward strand.
GCAGCCCGAAAAAGCTTTCATTAGAGAGTTTACAGTAAAACGTATGCATATGCATATAATATAGTATATACAAATATATAGTATAGTACGGCTTCAAACAATAATTAATTACGTTTTTATTTAAAAATGATGTCTACATTCTGTTTACGATACTTTTCATGCAAAGCAGAAGCATGCATTGCAAACATATTTATTTATTGAAATTTTGTTGTTTATTTGTTCATTGGATATCCAATTATTTATGGAAGACCAATTACTTAATTTGTCGTAAAAACAAATCAGGTCTTACATTTAGCGCATGTTAATATGTGTGTGCATGTGCTTATTTGTTGATGTACAATTAAAAACGATATTAATTATATGTATATTGTGTATTTATAAAGTTTTGGTCATTTGTGTCAATAAAATTAACATAAATCGAGACAAACAAACACGAGCAACGACATTACAAGAACAAGCCAGAAGCAAACGCACACAAACACACCCAGACACACGCACACAGACATGTTCACACAAAGCAATTTCAGTCCTAATGAGCAGCGCACGGCTCGAAGACAAGGTCAAGCAACTATCCTGCTCACTCGCTTTGTCCTGCGCGCCGCCTGATGCTGATAAAAATGATAAGCCAAAGGGAATCGCCGCCAGTTCACGTTCACGCAGTACAAGGCGCAAGGGAAGGGAACTGTTGGGTGTGGGAACCAACCAAAAGATTTTTAGTACTCTGTTATAACAGTGTTGTATAACAGTTTGTTTCCCCTTAAAAGCCAGCTCCTTGCTTAGCTGGATTCTTTGTCCATAAGCGCACTTTTTGCGTTTTCATGACCACTAAACAAATTGATGTCATAAAATATAAAAATAAATGCGATGATAATATGTACATAAATTAATGAAATATATGAGTTTAAATCTTAGTGGAATTCTTTAATTTAGTTCTTAAAGTTCTTGATACTGCTTAAAAATTAAAAAAAAATACATTTTTATTTTCCCCCTTGTTCAATGTAGACGTTAAAACTCTTGCACTGCACTTCGCCAAGAAGATAAAGTGATTGTTAACTTGAAGACAAATGAAAAACAAGTCATAACCAATGTTTTTTGAGGTATGTTCACCTTAAACTGTTTTCCCAGTTATCGCATATTCGATATGGTCAACTCTAGTTAAGTAGATTGCCTCCATAAAAGCCATGACGCATGTTGCAGCATTTATCGTGCTTGCTAAGCACATTTCAGAGGGCTGACAACCCTGAAATAGCTGTTGGCAATTGTGGCAAATGCGTGAAATCTGTGAATCTCAAACTGGATCCAGCTGCCAAGTGCTGCGTCATTGTGTGTCAAATTAATGACAATGCAGTAAAAGAGTAGAATACGAAAGTAAAATGCCGCGCGTAATGATAAACATTTCAAAAGTTTTCGACAGCGGAAATTGTGCGTGGCACAGCGCAACGGAAACCAACCAAAAAGCCAATTGGAAATTGGTCAGCTAAATTACTGTAAATATCTAAACAAGTTTTTGCCAAATCGCGTCAAACATATTACGATGCATTGCACAATACACGCAAATGTTTGAAAATCCGTAAAATTGGCAAACAGAAAACAATGTCGGATGCACACAACATGCAACGTCCTCCGAAAATCCAATAAAAAAGGCTCCCGTGCCCTGCCACGAACGGGGGCGTGTTAATCCAATTGGAATGCATATTGAACTGGTCAGCCTGTAGGCCAATCGTTCTGTCTGCCCCCAACTTCTACAATGCAAATGGCATTTGTATGCTGCCACAGGGCTGGCAGCCAGCTAACAATCTGCAGTGGTCGGCATAGTTGCATGTTGCATGAATGGACATGCCACAAGGCAAAAAAAAAGTTTATCAAAATAGGCACGAGGCCTAGTGTTTTTGAATTTCTTTGTGACTTTAAAGCGGATGCGGATTGTCTTGCTGTCATGCTTGAGTCCAATATATGTCCCCCAAGGCCTTTGACCTTTTATATGCGCCTCTCTTAGCTTTTCATAATCGATGAGCAAGCGAGTCCCCAAAGGCTTCACACCCAAACAGCTGCACAGACGGCGCCCCATAATAAAGGGTTTCCAACTTTGACCTGCACCTTTTTTTTTACGTTTTGCAGACTCGGCAAATACATAATAAGTGAGGCCAATGTAAAAAGACGCACAAAAAGTTCGGCAACGTTAGTTGATGAGGGGGAAACTTTATATGGCTACCGGCATTTTTACAACCGCTCCCCAAAGATTTAGGCTCCTGTATTTGTGGGTGTGTGACGGTGTGTGTCAGATGTGCAAATTGATGTGAGAGCGTGAAAAGTGGTTTAAAGGGAATACAATATTATATTAAAAGGTTTTAAAACCATAAACGAGTGGCTGCTCCAGAAAATATAAATGAAAATTTGTGATATAGGTTTTGATTAAATGTTTAAGTGCCTGTATTAAACTTGATATGAATCTGTATACTTAAAAGTGAAGTATGTTCTGTAAATAAGCTTTATAAATATGTATCATAAACTAAATGGTGTTCTACTATAATAAAATATATTTATACATATATGTTTGTGTGTCTGTAATAAACTTGATATGAATTTGAATGCTTTAAAGTGACGTATTTTCTGTTCATCAATATTAAAAATATGTATCATAAACTGAATGTTGTTCTACATATCTATTTATATATGTCCCTTCGTTGTATTTTAATTGTTTAAATTGTCCAAAATTAATTTAAATGATTCCAATCGTATGTTAATATTGATGTAAGGCTGAAAAATTTAAATCTACAAAAGCGCGCGTAAATTTTCAGCCTAGAGAATGCGGTTGTCATAGCAGCCAGCTTCTTAACATGCCTTCTGCTGGGAAACAGCTGACGCCAACAACTTATATATCGATAGAGCTGCAGTCGATAGTTTCTTCTTTAACGCTTGCCATGCTATATCGTTATATCGATTGATTTTGTCACAATCGATAGTTAACCAAGCAATAGCACAGCAGCTGTGCAATTTAAGAATAAGAAACAAATTGCAAATTAAACACAGAAATAAATCAAAATGGCTCAAGATATGCTGCTCGGCAATGAAGAGCCCAGCAACAACAAGGAGACCTTTCTGCAGCAGTTCTGCCTGCTGGCCAAGAACGCAACCGGCGCCGCGCTGTTGGATGTCATAAAACAAGTGCTGGACGCGCCGAATGTCTTTGTTTTCGGTGAGCTTCTGGCGGAGCCCAATGTGGCTGAAGTAGGTACCCGGTAATATCTACTCGAGGTCTAGCTAAAGTTTACTATTGCTACAGCTAAAAGACGGACCCGATGCCAAGTACTACAACACGCTGAATCTGTTCGCCTACGGCACCTACAAACAGTTCCGTGCGCAGCAGCAGGAATACATTGAACTGACGCCCGCGATGCAGAAGAAGCTGCAGCATCTGACCATCGTATCGCTGGCCATTAAAACCAAAAGCATTCCATATGCAGTGCTGCTGAACGAACTGGAAATCGATAATGTCCGACATCTGGAGGATATCATCATAGAGGCTATTTATGCAGGTGCGTAAATGATCTATTTGTACACCAAATTAGTTTCATTTGATGTGGAATACTTCGGAGTTTGCAAAATGTATCTGTGCTATCAGTTATTGTAAGAATGTATAGGAATATATAAATATTCAAGATTCCAATACGAATTTCATAACGCCAAAAGCAATCATTGGAAAGGCAGAAATTTATATAATGCCAGGAAATAACTTCTTGTATACCCTTGCAGAGGGTATTATTATTATTTTGTCTCGAAATGTGTAACACATAGGACACATATCCGACCCCATAAAGTATATATACTCTTGATCAGTACCAACAGCTGAGTCGATATTGCCATGCCCGTCTGTCTGTTTGTGAAGGATAGCTTTAAAACTGATAAACTAGTTTTAAAGCTATCGTCATCAAACTTTGCATACGTCCTTCTTTCTGTTGCACGTAGTACATATGCCGGAACCGGCCGCGTTGGACAACTATATCAACATCTTTTTTGTTTATCAAGATTTTTTGACAAAATTAGTCATTTTTTAGTTGCACTATGCTCCTTATATATGCAAAAACCTATCAGCATCGGACCACTATATTTAAATATTCACTATATATAGTTACGAGTATCACTATTCTCCCATCTCTGCAAGGGTATTAAATCTTCGGCGTTCCGCAGATAATTCTTCTTTCTCGTTTTTCTAGAACTAGCGGGTAATGCCCGTGAAACATTGTGTGGTAAAAATTTTAGATTATTTAGATTGAAATATTGTTTAAGAAAACATTTATTTAGTTTATATTTATTTAATAGTTTTGTCTTAAAAATGTATTGCAAGGTCCAGTCCATTGTGGTGTGCTTCATTTGTAAAATAAAAAACAATATTTGCGACTACAAAAGTTGGGTGGCATTCATCAAACTTTGCATAGGACCCTTTATCTGTTGTCGGCGGTATCGAATGGATGTCTTAGAAACATCGGTCGATAAGTTACGTTTTTGACATTTAAGCATTAAAGTCACTCTACTTGTACTATGTCAAAAACCTCTCTAACTTGACTAAACTCAGCAGTAGTGAGCTTTACTCTTGTCGTCTCATATCTGTCAAACCGCATAAAAAGACTACTTTGTCAAATAGCTCCGTTAGGGACAATCGATCAAGATCATTTATATTTTATCAACGGTTTTCAAATGCATATTCAAAGATTGGTAGAAACTTACATATTAAGTTAATTAAAAAAATTAAAGCAACATACAAATTACCTTGTAATAAAAATTTGCTCATTATCATATAAAAAGTTTTATTACCGCAGATATACCGTAAGACTGCAAGGGTAATTAATCTTTTTAAGGGGGTAAAAAATGCAAATTGTAGCTGTAATTAAAAAACTTTTAGCAAGCATCACCCCAGACGACATCCGCAAAACTTTACTCAAAGCTAGTTGAGCATAAAATAAGTTAACTGCATTAAATTTATTTCAAAAATGGCAGCGTGCGTGCGGAATCAGTATTCGCGATAAGCTGAAGTCGCGATATGTTGTTTCTCGATCGGCTTTCGTATTATAATATTAATTATATTATCGTAGCTCACATCTCTCCACTTTAATTGATGCTATTATATATTACCGCTAATTGACTGATATACATCATTTTAAAAAGACCTGTAAATACACGCAATTTAATTCGCCATGCAACTGTTACGGCTATCTCCCTCTTGGCCCACAAATTGCCGTTATGTTTCACAAGTTTCGCATTAAATCTTACATAATTAAATAAAATGCTAATTTTTCTACTTTTCCGACCGACTAACAAACGACGAGCGCGCCTCAATTACCATTTTAAGGCCGCAGCAACAGCTGAGAAGGCATCAAAACGGACTTCAATGAGGTGAAAGTCACACCCTGAATATTATTCGCGACCAACTGACTGTCTGACTGACTGACTGGTAACAGTTGGAACGAATTCTAAATAAACTCGTGTCATGTTTCTCTTCTGCTTCAACTCCCGCTAAGGCAGTGCACTTGATTAGCCTGGTCAGCGGATGTTCCTGGATTGCTTGTGCCTTTACCTTCCTCCTTCACATGAAAACAATGAACCAACCGTGCCGCGTGCTGGGCCGAATTTATTAAATGACGTGGGTCGTTGTCGGAAAAGCAGTCTGACTAACCAAAAATCAAACACACCAGTTGCTCCTTAAAGTTTGCCATGATAATATTTTACTGGCCTGAAGGAAATTCAACTTTAACGTAGTGGGTGGCAGTATTCACAAAGTTTTGCTTTGAGTTCTTGATAAATGCATGGTCAAAGGAATCTTTGAACGTATTTAAATTGTGGCATATATTTAATATTTGAATGAAGTAGAAAATCCACTTTTAAATACCTAACATACTTTCAATACTTAAAAATTTAATTTGTTTTTTCTATAATATCATAAATATATTACATTTGTCGGAACCGGAAAGGGACGATCGGTCGAAAAGAAGGCTATGGTTTGGAAACCTCCACTGTGATCCTCATGAAAAATCTTATCAATATATAGGTTTCCAAACCATAACCTTCATGAAGTTTTTATGGAGAGCTTTGAAAATAGTATTGATGCAAATCGGACCAAACTTGAAAAATCTTAGAAACGCATTTTCGACCGAGGAAGCTTTGATTTTGCGAAAAATGATTCAAATGATTTGAATATAAATCCTTAGAAATGAATTTGAGACTATCAAAAGTTCTTTTAAGTATATAAAGAAGTCGTCGCATATAAAATTGTTGTATTAACAAATCGTCCCAATATCAGTATTTTGCTAGGGTAGTTAATATGCTTGCTTTAAATTAATTAAAATAAAATATGACTTCACCGTAGCATTTTAAGATAAATTTTGGCTAGATGCCCCATAGTTTGTTGCAAACCTAATTAGCTTACAATTCTGCTGAGCTGACCCTTAAAGCATGAATACCCAAATTGTCTGAGGATTTAATGCATTCAGGTATTTTCGAAGAATTTTCCCGACCAAAGCTGTTGCCATTTGCGTATTTTGTGGCTTACTGCCTGTAGCATGTAGCTGAAGCAACTGAAAATGTTGCAACATACTTTTATTGCCAAATTTTCAGAGGTTTCTCTCTATTTCTCTCTTGTTTCCCTCCAGCAGCACTTTCCGCTATTTTTAATTAATTTCAGCTGAGCTTGTGCAGCATTCTAACTAACTATTTGACCCCCTATTGCAGTGAATTTACATTCTGTTGTGTGCAGCTCGCAAAAGCCACAAGTTAAACGCAACCAGGGCCAAGCCCCAAACAATTTTTAGGATTGCTGCATTGATTAGAAAACTCGCACGGAATTTTCGCATGCTGTTGACTTTTCGGCCTAGGCCAAAGCAAGCCGCGCAAATAGCTTTCGAAACTGCCCAACTAACTGCCAGTTGTAATATTGCGCAGCTCAACAAATGCAACCAATCAAGAATGCTGCCAACGAGTGCAACCGACTGCGCAATACTCATTCGGCGGCCAATAACAGTTTATGAATTTTACTAATGCGCCACGCCCATAAATGGGGTAGGCATCGATCTTGGTTCGATTGTTAGAAGTGTCTTTCTGTAATTGTTATTCCAAATTTTGTTTCTAAAGCTATTGAAAATATATAATCTTATGACATTCTATAACGCGGCTACACACAAGGACATATATCAAGTTTTTTAGGTCTCAACAGCGTTTAAAAGAAAAGAATTTATATGGGCAGCAAGTCGGACATTGTAAAAAACCTATATACCCTTTTCGATTGTGTGAAAGAGTATACAAACCGTGATTGTCGTAGTGTTGCGCGGCTTTGAAAAAAGAAAGCTTTGCTTTGAATTCCAGCACGTATAATAAAATGAGAGCCACACACCCGATGAAAAGCTTTTTGTCTTGTTTTCTAGCGACTAGCAGCAATTTCCAAACAGAAACAAACACCTTAATGCCTAAAACTAAACCATTAAACAATATTTAAATAAAAAGCAAGTTGGCCGCAACTGCTTGACTGAAAGATACTGTCTAAACTTAACTTGTGCAATCAAATATAAACAAACTTTATATTTTAAAGTTGCAAAAATATTAAGACAACATGAGAAAAGCCTTTTGTATGGATAGTTAATTAAATTCAATATTTACAAATAACAAATAACTAAAATTTGCCATCGCTTGGTTCATGGATTAGTTACATATTCGAATTAGAAGAAAGACGTTTTTGGGTAATTAACAATCAAAAAGATGTTTTTGTTGACGGTTTTTTTTATTGGACAAAATGTGGAATATTACAATATATACATATATGTATATGTATGTATATCCATTTATATATAGATATATAGGATATTTCTTGAAATGTTATCTAATGCTCACTTCTGGCTTAAACCTGCATCACACTTTCTACATTTGCATTAGTACAGAGTATGCTTAAAATAAATAGAGCTTAAATAAAATCCCCTCGTCCATTATCGAAGTAATCAACAAAACAAATAAAGTGACAACTGAATGTTGTTAGACCATAGCCCGTGGGCTTTAGGCAGTCTGTCCTCATAAATAAGACGCAGTACGCAGAGTAGCTGTCCAGGCGAACTACCTGTTTAATTGCTTTTCAAATTCAAAGCAAAATCCCGGCCACAGACGCAGCCAGGAGCCACGGCAGAGATTTATATTATGATAGGCATCATTGAGCCATCACGAGAGGGCGACAATCTGGACACCTAAAAAGCGTTGCATACTATTAGGCGCTGTAATCTAAAATCGCAATTGGATAGGCATTGTGAGGCGGTCGCGGGGCTTGTAGACATAAGCTGCCATTAGGCAGCTACGGGGCACCGCAGGACACGACTCCTGTTGTTTGCAGTAGCTGTTCGGGTGCTTTGTGTGCCGTTAATGTTTGCTCTTGCCTCACGTTTCACGGGGGCCCATTAGAGCATCATTTGTCTTGGCAGCGCGCTGATAAGCATGCCGACGGAGGTGTTGTGTCCCAAGGTGCTTACGTTAATTAAATGCATTCTATAATTGAAACTTGGCAAGTTGAGTGGCTATAGTTGTAGTCTAAACAATGTCCGGTGGTGGCAATCGTGTTGTGTAGATTAATTTTGGGCTCATTTTTCAATTCTTTGCTGTCCAGCATTTAAAGACTTGGGGAATAATATAGATATGTATATATGTGTGTATTGTATAGTTATTAATTATTCTTTTCTTTTAAAAACTTTTTATTTAACTAACAATATTGTGATCGCCGCCTAAAAATATAGTTATACTGTCGGTTTCCTACTTAATCTATGCCGAAGCAGCCCCACTAAGAGTTCCTAAAAGAAGAAACCACATACAATTTAAAGATTGTTCTTCAATAAATCAATTGTACGCGACTCTTGGCGAATTGTCCACGATACAAATGCACTTCATATTTAGATATTTAGATATATAAACTGCAATAAAATTACCAAAAATGTACTCTATATGGTTCAACGTCTGAATCTGTGATATGATACACTTGTAATCACCTATACGTCATGTCGCAGACTCTGGTTTCATCAGGTCTTATTAATTAACCTTAATTTACCTTTGCCTTTGTGGTGCCCTCATTTGTTTTGCTACTGGCGCATTGTGTCTGGTAATTTAGACCCTTATCAACGTAGTTTAAGCATGTGTCCGTTGTCAGATGCATCAAATTTCCAGCTAAGCTTGCTTTAATTTTTACGTCTACCAAAAAATGGCACATTCAACAACAGCAACAACAATTAAAACAACGACGACAAGATAGCTTTAAAAAACCGCGGCAAGCTCCTAAAGTCTATTTGTGGTGCTATTCCCGCTGCATCGCGATGTGTGCAGCAAAGTCCTTTTTTTCAATACCCTTTAGCTGTGACTAAGATGTGGCCAGTTTCGGCTTCAGCTTAATAAAGAGTTTGCATCCTTAAAAGAAGTTAAAAATGATAAATAATAGCAAAAGTTAACATTTTATTTGGAGTAACTTGTTTAGAAACAAGTTATGAATATTGAAATGTGTTGCAAATATTTACTTTTATTGGCAAATAGTTGATCTATATACTTAGTGTTTGAATTTATTTACGCCGTCGAATAATTAAAAATAAAATAATAAAAAGTAATTTCTTAAATAAAACAGACATTTTTATAGTTCAATTTGCTTAAGGAAACCAACAAAATATATGTCTTGTAAAATATTCAAAGGTTCAAACAAGATTGAAAACTATTTTCTGTAATTAAACCTAATCTTCATACAAATGGAATGCAAGATTAAGCTCCAGTTCCATAAAGCGAAAAGCCTTTCCCTATTCATGGTGCTGTTTTCACTGCATGTGGGCCTTGGATGATTACTATTTTAGGCAAAGAGTCGCGTTACATATTCATCAGATCCTCGGCCCCACACTAAACATCATGAACACATTCCTACATTAATCCAAAAAAAATAACAAACAACAAAAAAGAATGTTGTAGTCGGATACAACCAGCTGCGCAATACTCTGTCGACTATAGAGTCGACAGCAGATGCAAAATTGTTATTTTCTTTTAAAAGTTTTTCGCGAATATTAGCTCTTTTTGCCGAAACTGTCAGCATGTATTCTAAAGTTAGATGCATATGAATACACTATATACAATGTTTAAATGTTTAGGGTAACTCTCCGCCGAGCATTCGTATAGTTTTGAGATTGGACTGTTTTTTATGCGAAAATCTGCGTTGCTTTTGTGAAAAGGTGACGGGGGCTAGGGCAGATAGCAGGGCATGGTCTATGAGCAAAATGTTTAGTTTCATCCGCACTTTAGTTTCTTTAGAGGATGTTGCTCTTGTCAAAGCTGAAATGACACATTATACAAAACGCTTTTGAGCCTTTGACTTGGGTTTACCTTGTTTCATACCCTTTACCCATTTAAAATGTTTAAAAAGGGTGTTTTGTTTTTGGGTACATGTATGTAACAGGCAGAAGGAAACATTTCCCATCCCATAAAAAGTATATATTTAGAATCTGGGTCGATCTCGAGCTAGCATTTTAAATTTAAAATAGTAAAAACTTTTGTATTTCACATCTCCCATCTCCGTTTCGATCAATATCGACTTTGAGTCTTGGGTTTCTAGGCATAATTCGAAAAGTATTTAGTGTGTTGTCTCTCGTGTAGTATACAAAATACATACACATACATTCAGAATAGTTAACCTATTTAAAACGAATTTTCAGTATTTGCAGCGACAGCTTGTCGCGGGGTACAGAGTATCTCCTAGTCGGGTATTCCTGGCTTAAGCACTCTTGTTTATAACATTTTTTCACCATATTTTTGTGGTTTTTCCGATTTTGCAATGCGCGCATTTATTGTAGTTGCTGTTGTTTGTTTGACACAACACTGACAACAGGATATGAGCTACGCCCAGGCCGCGCCCATTGCCCACATGTTGGTCGAGCAGCTGTTTTTGATTACTTTGCGCTTGCATCGCATATTTTTTGGGCGAGTGCGGAACATTGTTGTAAGTCGGGCCGCCAAAGTTTCGAACAGCTTCCCCTGCACTTTGTCAGTTTTAGGTGAAAAGTTTTCAATAGTTGCCTGCTCGACTTTATATTGATGGCACAAGTTGTCGGGGCGGCTATGTTCTACCGTGCCCCTGTATACCCTATCTGTCGCCTGCTGTCGGTATTCTGAATTTTCAATTAATAAGTTTTCATTTTACTTACGGGAAAAAAAATCTGCTGCCAGCTTTAGCTAAAGCTGTCAGCGACAGGTGTATGTAAACTTTTCATAATGTTCAGCTTCACATTCCTTTGACTGGCCATTTAGATGCTCCGCTCCGTTAAGCACACAGCGGGGGCGAAATTGGCGTCAACTTATTGCGTTTTGCGGATATAACAAAGGATGAGAAATAAAAAACAAAATAAAAGAATGAAAATTAATCTCTGCAATTGGGCAATCAATTACCAACAAAATTACAAAAAACGTATTATATTTATTATATTATTTAGCTTATTTTTGAGAACTTTAAATGAAGACTACAAATATGTTTTGTATTTTATATAGTTTAATATTAATATATACTAACTTTCACTTGAGATAGGCACTGAGCAAACCGTTCATAATTTATACTTCATACTTCTTCTTTGTACTGCAGAGTTTCCCCTTTTGCATCTTCCGTCATTTTCCTCAGTGAGACTATAATTGTATATGCATTTTTGGCAGTTGGCTTATTATTCATTTAAATAAAATTGAGTATTCACACTTAGCTCTCACTAATGGGTTGAGTCATGATCTTAAATTCAAATGTCTGACAACTCAAAAAGTGCACCGCGTCTTTTTTAACGAAATAAACAAATGCTTTTTGCATGTTTGAAATTCTTCATTTGTAAATGTATATTTTATAATTTTTTTTAGTTTGTTTTTTGTCGTTACTCGAGCGCCTAAAAGCGTGTTTTAACAATTTTAATATACACTGCGGCAATATAATATATATATGTATAAGCAGCCACTCCCCAGCCACAGTCTTTACCAGTCGCAGTCAGATTCCGCCCGGGCTGCGCCATTTTTGGCACAATTTGTGGCAGCCCCTGGACCCTGGGTGCGGCGTGCACAAAAAGCATGATTGATTGTTTTGGGGTTGAGTTTGCTTTGCGAGCTGACACCCCCATTCACAGGCCCACACATGCACGCACATGGACAAGCGCGTGTGTTTGTGCGCACCGCAAAACCAAGACACATGTCAACGCCAAAAATACCGCAAAACTTTACAGCACTTGTGGAAGCCACGCCCACTTACTGCCTGCGTTGATGGAGGCGCTCGTCATGTATTTTTTTTTTTATCATTTATTTGTTGCATGCTTCTTGGGCTCAAATTCAATTAAAATGCCTGCGCCCAGGCTAATCAAAGAAAATGCTTGAATTGACAGCAAGAGCAAGGCAGGAGGAGGTGGATCCCCTGGGCACAAGGATTCAGATCTGTGCTGGCAACTGTGTTGCACATTTTTTTGTGCGTGTTTGTGACAAAAGTTGGTCGTGTGCGGCGTAGTTTAAGGCCAAACTAGCCGTTAATTCAATGCCAAAATGCGCTTAAGGTCTTAACTTGTCCTTTCACTTGGCCAAAAAGGCGAAACTCATCCCAGGACGTTTAATGGGTTCGCCTGGCCGTGGCCAAAAGTTTCTGACACTAGCTATCATTTTTGGCCATTCGCCATTATGGCCCTGCTCATAGTCCTCTGTCTTTCCCTCGACCGATTATACAACACTAAAGTGCTTTATAGCACAGCGAACGCAACCCCTTTGACAAACTGTTCAATTGAAAATTTTCACTAATCCATGGTTATCCGATTTAAGCGCCCTAACAATTTCAAACTAATTACGGCCAACAATCGTTTTCGGCCTGTCCCGTGCGATTTCCATCCAAATGCAGCGCGTCCGGGCTTACACTTTGGACTGGATATTGGTAATTGAGTAGCTGCTGGCCAACACTGAAAGCTAATCACATAAGCCCTCGGCTATGCTGGCTGCCGTAAAATATCTAAAACAAAAGTTAAATATTTGAATGTTCATTCAATAACGAGTGTTTTTCATTATTTTATCAGTTGCCAGTAGACTCGACTCCCCCTTGGGAGCTGCACGGGTTTGCTGGCTTGTACGAGTACATTATTATCATCGATATTGTTGTACGGACAAAATCGATTTGTCTGAATTTTTTGATTTTTGTTTTATTTCTCAAATATCTCATCAATTTAATTGATATTGAATCGATAAAGGGACAGATTGCAGCCACTTCAATGTTGATTATGAAAGCTTTTAAAACAATTTGAATGGATTAAAAGAGACATGCAGCGCTTATATTAGTATAAATATCTCAATTGAATACCCAAATTTCTTTTTCCACAAACGTTCACAGTATAATAATATTATGTTGGGGAATGTATTGCAAAACTTTGTACAAACTATGCGATTTACGAAAAGCAACAAGGGTATACTTACTTTATAAAGACTATCCAAATGATATAATATTGTTCGATTATTGTCTTAATATATTTTGATAATTTATTTGTTATTTTTATTTGTTTAAAATGTCTGAGAATTAAGAACTTAATAGGAAATCCTATTTGTTGACAATTAAATATTTATATAGCAATTTAAGAGTTGAGCTTAATATGTAATCCTTTTAGCTGGCAATAAAATATTTACATGGCACTTTAAGATTTTCCATCTTAACCTACTTTTTTCGTTCCGAAAGTTTTGTAAGTTTTTTTGAACTCTACCCTGCCCATGCAGCTGTTGCCAACTTGATGTTGGGATATGTTTAATGCCTTCGGAAAACTAGACTGTCTGTGTGAGCACAAAGGTCACGTTCTCATACCGAAAACTTTTTGTGTGCCCCGCACTAAGATGCCAACGAATGAAGCACTTTGAAGTGTTCGTCAAGGATCCTTTGTCGCAGCTATCGGTGGGCTTCTAACTTTTATCCACAGCCAGATACAGAGACCATACAATTGTCACATATCCCGGCCACAATCAACTCAAACTCTTCCTGAGATCTGGCCGTGCTTGTGTATTGTAAACGTCGATTCTTTGAGGTGGCTGCAGGCGTCACTTGAGTCACTTGGATTGACATTTAAATTCGAAGTTGCCCTCTGTGCTGTCCATAGGCCAGCTGATGCACGACGCGTTCTACTCGAACTGGACAATTAATAAGCTATACTTGACAGCATGTGGCTTAGTAGCTGGGGTGTTAATATTTTGAGTAAATGTTGGATTTGTGCAGCATAAAGTGCAGAGTCTAAACGCATCGTTTCATTTGCTGCTCATGGCTTTTTGTGGTATTTTGAAGCAATTAATAATTCAAGCTAAATTTTTCTTCTTCTGTGCAGACATCATACATGGCAAACTGTTTCAGAACACACGCATTCTGGAGGTAGACTATGCCCAGGGGCGTGACATACCCCCTGGCTATACGGGCAAGATAGTGGAAACTCTGCAGGCGTGGGTCAATTCCTGTGATGGTGTCTCCAACTGCATTGAAATGCAGATTAACTATGCAAATGCCGAGAAAGCCAAGCGCCTGTATAACAAGGAGCGCATCGAGCAGGAGGTAAGTGGACAGCCACACTATTGACCATCATACTGAACCGTGTTCCACTTGAGTAGCTCATCAATTTGAAAAAAGTGCTGAAGAGCCAGGCCTCGGACAGTGATGAGAGCATGCAAATTGACACACATGGGCCGGGCACCAGTGGCGCCAGCGGCACCAGCGGCATGGAGGTGCGCAAGAAGCCCACAAAAATGAAGAATCCACGCAGCAGTGCGGGTGAGTAAAATAATACGTTTATTAACTGTTTCAACAAATTAAATCTGTGTTTATATTCCTTTCGTTTAAAGTTGGCCTTAAATTCAGCAAGTGAGTGCAGGCCGGCCGAGTGCCAAGAAGCCTGCTCAGGCCCAATTCGGCGCCGCGGGGCAGCTGAGAACTGGCACATTCGGCATGTACTGGAACCAAAATGCAACTCATTTAAAGACTTTATACAGCAATAGCAGCCGCATTTGCATCAGGATACACGCACCCTCTGGTATCTAAAATTAGTCATTAAACTTATTGCTAAATAATAAATAATAACAATTAAAAATGCAGTTCAGCAAATTTCAAATAAAATACCAGAAACGTTGCTACTTATTTTGATAAATGCGCTTGTCTAAATGCGTTATTTGTTTTCGTGCTCGTGTCCATTTCATAGCATTTAATTTGGGCCCGCAGTAGATACACACCCACACCCACATTCACGCATGAGTGTGCGTGTGTTTGCGCTGGCCGCAAAATGTGGCATTCATCAGATATTTGCGGCTTATTAGTAGTGCGCCCAACGAGGCGCGCAAACTGTGTGAAGTTGAATGCGTGCCCAAACATTTTGGACATTCCATGATTGCCTTTGCTTTTGCCACTTGCTTCATAATTGACCTGATTCCAACAAATGTTTCATAAATTTTCGGCAAAGCTTGTTTTCTGCAATTTAGGGACACAATGGATTGGGCAATGGTAATATCCTAGGCATTTATTACTATTTTTACTTACAGTGTCCGTTTCGGAAGCATTACAAGTAAGTCGGGCGTGCCGGGCTAGGAGGTACCCTGAACTTTTTTTTACTAAAGGCAGAAGAACGCATGTCGGGACAGGCTATCGATGATTTGAGACGATCCCCTTTTACCCATTGGATCAATGGGTTCAGGGAAAACTTATGAAAAAATCAATTAATCAATCAAATACATCGCCTGATGTCTTATATGCATTTAGTTGAATAAATTTAACAAGTAAGAGGTTCTAGTCGGGAGCTCCCGACTAGGGGATACTCTGAACCCTCATACTTCAACACCAAATGCAGCGCGCGCTTATAGATAGAGAGTAGCGGGGAGGTGGCGATAGGTATAAAATGAAAGATAATCGATATATATATACTTTTTTAGAAGCAACATGTCAAGTTTGGTAACTCTAGCTCTTATTATTTACCAAAATTGCTTAAAAAACAGGATATCGATATACATTTTTATCGATTACTTGGAAACGGGGCAAGTTATCGATTATCGGAAACAAACTCGATCTGCGTAGGAGCTAGGAGCATCTACTTCTAAAATTTCAAGTCTCTAGCTCTTATAGGTTCTGAGATCCTTGCGTTCATACATACGGACGGACGGACGGACATGGCTAGATCGACTCGGCTATTAATGCTGATCAAGAATATATATACTTTTTGGGGTCGGAGATGCTTCCTTCTGCCTGTTACATACATTTGGATTTTGCACAAAAACATAATACCCCTTTTACCCATTTTTAATGGGTTCAGGGTATAAAAATGCATATTAATGGGCTTTAGACATAGAAAAAGATCTTTTGACGTTGTTATCTATTTAATAGGTAAAGGGGTAGCATTATAAGAAAATAATTTTAAAAAATTCTTCCCCCCAGCGATATTTTTCGCTCCCGTCAATCAAACAAATTACTTTCATTGCCGCATGCCAATTAACACAAATAGCTTACGCATGTCAATATATACATACATATATACTACATATGTGTGCCCACGCATACCGAAAAGGCCAGTGATTGACACTAGCAGCCACGTGGTTATGTCAATATGTCCACACGGTTTCTTTAATGACATTACTTAACCAGTTCTGGTGAAATTCGTGGCTCGCACAAAAGCAATGCTTTTTTCAACCTGTTACACAAAACCATTACAGCCTTCATCATCGTTTTCAGGGTATTAAAAGTATATAAAAGGAAATGAAAGATGAACCCAATTTCCACGCTATTATTTTTAATTGTTTGCGTTATGAGATGAGCGGTTATGAGAGAAGTGGGCTTGGACAGCGTATAACAAATTAAATATATTTAGCTGTTGTACGAAGATATATTTATGTATATAGAAAAGTATACACAAATATAAGGGGACAAGACTAGGCTAGTAGGAAACGGAACCTTTGTAGATCTACTTAGCTTACTTTTGAATTGAATATTCTTATTCGCCATATGTGTATATACGTTTACATTGATTTCAATTATTCTTATTCAAATATTTCCTTTCTTTACATTTTTTATTTTTCCCTAAACCGTCTTTCATTTATAGATGCGTTGTTTGTTTATCATTTTAATAAAATGTGTTTTAAAATATATCAATGGATCTCAAACTACATAAAGCCACCATTCTATCTGTTGACATCTGCTATGGCTTGCGGCCGAGTAGAATATAAGTAAATGAATTATTTTGTGCTTTTGTCATAAATTGTGTGTATGTGAAAGTTGTTGTCTTTTAGCACATAGGCACAATTCGAGCTGCTACTTGACCTGTATTACCAAAAATTTCCATAATTTTATGCCGTTAATATTTGCAGTTTGACAGCTGCCAAACTCACGTCTTAGCATTCATCAAATATAATTCAAGTAGTGTTGGGCACACGTCGGGAGGAAAGGAGTAATATTAAGTAATATTATATAGTTTGTCCGTCGCAATTGGCATACACACATGCTGCGCAAAAATATAAAAGGAAGTTGGTATAAAAACTGACAGACGGAGACGGCTAGTTCTGGCACGGCTGTTGTATGGTTTGTTCTGTATGTACGAATAATTCAATTGTAAATAAACAAATGCACCAAAAGTAAAAAGTTGCACATTTGTGTTCGTGTATCTAAAATAAATACAACACGTACACAGCTCTAATTCACAGCAAGGCTTCAAAGCAAATGCTGCAAAAATGTATATACATAGGTATGTATGTACGCACAGGCATTCAGCATCACATACAATAGACTGGTATGTTAACTAGGGAATGGGAGGCAGGTGTCGGTCACACACGGAGTATCTCAGCAGCAATTACTTAATTGAAGTCGTCTAACAATCTAACTGAAAAACTTCATTATTAGCATCAAGTCAGACCGAAGTCGAGAGACGGATATTATTGTTTTGTTTGTAGGTGGTTTTCCAGTTAAAATTAATTTATATTAAAGTTGTATGTTACAAATAAAGGAAAATAATCTTTCTTTGACTTGACGCTTAATTTGTTTGTGTACCTTTTCATAACGCAAGTTCCAAAAATTATTAGCATTAATTAAATATTGTCTGCTGAGCATTGTTGTTGGCAAAATGTTTGCCAATCAAGAAATCACATCGGTTCAGACTGAATTAACTATGCAGCTGCATTTTAGATTCCAATATTTGTATCTGTATCAGCTTAGCTCATAAGAAGAACAACAGAATATGCAAATGTGGTCTAAACTAAATATACTTTAAAAGACGAGTTCAATATGCAAAAGTTTGCAATGGTTTTTGTCTTATGGCATAAAATTATTTACTAAACAAGCTGCGCTTATTACCTCTTATGTTGGCAGCACGTACAACTTCGAAGGACATATATATTAATCAAGTTTGCAGAATTATTTAAATCTTAAAGTACTATAGAACAGCTATTAAATAATTGCTATTAAAGATGCTGTAATCAAGTGTAATTAAATGGTATAAAACAATATGCCCTTACATGCTTGCATTATTATACCCTGAACTCATTAAAAATGGGTAAAAAGGGTATAATGTATTTGTGCAAAGTGCAAATGTATGTAACAGGCAGAAGGAATCATCTCCGACCCCATAAAGTATATTATATATTCTTGATCAGCATCAACAGCCGAGTCGATCTAGCCATGTCCGTCCGTCTGTCCGTTCGTCCGTCCGTCCGTCTGTCCGTTCGTCCGTCCGTCCGTCTGTCCGTCCGTCCGTCCGTCCGTCCGTCCGTCCGTCCGCCCGCCTGTCCGTATGTATGAACGCAAGGATCTCAGAACCTAAAGGAGCTAGAGACTTGAAATTTTAGCTGTCCTCCTAGTGCCCGCGCAGATCGCGTTTGTTTCCGATGTTCGATAACTTTCTCCTCGAAGTAATCGATAAAAATCTATATCGAAATCTTATTTTTTGAGCATTTTTGGTAAATAATAAGAGCTAGAGCCACCAAACTTGATATGTTGCTTCTAGAATATTATATATATCTGCATTTGGTGTTGGAAGAAGAGAGAGAAGAGGTTCAGGGCATCCCCTAGTCGGAAGCTCCCGACTAGAACCTCTTACTTGTTTTACATTTACTTCTAAGTTGTAACACTCTGTACCCGACAAGGAACAACGTATATTGGTGTGCTGTATTAGAGTTTCATTCACCTCACGACACTTACCCACAAATTTTGATATAACAAGTAAGAGGTTCTAGTCGGGAGCACCCGACTAGGGTATGCCCTGAACCCTCTTCTTCCAACACCAAATGCAAATATATATACTTTTCTAGAAGCTACATGTCAAGTTTTATGACTCTAGCTCTTATTATTTACCAAAATTGCTCAAAAACCAGGATGTCGATATCGATTTTTATCGACTACTTGGAAACGGAGTAAGTTATCGATTATCGGAAATAAACTCGATCTGCGTGGGCACTAGGAGAACCTACACTAGGAGAACCTACAGCTAATCATACATACGGTCGGACGGACAGACAGACGGACATGGCTAGATCGACTCGGCTATTGATGCTGATGAAGAATATATATACTTTATGGGGTCGGAGATGCTTCCTTCTGCCTGTTACATACATTTACTATACCGTTTAATAATATACCCTTTCTACCCATTTTTAATGGGTTCAGGGTATTAAAATTATACTCTATTTCTGAGATAGAGCAGCTCGTAACTGGGAATTGTTGACTGCGACATAGTTGCACATTTTCTATCTCGTCAAAGTCTATTTCCAACTGATTGCGCACCCGCCTCTATGTAATAGCAGCGAGCTGCGTGCTGGTTGTACTTGATGGCTCCAATTTTGTATTCGTATTTTCATATTGATAGGCATTAGTAGATAGGTGAAATGAATGCAGTTGAGGCTGGTTGCATTCAGTAATCTCGAATCGCTGCTCATGTGAAAATGTTTGAGGCAGTCTTCTTAGTCGCGATTAGTGCTATTGTTGTTCTGTGTTGTGTTCTGTATGGGCTTCGATATGAGCGCCTTGTCAAGCACATCGACAATCAGTTTGCTGGGCCAACATCCTGGCCAGTTGTGGGCAACCTATCACAGATGGGCATTAGCCCAGACGGTAAGCGAAAATGTCAACGGTTAACAGCAGCTAAGTGCGATAGCTTTTGAAGTCTAATTGGCATACGTTTTTATGATTCCGTGCATATCTATGTGACGAGACTGGTTTTTTCGATTTGTTTTTAATGTTAATTAAAATTCTGGTTTATTTGTTGCTATCCTAAAGGTACAATTATTAATATGTTCAATTTAATCGTGATGTTAGCGCCTTTTGGCATTCAGTCTTGAATCTGGTTGCTGCTGTCATCTGTAGCAGTTTATGTATGTGCAAGAAAAAACATTTGTTTACCTGTTCAAATCAAGTTTGTTATATGATTCGTGCAAATATTAAATGCGCCTCTTTCTTTTTAATGCGCGTCACAACTTAATTTTTGTTTAAGCATATTAAACGTTTGTCAAAACACATTCAATATAACTGTCCTGTACAAACTTAAAATGGATATTCGATAGATTCTTCGTTCTTGACCTTCCATTTAATGTGTCATAGCTATCGATACGAATGAACTAAAACGGAACTATGTATGTTATACGAAGACCTTCGTTCTAAAAAACAATTAAAAAATATATATTCCAAAGTCTCTGAAATGAACGGGCTCATTCAGGCCGAAAGACGTATGAACAGACGGCAGTACCATACAGTGTCGATTCAGCTTATCGTCCAGATCATGAATATATATCCTTTCTTTGCATTAGGGTACATTTGAGTTGCCTGTTACATACACAAAAAAATTAGAAAATTTAATTTTACCCGCGAATCTCTAAACGACTTGCTATATCCCACCCAACCGACTTTTGATAGGATATCTAAAGCACCAGTTGTGAAAAACAAAAGTAAATACAGGCTAGGACTATAGGCTAAGACTATCTACTTGCTTAATAGCTTTTAATAAATGATCTAATACAACAAAGAGACGACTACGAACATAATTCTTTGTAATGATTATTATAATCATTACACAGACACGCAACGCAATTTACTTGAACAAAATTTTAGAGGCAAAGGTATATAATTATGTGATAGTTTATTAAATATTATATTTATATGCCTTATTTATATATTTATTTTTTATTTATTTCTTAATTGTTTTTTTAAGTAGGCAAATGAAATTGACTCTTTAAATATGGCCAGCCAAAACTAAAAGAGTATATGACAAATAGTTGAGCTAAAAATTGTTAAAAGATTTTTCATAAGAACACACACCCAAAACCTGAAAAAAGAAATACGCATTTGTTTATATCTTTTTAATAATTGCTTATGAATATGATTACAAATCTTAATATAATAAGTAAGCTATTAGTTAGTTTATTTATGCCCCTATAATTATTTAATCTACGATAGTATTCAGAGTAATGAGTAAATTATAATAATTATTGGCTTAGTGAAATAATAACGAAAACAACAGCAAATTTCAAACTCTCAGCAACAACGTTACAACATAAACAAAATAAAAATAAAACAATTTTATTAAACAATTAAGTCAGATTAGGTGTCGATCATAAAGCAGACATTGAACCCTAGAAAGGAATAGACGTAAATGATAGCGCTTAGCTACGATCGAAAGATTTAATTATTAATAAGCTGACTGCCGGCCGGCGAGACACGATCCCAAGATCAGGGTGATCATTTGCTGCTGAAACTTGATTTGGCCTTGACGGCTTGCTTCAGCTACTGGAAATAATATACGTATTTGTTTTTGAAATTGGCGAATGTTATGCGAATCGAAAGCGAAATTAAAATTTGCAAATTTGCGACCGGTTTCTCAGCTCAATTTACAGTAAGACACTTTTTATGGGTCCCATGCTCATACATGGGAGTATTCCATGTTTTTGTATGCTTTGTTCTTCGGCTGGGAATAGTTTTTGCAGCTGAGAAAATCTCTTTGACACACTGACTGCTTTGGTTAGTGGCAAACAGTGGTAATAAGAAAGACATTTGATTTTTGATATGCTTTCAACAATTCGCTGCATATATTTTTCAAATAAAAAAAGAAGTATGCGGCAAAAACAATAAGTGTACGGATTATTTTTCAGAGAGTGGTCCATTCGATCGAGTCAACATGTTCAGAGCCTATTTCTCAAGCTTTGAGGGGTGGGCAGCAATCCATTCAAGAGAGCGCAGGATCGCAGCTGGGATTGGGGGTGCCACGGGCAGCAGATCGCTGCTAGGCTGGTAACCATTCTCATCAGCCACATACTTAACCAGAACATGGACACCCTCGGGCGAGACCCAGCTGAAGTCTCCCTGAGAGTTTCCGTGCTCATCACCGCTCTGAGCTTGTTCAATGCCATTGGAGGTCTTCAGAAGGGTATTGAAACCATCTGGGCGCACATCGTCCTTGCGTTCAAGAGTTTCTGCATTCGCTTCAGACTCCACAGCGGCGGCCAGACCAATAACTGCGCAGATCAACAGCTGAAAGACCAGATCAGATACTTTTTATAAATTGCCAGTCCTCAACATCTTTTGAGGTACTCACGATTTTGAACATTTTGAGTTAAGTGCAGTTGTTGATTGTAAGGAACAAACGTTGACTGATGATCCATTTCAGATAGGCGACGCCTTATATACAACTTCCTCTGATGAAAAAAATATCAGACCTGTTCCCCCATGTGGCATATGCAAATTTAATATCGAAAATAAACCAACTCATCACGCCGAATTTAAAAAAAAAAAAAATAAACAACCCATTAGACGAGTTTCTACAATTGAAGCTGCATATTATATAACAGTCTGCAGTCCATAAAAAAAATTTGCCTTCTTAAAGAGAGTACAGTATAACCTCGATTATCCGTGATGCTAGGAAACGAATTGACTACGGATAATCGAATATGCAAGTGAGAAGGGGTCACACTCAAAAATATTTTTATATTACTTGTCTTTAACAAGAGCATGTCCATCTGAGCCTGTCTATAATGTATTTTTTACCTCTATTATCCGTAAGCTAATAAGAAAAGTTTTACAAATAATAGAGGTAAATCTCGGTTAATAGAAGTATAAATGAACCACTCGGTTTCTATGCTTATAGATATTTCAGCTTATTAATGATCTGCATAATCGAAGTTCTACTGTATCTCTCTAGAATGTCGGGGTGCTATCACTGGTTTTATAATTCTAATTTTTGAATCACAAAAACAAAGAGAAAGAATTTTAAATAAAACAATAGGACACTGATGGGCATACCCGGCAGAGAGATACCCTCAGCTGCACTTAAAAGCTTTCTAACTTATTTGTAAGCATGTATTCAAAGAAAGACACATGCACACATACACACACACCCCCAGGAATTTAGCCTGGATTATAGTTCAAAATTAAACTTGGGTAGAACGGAAGACCTAACAATGTGCAGCACATTCATGACGTTGTCTAACTTATTTGTATGTTTCTATGCATATATAATGTCTTTTGACCTGAACCCTGAACCCATTAAAAATGGTTTTTGTGCAAAATGAATATGTATGTAACAGGCAGAAGAAAGCATCTCCGACCCCATAAAGTATATATATTTTTTAACAGCATCAATAGCCGAGTCGATCTAGCCATGTCCGTCTGTCTGTCCGTCTGTCCGTATGTATAAACGCAAGGATCTCAGAACCTATAAGAGCTAGAGAAATTGAAATTTTAGATGTAGGTGCTCCTAGTTCCTACGCAGATCGAGTTTGTTTCCGATAATCGATAACTTGCCCCGTTTCCAAGTAATCGATAAAAATGTATATCGAAATCCTGTTTTTTAAGCAATTTGGGTAAATAATAAGAGCTAGAGTCACCAAACTTGACATGTAGCTTCTTGAAAAGTATATAAATATCAAGTATCTTTCATTTTATACCTATCGCCACCTCCCCGCTACTCTTTATCTATAAGCGTTTGCATTTGGTGTTGGAATATGAGGGTTCAGGGTATCCCCTAGTCGGGAGCTCCCGACTAGAACCTCTTACTTGTTTATATGTTGGAATAAGAGGGTTCAGGGTATTCCTTAGTCGGGAGCTCCCGACTAGAACCTCTTACTTGTTTATATATAAAAAGTAAGAAGTCCCGACTAAGGAATACCCTGAACCCTCTTATTCCAACTCCAAATGAAGCTCGTTTGCATTAGTAAAGATAAATTGAAAAAAAAAGTGCCATTGGCAGGGTTTGAACTCGCAACTGACCGCATATTTACGTTCTTCGGTAGGGCTCGAACTCGCGGCAGATAGCACCACTTGCCACTTGCCACTGCCACAGCCACACTAATAATTGAGAAAAACGAATTAAAATAGCAGCTCAGAAGACAACCGCAGTGAAGACAGAATTCGAAGCAGACGCGCATGAATGTGTGTGTGTACAATGTACACTCTACATTGTACATGTATATAGAAATTCTTGAAAATTGCGTTGCAAACACGTGCGCAGTAGTGCGCAGTCAAAATACCGAAAAACAAAACAAAAACCGAACTTAATGAAATTTTCTACACTATATCTTATTTTACCATAGAATAATCTCAAAAGTTAATTGCATTTAAATTGTGGCTGCGGGGAGGTGGCGATAGGTATAAAATGAAAGATACTTGATATATATATAATAGTCTAGAAGTAACATATCATGTTTGGTGACTCTAGCTCTTATTATTTATCCAATTTGCTCAAAAAACAGGATGTCGATATCGATTTTTACCGATTGCTTGGAAACGGAGTAAGTTATCGGTTATCGAAAACAAACTCTCTACGCAGGTACTAGGAGCACCTACAACTAAAATTTCAAGTCTTTAGCTCTTATAGGTTCTGCGTTCATACATACCGACGGACGAACTGACGTACGGACAGACAGGCGGACATGGCTAGATCGAATCGGCTATTGATGCTGGTCAAGAATATATATACTTAATGGGGTCGGAGATGCTTCCTTCTGCCCGTTACATACCCTTTTTACCCATTTTTAAAGGGTTCAGGGTATAAAAATATTTATCGTTTTGTTATTATTGCATCTTGACTCGATACTATAACAAATTTAACAGTCTACATCTTCCACAAAACTCGCTCAAGTTTGGGGCAACTTATAATTTCAAATGCAATAAATCTTTTACGATTTAAAAAACAGAAAATACTTAGTTGTACTCAACCAAAAGGTGTTTCATAAAATTTTGGTGATCTGTTGATAAAATCTGATTGATTTGTCTAAAAATCAATTTGTTCTCAACGTGAAAACTGTAGCAGATTAAGTTTTATGATAAATTTTTTTTTTTGGATTGCTTTTTGCAGAAAGGGTATTTGATTAAAATAATACTTTTTAAGATCGCTAATTATATCATTTCTGATAGCAAAATATTCGGGATCATTTTTTCCAGGCACTGCCTGCCGAAAATAAACAAACAAAATTGTTGATTTTGTGAATTTATTTTGAATTTCAAAAATCAATCATGCTGCCAAATTGTGTATAGTAAAATTATAGAGAGAAGTCCATTCGAAGATCCATTCATCTGACTCAGAGCTTAGTCCCGCTCTGGTGCCATTATTCAGAGCTTAATGCTCGGGCTTTGATGGGTGAGCAGCAATCCAATCAAGACTGCGCAGGATCTCAGCTGGGGTTGGGGGTGGCACGGGCAGAGATGAGCCTTGTGGCTGGTATCCGTTCTCATTAGCAACATAAGAGATTTCGATTTTTTCCCCCTCGGGCGAGATCCAGGCAAAGTTGCCGTGGATGTTTCCCTTCTCATCACCGCTCTCTGATCGGCTGATGTGGTTGGTTGTGTCAAGGGATGTGTCGAAGCCATCAGCGCGCACATCATCCTTGCGGGAAACAACTTCGGCCTTTACATCGTCAGGGTTAGGGGCAACTGGCAAGGCGGCGGCCAGGCCGATAACTGCACAGATCATCACCTAAAACGAGCTCAGTTTATTTTTACACTTTTCAACCCAATCCTTTTTAGAACTCACAATCTTAAACATTTTGATTTTAGTGCTGTTGCTGACTGTAGGGACTAGCTTTCACTGATGATCCAGTCTAGATAGGAGCTGCCTTTTATACAGCTTCCTCTGATGTGAAAGAAATATGCGACCTGTTTTTAAGCATGCAAATTTGGGTCGAATATTCATAATACCAGAAACTTTCATTCAGCCGAATTACGCAAACTCTCTAAGGCTGTTTGGCAGCAATATATTTATGCAATACAATTTTCATTTCATATTTATTTATTTTATTAAGTGAATGTTTTTTAAAAAGTATCTATAGAACTTAAATGTTGTCTTGACTAAGATATTTTAAACCAAAATTATGCATACCTGAGTGAACAAAGCTAGCGATTTATTTATATTGCCTGGGTACTCAAGAAAAGCATGGATAGCGTACGCTATAATAAAATGATTAAACCTTCAATGAGAGTAAATGAAGAAAGTGAATTTCTTATGTTCTGATTATTTTAAATGCTAAAGTGCAACAGCAGCTGCTGAAGAAAACGGGTTCATCTTCTACTGACTAGCTAT
This sequence comes from Drosophila ezoana, assembly GCA_035045725.1. NCBI lineage: Eukaryota > Metazoa > Arthropoda > Insecta > Diptera > Drosophilidae > Drosophila > Drosophila ezoana. Next base: position 366,954 of record JAWNOU010000166.1, read on the forward strand.
GACGGGTATTTTAGTACTATTCACATAACTTTCCCCTCCAAGTTTATAAACTGGCTCAGCATCTGATTTCGATATATAAACAACGTCATATATGACTTTTTTGTTGGTTGAGTTAATGAAAGTTCCAAAAGTTATTTCTAGATGTCGGGAGCATAAGATCAATTACCCTTTCAGATATGTAACAGATGTACGGGGCTTCTAATACTTATTAATAGTTTCTACCAAAAATTCAATTTCCGGCCAACTGCTTCTATGGGTTCTATATGATTAATAATCTCCTGCATAACGGAAAATATTCTAAAAAACTGATTAAAATACCTGCTTAAGCCTATCAAATGCTGTCTACCAGTATGCAATGCGTTGAAATACGTATCCGGGTCCACAAATAAATAGATCGTAACAAAATTTAGCTAATAAGTGGTTCCTTTTTTTGAAGGCAATGCACTCACACGTGGAATCCGATCAGCACAAGTTTCGATTGGTTTTAATTAACATGATTCTTTTTAAATACTGGAAATTTGACTACCATGCCACTTCATCGTACTGGTTTTAATTAAGTATCGCCGCCCTTAACTATTAAACAATCTGTTGCATAAACCAGAGTAGATTTAAATCCAATTTGTGCAAAATAAGATATTTTTATACCCTGTTTGGCAAAAAGTATATATCACCATTACCCTTTTAGACATTTGCACTACGGGCTTGCAGATATGTTGTAAATACTGAGTTTGATTAAATTATCGTAGGAAACAGAATACTTTGACATACAGGACCCTACTTTTTGACCAATCGTTCCAATGGCAGCTGTATGATATAGTTGTCCGATGCGGCCGGTTCCGACACATGTACTGCCTGCAACAGAAAGACAAACCTATGCAAAGTTTCAAGACGATTGCTTAAAAACTGAGATACTGGTTGGCATAGAAACACAAGGATGGATGGACGGGCAGACGCATATGTCTATATAAACTTCGATCTCTCGCCGATTCTAGTGGGTAGGGTAAACTCTCGTGTAGTATACATAAATCCAGAATATTTCACCATTTGTATCCAGCTCCATATTTACTTTGATAGTCATATGTATTTTCTGACTGTTTTGCTAATATCTGGTAATAAGCCCTGAACTTATTGAAAACTTTCGCAGTGCTTGTGTGTGTTTGTTTTTTATGAATGTGTTTAGGATACCTCTCAGTCGAGTACACCCGTTAATCTCTCCAAGAGTATTTAGCTGATCTATGTTATTGATAAACACATATATGATAAAGTAAGTCTGATTTATGGTACTTTTGGACTGTTTACAGAATGTGTCAAGTTCTCTAATGATGCATACTTAATTGGTAATGAAAAGTGTTGAACGCCAAATTTTTGATTAAAACCAATTCCAACTTCAGTTCCCTAAAACAAACAATATTGCTTGATAGACAAAACTTCTTTTTAATTTGTCATAAACAATGCGCGGATAACTTAAAAATTATAAACGAGGGGAGCTCGAGGGTCAAGTCCATATGCGATCCAATTTGCACTGTCAAAAGTCATTTAGTGCTTACTTTCGTACTCGGGTGCTGGGGGATGGGCGGCCAACCACTGGAGAGCGCGTTCAATTTCGACTGGGACTGGGGGTGGGGTTGGCAGAGCTGCGCCTTGTGGCTGGTATCCGTTCTCGTCAGCCACATAAGAGATTTCGATTTTTTCACCCTCGGGCGAGATCCAGGAGAAGCTGCCATGGATGTTTCCGTGCTCATCACCGCTCTCTGATCGGCCAATGTGGTTGCTGGTCTCAAGGCTTGCGTCGAAGCCATCAGCGCGCACATCATCCTTGCGGGAAACAACTTCGGCGTGCACATCCTCAGAAGAAGGAGCAACTGGCAAGGCGGCGGCCAGGCCGATAACTGCGCAGATCAATAGCTGAAAGATGTGCAACATAGTTAGCCACTGACAATCCTTGTGCTTGTGTTCAGTTACTTACGGCTTTGAACATTTTGATGTAAGTGCAGTTGTGGAACGTGAAACGAACGTTGACTGATGATCCACTCAGAGAAGGCGCGGCCTTATATAGCTCTCTCGGTATACCGATTGGATGACATTTTGCGTGCAACAGATATGCAAATTTCGCTCGAAATTAACGAGGCTCGCTTATAATGTACATATTGTCGATTTTGACTGTTGCAGTGCATTAATAACTAGAGAAAACGGGTCTAGCTGCTTGCAAACTTGTTTTGACTTCTAAATAACCGCTTAAAAATTCCCAAAATAACGCATCGCTGAATATCTGCTTCGCAACAGCTCTCGTACAGAAGAAATTTAATTCTAATCAGTTGAAATATGAATGGCATTCTTTACTTGTTAAATATATCCACTAACTTTATCTATATAACTGTAAAGTTCAATTTTACTCAAAAAGCTTACAAATTATTTTATTATTCATAAAATCACAATTTTCATAATATTTAATTTTATTTTTCCAAAGAGCAATTCATTTGATCATTGCCTACTTTTAGGCACTCAATAGAGTTGCGACTGGATTCTTAACAGATTTTAACAGAACAGCATTCTGCAGAGATGTGCGGTAAAGAATAATACCTAGAATTTTTGCATTAAAACATTTATAATTGTTCTTATACCTCGAATTAATCCAGCGCTTACCAAGAGCGGTAATTTTCAACAGGGATTCCATGTATTTCCATTCTTTAAGGGCCAATCAAGTAAACTTTTGACAACAACTGTTGCTTGCGAGCAAAATTTTAACTGAACACTTAATTTCCTAATTGTACCCGCCGAGTCCATATTTACTGGTCAGATGAAATGGTCCCACTCAAGTCAAGGTAAACTCCTGATCAATATGTACATATGCCGAAAGGGTCTCAAAAGGTGAAAATCTTCCCATATCTGAAAAGCTATTCACGTTTTTCTTGACCGCACTATCTTAAAATCCCCCAAATTAACATTAAAAGTGTCGTTCAAGCATTGGTTTTTCGTGTGGGTGTGTCTGTTAAACCCATAACTCACAGCCATAATTGTTTGATGCGCCTGAACAGGTCTCTAAGTGGACACTCTCTAAGCTGCGGCTGTATAAAAGACACCGCCTGGCCGGTGTGCAGCATCAGTCAACGTTCGCTCTCTGTGTTCTACAACTGCCAAAAATATCAAAATGTTCAAAGTAGTAAGTAGTTTAAGACTGGGGAATAGCGGCAGTTAATAACCAGCTGTTACAGTTGATGATTTGCGCCATTTTCGGCATGGCCGTCGCCTTGTCGCCTGGTGTACTGCGTGGCATCCGTCCGGTGGCGCATCCAGTGCGCTCCAGCCCTGTTGGACACGGCGAGGATGTGCACGCCGAAGTGCTGTCTCGCAAGGATGATGTGCGCGCTGATGGCTTCGACGCAAGCCTTGAGACCAGCAACCACATCAGCCGCTCAGAAAGCGGTGATGAGCACGGAAACATCCATGGCAGCTTTGCCTGGGTCTCGCCCGAGGGTGAACAAATCCAGATCTCTTATGTGGCTGACGAGAACGGTTACCAGCCACAGGGCGCAGCTCTGCCAACCCCGCCTCCAATTCCAGTCGAAATCGAGCGCGCCCTTGCCTGGATTGCAGCACATCCTCCAGCACCCGAGAAATACTCTCATCATTAAGTCTATGATCTAGTTGCATGGATCGTAAAATCGACTTGGTACTGAAACTCTGTTGTGCTTAAGTAACTCGATTCTTAAAGCGAGTTAAATAAATAACGTGTAATACAGTCATGAGATCGTTTACTGAATTTGATTTAAATAATATTTTTTTTTTACCTGAAAAGACTCAAACTTTTACCGGCTTCACTTAATAGAGATCTACCTCACTTTATATATTATTACTAGCGGGTATAGCCCGGCCTTGCCCGTGGCACATATGTTATAAAATCAATGTTCTCAAAAAGCTTTGAAAATGATTTTGAAACTGAGCGGACGGTAAATTAACAACTTTCATATAAAAGTTTTCCGCCCTTTTACACTGTTGCAAGTGGAATTTCCCAAATCGCTGAAACACGTATTCATCATATAATTAAGTAGAGCTTTGAAAATAAGTTTGATGCAAATCGGACAAAACTTAAAATTCACCAAAATGATCTTTAAAATGCACTTTCCACCGAAGGAATTTAGATTTAAGTTAAATATGTGAAACGCGTCTCAAATGATTTCTTATGTAGATCCTTGGAAATGAATTTGAAGGCGAAACGACATCCACCAAATCTTTGACCCCCATTTATACCAAGGAGGAATACATTTTTGAATAAGTGTGAAACATCCCTCAAATGAATTTGAACATAGAACTTTGAAATTGAGTTTGAGGCCAATCGGATGGTAAGCAAAAAAGTTTCATACAAACGTTTTTCGCGATTTTTCCATACTTGCGGGTGGATTTTCCCGAAACCCCGTCTTAACGTGCACCTTCATCACATAAGATAACTATAATAAAAATTTCAGCTTCCTAGCTCTTACGGTTTGGGCTGTGCGTTGATCACCAATCAGTCAGTCAGTGAGTCAGTCAGTCAGGACAAACAGTTTTATATATAGAGATTTATATATATATATTTGCAATTTCACGCAAGTGATAAAATTTTATGTGAAAATATATAACCAAGTTTATAATTTGCTTGTCGCAGTCCTCGGTAGAAGAGCTGTGTGAATGAACCATTCATCCAGCCACCAAAACAGCTAGATTCAAAAGGATGTGGAGAGCCTTGTCTTAGCTGAAGGCTTGGTACATGTTTTTAATAATAATAACTAATACATGTTTGTTTGTCTTTCATGTGCTTCTGAGAAATTGCTCGCTCGCGGACAGTTCTTAACCATTGACTTTTTGACAATAGCTTTTTTTTTGTGTAAATGTAATCATTTAAAAAATTGCTAGGCAGAGATATCTAAGACCACATAAAGAATACACAACTTATATAAGTGAAAATCCTGCAATATCTGAAAAGCTATTCGTGTTTTTCTTTAAACGGTTGACCGCACTTTCTTAAAATCGCCCAAATTAGCATGAAAAGTAAAATGTTCAAAGATATTTTTAAATTATTGCTAAAAAAGTATTAATTTATGTTTTGGGAACACGTTTGAAAAGGAGAAGTTGCTTGTGACGTCACAGATTAAGTGGGAATGGATTAAGAATTGGTTTGGTCTCATTTTTAATTTATTTAATAACCACACGATTTGGCTAAGCAGATAGCTTCGGTGACACATGGAAACAAGTTTGCGACCAGTTGGCTCAACCCGCTCTTGATGCACTTTAGCATTCAATAAAAGATTTTAGCACTATATCATTATTTTTGAGATCGCACTTGCTTGGTGTCGTTCATTGGGTTTCGTGTGGGTGTGTCGGTTAAACTCATAACTCACAGCCATAATGGTCTGATGCGCCTGAACAGGTCTCTAAGTGGACACTCTCTAAGCTGCGGCTGTATAAAAGACACCGCCTGGCCGGTGTGCAGCATCAGTCAACGTTCGCTCTCTGTGTTCTACAACTGCCAAAAATATCAAAATGTTCAAAGTAGTAAGTAGTTTAAGACTGGGGAATAGCGGCAGTTAATAACCAGCTGTTACAGTTGATGATTTGCGCCATTTTCGGCATGGCCGTCGCCTTGTCGCCTGGTGTACTGCGTGGCATCCGTCCGGTGGCGCATCCAGTGCGCTCCAGCCCTGTTGGACACGGCGAGGATGTGCACGCCGAAGTGCTGTCTCGCAAGGATGATGTGCGCGCTGATGGCTTCGACGCAAGCCTTGAGACCAGCAACCACATCAGCCGCTCAGAAAGCGGTGATGAGCACGGAAACATCCATGGCAGCTTTGCCTGGGTCTCGCCCGAGGGTGAACAAATCCAGATCTCTTATGTGGCTGACGAGAACGGTTACCAGCCACAGGGCGCAGCTCTGCCAACCCCGCCTCCAATTCCAGTCGAAATCGAGCGCGCCCTTGCCTGGATTGCAGCACATCCTCCAGCACCCGAGAAATACTCTCATCATTAAGTCTATGATCTAGTTGCATGGATCGTAAAATCGACTTGGTTCTGAAACTCTGTTGTGCCTAAGTAACTCCATTCTTTAAGCGAGTTAAATAAATAACGTGTAATACAGTCATGAGATCGTTTACTGAATTTGATTTAAATAATATTTTTTTTTTTACCTCACACTTTTACCAGCTTCACTTAATTTACTTATATGTATTCGCAAGTACACGCGAGTGATAAAGTTTTATGTGAAAATATATAAACAAGTTTATAATTTGCTTGTCGCAGTCCTCGGTAGAAGATCTGTCTGAGTGAACCAAAGGATGTGGAGAGCCTTTTCTTAACCGAAGGCGTGTTTGTCTTTCATGTGACTCTGACAAATAGCTCATGGACAGTTCTCAGCCATTGACTTTTTGACTAATTGCCGGGCAGAGACATCTAAGGCCGCATAAAGAATACACAATACGCATTTGTTGCGTTAGAATAAACTGAAAAAGAGCACAAAAATTAGGGCTATACCCTTGAAACCTAAAAGCATTAAAAAAAACTTATTACATAGCCAATATGTTTGTTTATCGTCCACCGATGAGTAGATGAAATGTAAATTAGCCACATATTTTAGCATAAACACGCCAATTCCATTATTATTCACAACCAGGCCAAGCCTAAATGGTATTATCAGTAGAAAGTAGAGGGAGTTCTAAAAAATCTAGGAGACGAAAAAGCTGTCGTTCAGACTGGAAGTCAAAAGTGGGTTTCAACCGAAGACGTAGAAATCGAAATTGCTTATGTGGCAGATGAAAATGGATAACAACCAGTGGGAGACCATATTCCGACCCCTCCACCAATCCCCGAAGCAATCCAGCGTGCACTCGAATATATGGAGACACATCCTCCCCAGACTTAGTCTGAGCATCGGAATTGTCCTTGTTTTATCCCATTGCAGCGAATGTAATTTAGGGTGTTTAATTGTACGGACATAAAAGCCTAAAAATCTACATGTGGATTTTATATTTCGCCATTTTATAACCTGCTATAATCGATTGCTCAGATAAATTATTATTATAATAAAAAATAGTCAAGGTCGAATATCTGTTGGGCCTCTAAGCACGAGGCCTGCTTAATATTCGACTGATATTAACATAATTAACATGCGCCTAACAAAATTAAATCAAACTTGTTTTGTAATAATCTTCAAATATTTTATAAATATAGCATTAATATAAACACTATAAGCAAATAAAAAAGTTTTTTTTTGACATACCTTAAAGTCTCTAGTACTTGTAGATTTTAAACTTAGATATACGAAGTATTACAAACATATCAAATTAAGAAATGAAGAAGTGCCAAAAATAAAATACCCTTGAGAAACAATATTATATTTTATATATTTTTATAACGTCTATTGTATTCAATTCAAAACTGCATACATATTTAAACAACAAGTGTACATGATGGTTCGTTGGGTACTCGGGCTTTATCGCGGACAACGGAAATTTTAATTTTTATATTATTATTTTGTGATAATTTTCCCACTTTACGAAAACTACAAACACCAAATTTTCGACGAATAGTAACATAAGTCCAATGTTTTATCAGACATTAAAAAGGGATTTTAGACTCCGGAAGTATCTTATAAAGACTGACAAACAGATGTTTTTATGTTTTACAAATACCGGAATATGGGTATAATAATTAAAAGAAAAATCAACAACTTATGTTTCCGGCTTGCAATTTATTTTACATCAACATATGTCCACTTTGGCCTCTATATATACTCTACCTGTTATGTAGTAGCCAAAATTGGCTGACTGATTCTTGACAAAACAAATATATATACACTAAAATATTATATGTTCTTCCTTGCAGCCCATTTAAGAAATCTCTTAACATTGTATAAACAATTCAATTACAAAAACTTTCGTATCTGGATCGGCCCAATGCCCTATGTGCTACTCATAGAGTGCAAATATGTAGAGGTAAGCAATTAAATGCAGATTAAGTCCACATCTGATCTTTATTTCTATGAATCAGCACGTTCTAAGCAGCACTGCTCTGACGTACAAATACGATCCGTATACGTTGCTCTACCCCTGGCTGGGCAGTGGCCTGCTCACCGGGAATGGCCACCATTGGGCGGTGCGGCGCAAGCTGATAACGCCCTCCTTTCACTTCCGCATCCTTAAGGATTTTCTGAACATTATAAACGAGACGAGCAATCGTTTTATGAAGCTGCTGGAACAGGAGTCAGACGCATCTCAGGGACAAGTGATGGATATGCAGCGGCTAGTCTCTAGACTTACCATCGATGTCATTTGCGGTAAGCTCTGTCAGCTCTATCTTAGTTTCGTATATGCAAAATACAATCTGCTGCAGAGACTGCAATGGGCACCCGAGTAAACAGCATTGAGGGACGACCATCGCCGATTGTGGGTGCCATCGATAATCTTTGCAACATCATACCCGAGCGTGTGTTCTCGATATTTAAGCGCATGGATTGGTTTTTTAAATTTACATCGTTATGTAGGCAACAGCAGCAGGCTCTGAACACACTGCAAGTCGAGTTCGCTCAGGTTAGCAGCCAAAAATGCCATCCCTTAGCCTCGTATTCAACCATTAACATGCATTTCAGATAATTGAGCAGCGTCGTCGCTTGATTCAAACTTCAAGCTACCTAGCGGCGCAGTCGGACGATGAACTACTGGAGGCCAAGCGACCTAAAATGGCATTCCTAGACAACCTTATAACCGCCAAGGTAGATGGTAAATCTCTGCCATTTCAGGACATTTTTGAGGAAGTTTCCACATTCATGTTTGAGGTAAGTCCTTCCTAATACATGCTTACTTGTGCACACTAATACACACAACATTTAAACATGGACATAACTAGAAAGACCTCGCCCTCTGCGCTTGATGAAATGTATAAAGTTATACTAGTAGTATTATCAAATAAATAATTTTTTAATAATTGAATGCTCTTTCCTGGGTTCGAGCTAAACCAAAATATAAAAGTTTAAAATATCGATTTAATTTCTCATAAATTATGTTTTTAACATGGATGATTTTTAATCTTTAGGGTCATGATACTACGGCTTCAGCCATTACATTTTCCATCTGGTGCATGGCCGGGACCCCGGATGTACAACAACGCGCCTATGAGGAGCAAGTGAGCCTGTACGGCAATGAAAAGGAGCGTGAACCCACATACGAGGAGCTGCAGGACATGAAGTATTTAGATTTGGTCATCAAGGAAACATTGCGTTTGTTTCCCAGTGTGCCATTCATATTTCGCACGACCCGCGAGCCGACTGTCATAAGTAAGTGACAGCAGCCCTGCTGCAGCCCTGCTCCCTGTCTAAGTTAACTGTCTGCATTACAGTTGACAAATACCTACCCCAGGGCACGACCATTGCGCTGCCCATCTTGGCCATTGGACATAGCCCGCACAGCTTTGAGGAGCCCTTCGAGTTTCGACCTGATCGATTCGAGGCGGCTGAGCGAACCCAGGCCAATGCCTTTGACAATGTGCCATTTAGTGCGGGTCCGAGAAACTGCATAGGTACGTATCACCTATATCATTTATTAAATATATAATTTTTCATCATTTAACTAACAGGTCAAAAGTTTGCGCTGCTTGAGTTGAAGGTTACGCTGTCTAAATTACTGCGCGGATTCCGCATTCTACCCGCACCCTTAGCTAAACAGACCATTGCACAGGTGTTCAATGCAAATTATAAGCCCGGGCCACAGGAGTTGAACCTACATATGCCAATTACCCTCAAGTCTTTGACCGGTGTGCCCGTGCGACTGCAAAGGCGATAAAGTCAAAGCTCGGATTAAATTCAGCTTGATTATTTTCTTAAAGTTTCTTAATTTCTGTACTTTATACACATTTGCACACTTCTGAGTTTTACATTGATTTACATAGCTTATCGCCATCTGTGAGGCTTCCTCTTTAACTGCCCCACTCCCTAATGGTTTGGCTAATCAGTGCAGCTCTATCAGCCAATTCTTTTATATTTAACATACATACGAACATTAAGTTAGCATTAAGATATATTATAAAAGTGCGATAAATCATTTATTTTAATTAATTTCGCGAGGAAGGTGGGGGCGTGGTGTGAGGTATCCAAAAAGTAAAATGTGCGTGATCTGATTATCGTATACCTCCGGTTTTATTTGATCGAAATGTAAGAAATAAATATTTTTTGCGTATGAAATGGAATATTATTATTAATTGGTTAAATACAGCATAGATCAAACGAATTGAAGCTTAATTTTTTTTGAAGTATTTGCGTTCGGCATACTCATATCGACGACATACTATATGTAACTTGAATGTTCGGGGACTATAAATAATCTTCAGTGAATCCATCCGCGCTATAAAGAATTTTATTGCATAGTAGTTCGTGGCTTGAGCCTGATTTGTATGCCATTTTCGGATTTAAGCGTTACACGAATATTTAGCACCGGATCGTATTCACTTTGAGGCACGCAGTCCACCTGGCTGTGGTCATTGATGCCCGGGGGCAGGCCATCCACGGCGGGCAGTATTTCAAAGTGCCGCACCAGCAACGAGAGCAGCGCCTGGAGCTGATACATTGCATACTTTTCGGCTGCAAAGTGGGAAGAGTGGGCATGGTTAGGACTGATCAGGCAGCGGGCTGTAGGGCGGACTTACCAATGCAGCGTCTGGGCCCAGCGCTGAACGGGACACTCTTGAAGGCTTCGATGCCCTCGTTCGTGTTCGCCCGCTCGAATCGCTCCGGCCGGAAAGCGCAGGGCTCATCAAAGTAACGCTCGTTGTAACCCATGGCAATGAGGCACATGATGACAGTTGTGCGCTTGGCAACCTTTGTGCCATCTGGAGGGGCGACAGAGCCTTAGATTGACTAAAATCATAAAATCTTCGTATACTTACTTATATCTATGGCTTTGCGGTTGGTGCGTGCTATCAGCGGTACAGCGGGATACAGGCGAAGGGTCTCGCGTATAACCAACTCCAGATAGTGCATTTGGTCCAACCGCGCTATGTCCACTTCTTCGGACATATTCTTTCCAAAAATACACAGCTGTTCATCATATACCTTCTGCTGTATTTCTGGATGACGGGAGAGCGTGTAAATTGTAAAAGAGATCGCAGAGGCAACTGGATCGTGACCCTATTGGAAAAGAGTTTAGCTGGAGTCTACATATGGTAGATGAGTGAAAGTCAAGCTTACTGTAAATATAAACGTGGACAGCTCCTCGATTATCTCGCGCTCCTTTAGCGCGTCCCCATCAAGCTTGGCGGACAGAAGGACATCAAGGAAAGACTTGTTTTTCTGATCATTGGTTTTGGACAACTGCTGTTGCCTTTGTCTGTCCGATATTGTCTGATGGAATAATGAGTTAAGTGGACATTACATCTAAAAAGTTATATGCAAAAACTTACGCGTTTTATTTCATTCCTGAGCAACTGCAGCGCTCGGCGCTGCTTTAAGTAGTATGGAGTCAGTCGGAAGAGTGCATCGAAGCGCTTGACTATACTAAATGTACGCTCCTGAACGATTTCGCACAGGCTAGCAGAGGGGAAAAGGGTATTTCAACTGATCGGCTGAATGCTAAGATTATATTGAAGCTTACTCTTTAATGGCGCTGTGTAAATCTGAGGGCTCATCGTTCAGTGAATTGCTGGCCACGCCTGTTGCATTCTCTAAAAGGATTCAATTAAAGGAACATTTTAGTGAATGTTAAAAATCTGATTTGATTGATTTTTTAAATTTAGGCTTGCCGGACAGAATAAAAAATGTCCCCCCTCGGGTCTGTGATTTCCCATAACTATCTGTCTAACCTATCTTCTTTATATAATTTAATATAATCTAAATTATTATTGGTGCATGCCGATGTGTTCTTTGATCTAGAGCAAATATCTTTACTCTTCCCATTAACTTTTTCCTTTTTTTTCTAATTATAATATTCTCTAAACTAAAATTTTTAAGTAAGATCAATTTTTTCATTTTTACACAAAATTCCTTATTTCTCTATCAACACCTACTATTTGGTAGTAGACTCTAATAAATTCTCTGATAAAGTTAGCTGTAAAAAGGAGCATAATGTGTCCCTGATGTTTTTGGAAACTTGTTTATTCCGATTAGGCCTTACAATTTTCTACTTCTATGTGTTAAATACTTAAGTTGTCACTTGTTTTATCAACCAATGATAAATAAATAATAAACAAAAATATTATTTACATAAAAATGTCCCATTATTTAAAAATTTAATCATTCTTTTTTGCAATTTTTAAAACATGTCCTTTGTACAGGTACCTTAATAACTCACAGAATATTTGGGCGGGGTTAAACTTTTTCACCAGACAATCTCTGGCACTTGTAGCCATTTTCTATGTTATAAATCTTATTTATAAAATGGCCATAATAAATTACAAAAATAAACGAGTGCAGCGCTCCCAAAACCACACCCTGAATCTTAACCAAAAAAAAAAAAAATAAAAAATGCCCATGACAAATGCTTAAAGTTTTACAGCAGAATGCCTGTGCCCGCAACCTGGCGCCACTGAGGACCAGCTACCACCTACCGCAAACAATATCCAGCGTACACTTGGCAACCAGCTCCTGGGCGTCAAAGGGCTTTGATGCTTCCGTCTGCTGGCGCAGCTTCTGTACAAACCTATCGCCGGTTCGATGCACCACACGCAAATAGCCCTCGATGGCGGAGCGTTCGAAGGCGGGCGCATAGAGCTTCTGGTGTTTGAGCCAACGGGCACCGGAGCTGGTGAGCAGCCCATCCCCCAGCCAGGGGCGCAGAAATGAATACAAGTGCTCCTTGTACAACAGTGAAGAGCTCGACAACATGTTCTGTCAACGGCAAATAACATTGGGGTGCTTCCATGTAAGTGTTCAGTTACAGCTGAGGGAATGGACACAACTCACCTGAATTTCCGCCGGATCGCTGAGCATTATGTGATACTGGAGGAATACAAGCGAACGGAAGCCTTGAAAATCATATTTTCTGCAATATTGTAATACCTTTTTGGGATACTCTGCAGAAAATTAAACAAACTTAAATTAATAGTATCTCCTACCTAAATTTGGTATAAGTTCTAAGATATATTTAATTCATATCGTTATATACCCCGACCCTCGTCCGACTCAATTCTTTGGATATCATTCGCATTTGGCATCTTAATTTCCAAACACTAGAACTTTCCAAAAGCTGTAATTTCCTGTGCAAGCTAGTTTGAGAGTTTTAATTTTCAGCTTCCTGGCTGCGAAATGTACTCTGTGAACTCAGTAACTGGTAATTGCGCGCGTTATGCAGGCTCTATTTGAATTTGCAATTTAATTTGCTTACATTTCAGTCGTCTAAATGATGTTTTGTGCATTGAACTGATAAATTGTCGAGTCCTGGCTGCAAGATACTATCAGTTGCTTTAAGACTTGCAATGGGCCACCTCTCTGAGTTGTGAACTGTGTGAATTGGTTCTGAGCTGACTTTACCACAACTTTTGCCCATGCATGCTTTAATGTGTTTTTTTTTTTAATCCACAATGCACAAGTCAAGCCAAGCAAATGGGAAAGAAATGAGCAAAAGCTGCCAACAAACAGTGACTGCATCAAGTATCTATTAAAATGCAATGAGAGCAAAATCAAACAAGGATAATGGTATTGACAACGTAAAACCCGACGGACGGGGATGCCTACACTAAGCAGCACACTCACAGAGAGAAAGGGAGCAGTCCCTATTGAGACAGCCAATGCCATCGGAGCATGGCAAAGCTATCAATTGTTGTGCAGCATTTTGTGCTCCGGCTATTGTGCATTTGAAATGATTACTTGGCAAGCACGTTCAGGGAAACAACACCAAAATTACTCAACAAATTGTGCGGGCGTCTGGCGTTTGAGATTCAGACTGGGCCTTAGGGCTCGTGGGAAATGCGCTGGAAAACAAAATATGATGAAAATTGCAAAGAATATTGCAAAAATAAGAAAATGCACCCTGGCTATGATTGCTGCTGAAATATATCGTGATATTAATATCTAAGATAAAGAAATCTTGAATTTATCTCATAATCAGGCAAGTGGAATCACAGAAAAGTATTATAAAATAATATTTTATGCTTATAGTTACTTTGCATTAACAGTCGCATTTACATTCAAGTCTCTACCCGCCTATCCAAATAGTGCATAAATATTGTGCTTACCCGCTGGCTTCAGTCCGAACTGAAAGATATTGCCCACAAATGGGTATGGCGTTGGGCCCGGTATCATTTCCATAATGCCAGCCATGTGATCAATATAATTGAATATCTTGACACCCTTGAACACCAAAATTGTGGCCAAAACAATTGCCGCTGCTAGCAGAAACATGTTTTGATCTACTTATTACTTTTTAGCTGATTCAAGGAAATATATATTTATTTTAAAAAGTACAATTTGTGTTTTACGCTCCGTTCAATTTGCAATCGCTTTGCTTACTGATCGACCCCCAAAAAAAGTCTTCGGCTTTCGCTAAAATTTTTTGCTCAAACCGAAGATAACATAGTCGATAGCTTATCTGTCTTTTAGCTACCCCTTGCTTTCCTCACAGTACTCAGCTCTAATGTTGGCTACTAAGCAATCATTAACCGGCAACAGTTCAAAACAATCATAACAATTATCGCCAGCTTATTACAACAGTATTCAATTACCTGTAGCTGCTGGCAGTAAGATAACTGACAATAATAATTATAATTGCCTCATTACCTGTTCAATTGACTCACTTAAGCATCTGGATTATGACGTGTAAGTCTAAAGGGCACCTTCCTAGTGGGACTGATAAGGTAATCAGTTTGTTTGGGTTGTGTTTGTTTGTTTGCGATTGCCGACAAGAGATTGCAAAATTGCAACTTGGGCTATAATGTGACTCAAGACTAAATAATAACCCCTTAAATATTAAGAAAAAAGTATTATTCTATTAATTGATTCTTGATAAAATGGATAACATTCAGACTAAACAACGAATTTTTCATATATGATTTACAATTATTATAATTGTTATTGATATATCAGGATATACATAGACACTACATGTCACAAAAAAAGGAATGATCGACCAAAAATATGAAAAAAAAAACTAAAATATGACAAAAACGGACAAAAAACAGCACCAAATTTGTTATTTTATTAATATTTATTAATGGCTGTTTTTGAACTTTTCAATATTCTCATAATACTCATGAAAAAAGGTAAGGTTTTTTTGTCGCAAAAGTGGATGCAAGAAACAAAATTTGTGTACTAGTAAATTTTTTAACTTTTTATAAAAATAATAGTTTTATTTTCATAATTTCTGTCCCAATCGTCAAAAAAACAGTACAGTACAAATTCTAGAAATATTGTATAATTTAATATACATAAATGTGTCGATACTTTAAATGATGGACAGAATTGCGTTTAACGACTCTGCCATGTCGTTCATACTAAAGTACCTAGGTGGCATACTCTGCCATCATTCAAAGCACGGCTCATTCCGCTTTTTAAATATTGAAGCTAAAAGTTGCGGAATTTTGCTGGGAAATCTCAATAGAATTTTTCATACGGATACGAAGGAATGCATAGTTTTAAATTTTACAACGGTGGAAGAACCATCTCGTACTGATAATTAAGAATTAGCTCTAACACTCCATATTAAAAGAAAAATGGATGAAAGCTAATTAATAAATAGATAGACTTTTCGATGTGGACAAATTTGACATTTTTACAGTCCTTACGTTTGAAAGTATTCGATTTGGTTGGAAAGGAGCTAAATCGCCAACACTGACATGCTATAGATACTCCTATCTGTTATATTTATCGAAGATTTGCTCCCTTTCTTAATGTAAAGAAAACATTCCATACTTTTGGGCAGCATTTAAAACTTGTATTATGTCGATAATACAGTTTCAACTATATATCACAATTCTTAGCGTTTCGACCACAGCTGCCATCTTTTAGTCCTGAAAATCGGACCAGAAGCACCGAAGTTATTGCAGAATGAATACAGCATGGTGTGGGGCTGCGGAAGGAGAAGGACAGCCGCTGCGTGAATTGCGTATGTGGATATTTTGTATACATTTTAAATCGTTCACTTTTATCAATGAACCTTGGATGGGATGACATATTTCCAAAACGTTTCTTCAGAACCCAAAGATCAATATTCAGAAGAGAGTATTTTTCGGGTCAGAAAAGAGACGAATCGTTGCTAATTTTTAGTTAGGCGTTGTAAATACCATTCGCTTATGTTTGTTTTGATGGTAATGCGTCACAATTTATATATTATTTAAATTATATTATATATACGTATATTATTATTATTATATATTATATATAATGAGCAAATAAATGCTATTGAAAAAGATACAATTGGCGCTATTTAAATAATAGCCGATTCGCTGCTGCTGTAAGAATGAATTCGGTTCTCTTAAAAATAGGCATTCTCTTAGTTTTTTTTCTGCCAACTCATTATGATTGGCAAAAATTTGCGAGTGTTTGGAAGCATTTTAATCTAAGAGACAGCTGCTAGCGATGGTTGTATTTAAGTTGTTCGCAGTAACCAACTAGTATCATTTTCATTCCTTTGCTTGGCCCGGGCGGATCTGATCGAAACGTGGATTTATATTTGTTGTTTAGTTTTCGAGGGCTTACAGTTGTGTTTAAAAATGTGGTTTATTTTGTATGCATTTTTGGCATTGCCATTGCTGGTATTTGCGTACTTTGAACTAAGTGTCGCTAAAAAGAAACGCGTTCTTAACAAAATAAAGGGACCTCCCACACTGCCGATTCTTGGCAATGCTCACCAGGTGGGCAAAACTCCAGCCGGTAACTGCCCTACATAAGAAAAAATGACTTAAGTAATAATAACAAAAAAAGTACGAGTGCTCGAGTACGGATTGCCCCACAAGGATATACCACGAAATGAGAGTGGAAATTCCATTACGAATGTTTTAAGCAAACACACACCGCTAGTCTCGTTCTTTATGGCTTTAAGGGGAACGCGTTATTATTATTTATATTTTGAAAACTATTATTTTCATTTTTAATGTCATTTTAATTTTTTATTTTTATTTTTTTATCTTTTTTGTTATCTTAACTACATACATTAATTTTTATAGTTAATAGATAACAATTGTGGCGTCCATCTATAACATAAAGAATTGAGAAGGTCGCAAGTGACCCTGCGTCTACTATTACGATCTTAATTGTATGTGGTTTGTCTCTAGCGGTAATTGTATACAATTTGAGTTAAGGGTTAACCTGTCTTTTAATTGAGTAATTTGTCAATATAATAATGTCTATAACTAATTGAAAAATTGTTGTGGAAATGATTGGAGTTCGTAAATTTGTAATAGTCGTACGATAAGAAGCAGCATATATACATTTTTCTGTAATTGTATACTCAAAGTAAAACAATCACCGATTTTCTTATAAACATTAGCCATATTAAATACCATGTTTGACTGGTGGTATGAATATGATAAGGATAACTATCGCATGTGGATAGGCTATAATGCCAACATTTTGGTGACTAATCCCAAACATTTGGAGGTAGGTCCAAAGCTATAATGTGTGAGAGCCTTCTAAATAGACATTCCTCTATTCGCAGGTCATAATGAACAGCATCACGTTAATAAAAAAATCTGGCATTTACGATTTGTTGAATCCTTGGTTGGGCGAAGGACTGCTCACGAGCTCCGGCAGTAAATGGCATAAGCACCGAAAGATGATAACGCCCGCCTTCCACTTTAATATTCTCCAAGATTTTCACCAAGTCATGAATGAAAACTCAACCAAATTTATCAAGCGACTCAAGAAAGTATCGGCTGGTGACAATGTCATAGATTTCCAGGATGAAACACATTATTTAACGTTGGACGTCATCTGCGACACAGCGATGGGAGTGACCATTAATGCCATCGAACAACGTGACACCGTCGAGGTTGTAAAGGCTTTTAAAGAGTGAGTTCCACATTACAACTCTCTTTTTACACGTTAATATCTCTCTATGTCTTTAGCATGTGTTACAACATAAATATGCGGGCATTCCATCCCTTCAAGCGTTCCGAGCTGCTTTATCGGTTAGCTCCAGACTATCCCGCCAATGCGAAGACTCTGAAAATATTACAAAACTTCACCAACGAAATAATTGAGAAGCGGATTGAGGCTCATCGCAGAGGAACCGCTAAGAAAACCGAAGGCACTGAATTCTCCCGTAAGAAGATGGCTTTCCTGGATACCCTTCTTTCGTCTACTATTGATGGACGTCCTTTGAATCAGCAGGAGATATACGAAGAGGTCTCCACATTTATGTTCGAGGGACATGACACGACGACGTCGGGCGTGGCATTTGCTGCCTACTTACTATCCAGGTTTCCGGAGGAACAGGTAACACGCAATTATGTTAGCTGCCTAAAAGTTGATTAACCTTTTATTTTCCCTTCACTTACCAAAGCGTAAGCTTTTTGAGGAACAGCGAGCTGTCATGGGCAATGAGATGCATCGGGATGCCACATTCCAGGAAATAGCAGAGATGAAATACTTGGACTTGTTCATTAAGGAGGCGCAGAGAGTCTATCCCAGTGTTCCCTTCATCGGTCGATTCACTGAGAAAGATTATGTGATACGTAAGCAAGTGAATGTCCAGAAGCTCATGAAGCTCAACTCACCCCCTCCTCTCTATACTCTCTCTCTCTTTCTCTCTTCCTCTCCCTCTCACACACACTTTTAATAGATGATACCACAATACCTAAGGGCACCGCACTAACTCTAGTACTTATTATTCTGGGCTATGACGATCGCATTTTTAAGGAACCACATCGTTTCTATCCAGAACGTTTCGAGTTGGAGAAACCTGGCCCCTTTGAGTATTTGCCCTTCAGCGCAGGTCCACGCAATTGCATTGGTCAAAAGTTTGCACTGCTCGAGATCAAGACTGTGGTATCGAAGCTAGTGCGAACCTTCGAAATATTGCCCGCAGTGGATGAGCTTGTTTCCAAGGATGGCTATCTTAACACCTATTTGGGCCTGCCCAAGGCTGAGAAGGAAAAGAAAGAGAAACTGGGTCACAAATACGATCCCATCTTGTCGGCCGTTTTGACCTTAAAATCAGAGAATGGTCTTCATCTCCGCTTGCGTGAAAGAAAATAAGTTTTTATGTCACCCATTGTACTTGTTATCAATATTAAAAGTTGTTGAAGTTTGAAATAGAAGCTAGTCAAGATGAAAGTTAAATTGGCCACTTCGGCTGAGGATTTTGACACTTTCACCAGTAATTTATTGGGATTGGTGTAGTAAGAAGTAAGTTATTTTAAGCATCTGTCTCTTGGTAGAGTGGGTGGCTTATACTACTTCATATCCTCCGGAGCACTCTCATAAATGGACTGATATGAGTAATCAGTTTGTTTGGCTGCAGACGAAACATCGCCAACATCGCAAATATGCATTCGATAAACCAGACACAAGGACAGGATTCGAAGCCGAATCCTTGTTGCTAAGTTGCCTGTCTGACAGCTCATCTACAGCGAACTGTGAAAATATGAATAATATGTTCTTTCATAATTCAAGCGATCACCCGGCCAGTTCAGTTTAGCCAGTTCAGAGCGTTAGAAAGCTAACCTTAAAATTAAAACAGTATAGGGAAAAAATTTCGAAAACTAGATCCAGAAAACAACATTTTTGAATTAATAAATTTTGAAGCTGTTCAATCATTGTTCAGACCTACAACGTTTTGATAAGGCTCTTTAAATCGGCTAAGATTTTGATACAAGCTCTGCTAAGCTATTTTCAAATAAAAAATATATTATCAAAATTATAGAATTATTCTCATAAAGTGTTGGCCAATCTTCAAAATAAAGGAGAGTTTCGCACGAAAAAGGCTTGATTTTCTGCAAAGTTCAACATAAAAAAAATTCTTTAACTATGCACGCGCATTGCCGTATGCGCTTTGTCGATGTCATTTAAATTGAATGTACCCATCCACTTGAACTTAACTGATATAAAGAATTGCGTTTCCCAACTATGTCCCAAAACGATTTTGCAATTTCGTTTATACTAAGGTTAGTAAGTTGAAAACTTCCGCGATCTTTCAAATCACGGCTCATTTTTTAAATTCTTAATGACAACAATCGCGATCTTTGCCGTTTAACCGCAATATAATAATACATCTAAAGGAACCATCACGTAGTAATGATTAGGGGCTAGCTCCAACACTCCATATTAAAAGAAAAAATTTATAAAAGCTAATTAATAAATAGATAGACTTTTCGATGTGGACAAATTTGACATTTTTACAGACCTTACGTTTGAAAGTATCCGATTTGGTTGGAAAGGAGCTAAATCGCCAACACTGACATGCTATAGATACTCCTATCTGTTATATTTATCGAAGATTTGCACCCTTTCTTAATGTAAAGAAAACATTCCATACTTTTGGGCAGCATTTAAAACTTGTATTATGCCGATAATACAGTTTCAATTATGTATCACAATTCTTAGCGTTTCGACCACAGCTGCCATCTTTTAGTCCTGAAAATAACATTTAGATCGGACCAGAAGCACCGAAGTTATTGCAGAATGAATACAGCATGGTGTGGGGCTGCGGAAGGAGAAGGAGAGCCGCTGCGTGAATTGCGTATTTTTGTATGTGTACATTCGTGTATTTTTATTGTGTAATGTATGTGGAATAGCTCGAATTTTTTATAAAGGTAATTCGGTGCTAGGATTAGGGTATCGCCTTGTCGGGCACTCCATACTTCTTGGTAATATTGCACTAGTACCAAAGGTTTTTTAAATCGGTCACTTTTATCAATGAACCTTGGATGGGATGGAATATTCCCACAACGGCTCGTCAGAGCCCAATGATCAATAATTAGAAGAGAGTATTTGTTGGGTCAGTTTGTTTTGATAGTAATGCGGCACAATTTGTATATATTTTATATATTATATGATAAATATTATATTATATATATTATGAACAAATGAATGCGAATGAAAAAATAAATACTTGGCGCTTCTTAAATAATTGCCGATTCACTTCTGCTGTAAAACTAAATTCGGTGCTCTTAAAAATGGGCTTTCTCTTAGTTTTGATTTTCTGCCAACTCATTATGATTGGCAGAAATTCGAGTTTTTGGAAGTTCTTTAATCTAAGAGACAGATGCTAGCGATGGTTGTATTTAAGTTGTTCACAGTCCCCAACTAGTATCATTTTCATTCCTTTGCTTGGCCCGAGCGGGTCCGATCTGATCGAGTTTTTATATTTGTTGTTCAGTTTAAGAGGACTTACAGTCGTGTTTTAAAATGTTTTTTATTTTGTATGCATTTCTGGCATTGCCATTGCTGGTATTTGCATACCTTGAACTGAGTGTTGCCAAAAAAAAGCGTGTTCTTAACAAAATAAAGGGCCCTCCCACACTGCCGATTCTTGGCAATGCTCACCAAGTGGGCAAAAGTCCAACCGGTAACTATTATTCATAAGAAGAAATGACTAAACTAATTATAAGCAAAATAGTACGAGGGCACGAATCCTTGCCGCACAAGGATATACGCCGAAACAAGAGTCGAACTGCTGTTACAAACCCATAAAGAAGCACACACACAACGCATGTCTCGTACTTTATCCCTTTAAGGGGAACGAGTTATTGTTATTAATATTTGAAAAGCTATTATTTAGGTTTTTAATATAATTATTATTATTTTACATTTCATTTTTATTATTACTACACATTTTATTTTGATCATTATTTAAAATTTTTTTTATTCTTTTTATGTTATTATTATATAACATTTTATTGTTATTCCTATTATTATTATTATTATTGTTTATATTTTTACTATAATTATTCTTATTACTGTTATTAATATATTTAATTGTTATAAATTCACAATTGTGGCGTGCGTCAATAACATAAAGAATTCATATAATGTAAGCCTGGGTGTTGGAATTGAATTCTAAATTATATGTGGCTAGCGGTAATTGTATATAATTTGAATGAAGAGTACCCCTTTCTTTTAATTGAATAACTTATTGGAAAATAATATACTCAGATTGACTAAAATGTTATTAAAAATGATTGCAGTTCGTAAATTTGCAATAGTCATCTAATAAGAACCAGCATATGTACAATTATCTCTATTAATATACTCACAGTAAAACAATAATCGACTTTTTTATAAATATTTAGCAATATTAAATACATTGTTCGACTGGTGGCATGAAAATGATAAGGATAACTATCGAATGTGGATAGGCTACAATGGAAATATTTGTGTGACTAATCCCAAACATTTGGAGGTAGGTCCCAAGCAATCATGTTTGGAAGCCTGCTTAAAAGGCACTGTCATTTTTTCAGGTCGTAATGAACAGCAACACTTTAATACAAAAATCAAGTACTTATGATATGCTGCATCCTTGGCTGGGCGAAGGACTGCTCACGAGCTCCGGCAGTAAATGGCATAAGCACCGAAAGATGATAACGCCCGCCTTCCACTTTAATATTCTCCAAGATTTTCACCAAGTCATGAATGAGAACTCAACCAAATTCATTAAACGACTCAAGAAAGTATCGGCTGGTGACAGTATCATAGATTTCCAGGATGAAACACATTATTTAACGTTGGACGTCATCTGCGACACAGCGATGGGAGTGACCATTAATGCCATTGAACAACGTGACTCCTTAGCGGTTGTAAAGGCCTTTAAAGAGTGAGTTCCTCATTAAAACTCTCTTCTGTCATGTAAATATCTCACTATGTCTTTAGCATGTGTTACAACTTGAATATGCGGGCATTCCATCCTCTCAAGCGTTCCGAGCGACTTTATCGCCTAGCTCCCAGTTATGCTGCCAATGCCAAGACCCTGAAAACTTTAAGAGACTTCACCAACGAAATAATCGAGAAGCGCATTGAAGCTCATCGTACGGGTACCGTCAAGAAAACTGAAGGTACAGAATTCTCCCGTAAAAAGATGGCTTTTTTGGATACCCTTCTTTCGTCTACCATTGATGGACGTCCTTTGAATCAACAGGAGATATTTGAAGAGGTCTCCACATTTATGTTCGAGGGACATGACACAACGACGTCGGGCGTGGCATTTGCTGGCTACCTACTATCCAGGTTTCCGGAGGAACAGGTGACAGCAATTATGTGAGCTGCACAAAAGTTGACTAAAATGGTATTTTTCTTCTACTCACCAAAGCGTAAGCTTTTTGAGGAACAGCGAGCTGTCATGGGCAATGAGATGCATCGGGATGCCACATTCCAGGAAATAGCAGAGATGAAATACTTGGACTTGTTCATTAAGGAGGCGCAGAGAGTTTATCCTAGTGTTCCATTCATTGGTCGATACACTGATAAAGATTATGTGATACGTAAGCAAGCTAATGTAGAGAAAGAGTCTTCAATTTTAACCTTTTCTGTCTCGCCCTTTTTCACTTTTAATAGACGGCACCGCAATGCCTAAGGGCACCACTCTAAATCTGGCACTTATTATTCTGGGGTATGACGATCGGACTTTTAAGGAACCACATCGTTTCTATCCAGAACGTTTCGAGGTGGAGAAACCTGGCCCCTTTGAGTATTTGCCCTTCAGCGCCGGTCCACGCAATTGCATTGGTCAAAAGTTTGCACTGCTCGAGATCAAGACTGTGGTATCGAAGCTAGTGCGAACCTTCGAAATATTGCCCGCAGTAGATGAGCTTGTTTCCAAGGATGGCTATCTTAACACCTATTTGGGCCTGCCCAAGGCTGAGAAGGAAAAGAAAGAGAAACTGGGTCACAAATACGATCCCATCTTGTCGGCCGTTTTGACCTTAAAATCAGAGAATGGTCTTCATCTCCGCTTGCGTGAAAGAAAATAAGTGTTTTATATGACCCATTAAAAGTAACAAGCTAGTCAAGCTGGAAATTAAATTGGCCACTTACACAATTTATTTATTGGGGTAGCATTGGGCTGTGGGACACTGCGAACTCCATCGCCGTAAAATTTAATCCTGTTTTCGCATTCGCAGATCATGTCGTAGGTCTCAAAACTACCGTCATTAAGGAGCGTCTTATTAGGATGCTTGTGTTAGCGAACACATCCGTAAATTGGCTGATAACAGTTATCAGATTGTTTGGTTATGCACATCATACACTATATAACAAGAATAATTTTTGAACTTACTACACTTACTTATATGTATATATGAATATGGTTTGTATTCGAAGCCGGATCCTTGGTAGTTGCCTGACTAAACTGTGAAAATGTTATAATATGTTCGTTAATAAGTGAACACCAGCGATTAGGAGGCTTTGGCCAGTCCAAGTCCCGCATTGAAAATAAATTTAGTTTTCCTATACTACACCAACAGAATGTATTTTCGCAATTGGTTAAAAAAATTGTATTTGGTAATGTTAAATTTGCATTTATTTTCATCTTAATTATAGTTTATTTAATTTATTACTTCGTCTTTCCATGTTATTCACATAACAAAGTAATTAAATGAATATTAAAGATGACAATATATATACGCAGTTGCGTTTTATTTATCGAAGCTCAATATCTTTTCCAACCCTCATTTTAACATTGCATACTCTTAGGCAGCATCTAAAAATTCTCCTGTCCAGAGCACACGGGTTCAAAAACATGATACACTCTTAATAAGAGTGGACTGTTAATCACACACTCCTAAATGTTGCCCACTTTTGTTTACATTTTGACCTTATCTAGCTTGAATTTATGCTGACACTAAAAAAGTAAACAAATTTTCGTTTGAAAACTGGTTTTTGTATAAAACTGTTTCAACTTGTGGTTCAGTAAATTTTGAAACTAGTTGCTAATTGTCTTGATTGAAAATAAAAACGAGAAAGAAAGGCTATCTTCGGCACGCCGAAGATCTAATACCCTTGCAGACCCAACCTTTTAATGCCTAGAAAATGGTTAATGCCGAGTTTGGTGAAGGTATCATTTGAATCAAAAACCTAGTTTTCGGCCGATATTTCCTATGGCAGATATATGATATATGTGCTGCGTGCAACAGAAAGATGGAGATCTGCAAAGTTTCATAAAGATAGCTTCAAAACTGAGAGACTAGTTCGCATAGAAATATCGACTCGGCTGTTGATACTGATCAAGAATATATATACTTTATGGGTCTCCTTCTTTGCGCTACACATTTCACGACAAAATTATAATACCCTCAGCAAGGGTATAAAATATATATATTATCAATATTATCTATACGCTGATACTGCAGGAATTACCCTATCATTGATATATCCATTTTAATAAATCTTGCATGTAAAACTGTGGACGAGCGCGGGGGTCGGGACATGTTTCTTGCTCTTTAATTCTCTTGATAATTTAATTTGTCTTTCTCTCTCTCTCTCTCCCTGCCCCTCTCTCGCTCTCGCTCTCTCTCGATCTTACTCTCTGTCTTGTTTCCGTCCGAATCTTTATCATAGTTTTCCGCGCTCACTTTTCAATTATCGTATGAGTCTACTCCCAACATAACATAAATCTTTGAATGCATGTGTAATGAAATAATATGTTTCAAATTGATTAAATAAATAAATATGTATTTTTAATTGTCGTTACACTTATAGACCCAACATATTGTCCCGCTCCTCTTGATGCAATCTCTGAGATTGATGCGCTTATACACGAATACAATAAAAGCAAGTAATATTAATATATTATTTTAATTAAAATACAATTATACTATGCACAATGTACTAGTTAAGAAGAAGAAATAAAGATTGTAAAAATCGTAATAAAACAAATTTGTTTTATTTATTTAATTAGCTTGTTTCTGACTTCTTTAGACAACTGATCCAGAATTTGCCTCTCGATTTTGTATGGTCTACTCGTGAGGCACACATAAATTTCTGGGTACATTTTCATTTAAGATTTGGCTTATAAAAGACGTTTGTTTTACTCGTAATCGTAAATCCTTATCAACTAACCTTGCACAAGTTGCAATACATTCTAATCAGCACTGAAAACTCAATAAACAAAAGAGAGGTCTACAGAGAGTCGAATCGTTACCAATGTTTAATTAAGAGATTTTACAACAGAATGTTGGTTTGCTTGTTTTAGTTATAGCAACGATTGCAACAACGAAAAATATCTTTGGAAAAAAGGAATTTTACGCTCAATTTTTAGCAAATCCACATTAACAACAATGCAGCAATTCAGAAAATAAAAATATGCCAACCAAAAAACAATCGGCGATCATTTGAATATTATGCGATTCACGGCATCTGTAACACTAAATCGAGAGTTGTTTGAAATTGATGCTCTCTGAATTTTGTACGCTCATTAAATCTCGTGTATTTAATAACAAACAAATTGAATTATATTTATTTGTATACATATATAATGTTAAGTCCACATGTGGTCTTATGTAAATCTATGCGTAGCTGAATAGTGTTCTTCCTCTTCTCTCCCGCTCTCAGTTGTTTTTCTGTCAACTCATTCTGATACGCTGAAACCCGCGAGTTTTTTGAAGTTATTTAATCTGAGAAACAGCTGCTCGCGATAGTTGTATTTAAGTTGTTCGCAGTCTCAATCTGGCAGCATTTTGATTCTTTTGGTTGGCGCGAGCGGATCGACTTGACTCGCATCGGGCCGAGTTTTTGTATTTGTGTTTAGTTTTCGTGGACTAACAATTATCCAAATCGTTTAAAAATGTGGTTTATTTTGTATGCGTTTTTGGCATTGCCATTACTTATATTTGCGTATTTTGAACTGAGAGTTGCTAAAAAGAAGCGCGTGCTGAACAAAATAAAGGGCCCGCCCACAGTGCCGCTTCTTGGCAATGCCCACCAAGTGGGCAAAAATCCGTCGGGTAACTGCCCTACTTAATAGGAAATGACATTAATAATTAAAACAAAAATCTGAAAAGTTTTAATGGTTCATTTTAATGGCTAATTGCCTTCTCTCGAATAGCATTATGGCTGATGACAATTCTGGAATACCATCAGTTGAAATGCCATTCGGGTTAAGGCATTTAAGGATTGGCAACGAGCAATCATTTGAGTACCAGACCTTAGAAACATATAATTTAATTTTCATTCGCAAAACGCAGCTGCGACAGACCCAGACGTATTAATTAGTTTGCTAATAATTTTTTTTGTTATGCTAAGGATTAGAGTAGCGATAAAACGAAAACAAAAATGTTATTCGGGCCATAGATTGTTATAGTGCAATAAAATGATAACTTTCACAAAAACTGATTGCGTGCTTTTCAAATCTATCAATAAATGATTACGATTAAAATGATTATTATTTGTAACAATTATTATATTTTAATTATGATTATAACTAACAAACCTAACTGGCTACTGCGCCGTTAAGCTATGGCATCACAATCTATATTATACTTGGTTCCGATATGCATTAGATTCTACAGCTATATTGTTTGAATTAAGAGGGCGGTTCAACTGCCAATCACGTAGGGCTTAACTAATTGAAAATTGAGAAACGTAATTATTGCAGTTGTAAATTAATTGCAATATTAGTTTAATTATAGCAATCTTATACCAACGTCTTAAAAGTTCATCTATGAAATGATCTATAATTGCACACTCTAATTAAAACATTTACCGTCTAATGCGATTTTCATTTATTTTTTTATGCATATCACATAAGAAATCCTAAACACCTTTTTCGAGTGGTGGCACAAATATGATAAGGATAACTTTCGCATATGGATAGGCTATTATGCAAACATTTTGGTTTCTAATCCCAAACATTTGGAGGTATATCATAAGCATAATGTTTGAATGCCTTCTAAATATGCGTTCCTATTTTTTCAGGTTATAATGAACAGCAACACTTTAATACAAAAATCGGATATTTACGATATGTTACATCCTTGGCTGGGCGAAGGACTGCTCACGAGCTCCGGTAGTAAATGGCATAAGCACCGAAAAATGATAACGCCCGCCTTTCACTTTAATATTCTCCAAGACTTTCACCAAGTCATGAATGAAAACTCAACCAAATTTATCAAGCGACTCAAGAAAGTATCGGCTGGTGACAGCATTATAGATTTCCAGGATGAAACACATTATTTAACATTGGACGTCATCTGCGACACAGCGATGGGTGTGCCCATTAATGCCATTGAACAACGTGACACCGTCGAGGTTGTAAAGGCCTTTAAAGAGTGAGTTCCTCCTTGCAACTCTCTTGCATCATTTAAATGATTTTGGTTTCTATAGCATGTGTTACAACTTGAACATGCGGGCATTCCATCCCTTCAAGCGTTCCGAGCTGCTTTACCGCCTAGCTCCCGATTATCCCGCCAATGCGAAGACCCTGAAAATTTTACAAGACTTCACCAACGAAATAATCGAGAAGCGCATTGAGGCTCATCGTACGGGCATCGCCAAGAAGACGGAAGACAACGAATTCTCCCGTAAGAAGATGGCTTTTCTAGATACCCTTCTTTCGTCTACCATTGATGGACGTCCTTTAAATCAGCAGGAGGTATACGAAGAGGTCTCCACATTTATGTTCGAGGGACATGACACAACGACGTCGGGCGTGGCATTTGCTGGCTACTTACTTTCCAGGTTTCCGGAGGAACAGGTAACACGCAATTATGTCAGCTGCCTAAAAGTTGATTAACTTTTATTTTCCCTTCACTTACCAAAGCGTAAGCTTTTTGAGGAACAGCGAACTGTCATGGGCAATGAGATGCATAGGGATGCCACATTCCAGGAAATAGCAGAGATGAAATACTTGGACTTGTTCATTAAGGAGGCACAGAGAGTTTATCCTAGTGTTCCCTTCATCGGTCGATACACTGATAAAGATTATGTGATACGTAAGCGAGTTTATGTAGAGAAAGAGTTTCCGATTTTAACCTTTTCTGTCTCTCCCTTTCTCACTTTTAATAGACGGCACCACAATGCCTAAGGGCACCACTCTAAATCTGGCACTTATCATTCTGGGCTATGACGATCGCACTTTTAAGGAACCACATCGTTTCTATCCGGAACGATTCGAGAAAGAGAAACCCGGACCCTTTGAGTATTTGCCCTTCAGCGCAGGTCCACGTAACTGCATTGGACAAAAGTTTGCTCTGCTGGAGATCAAGACTGTGGTATCGAAGCTTGTGCGAACCTTCGAAATATTGCCCGCAGTGGATGAACTTGTTTCCAAGGATGGCTATTTGAACACTTATGTTGGCCTACCCAAGGCGGAAAAAGAAAAGAAGGAGAGCCAAGGTCACAAATACGATCCCATCTTGTCGGCAGTTTTGACCTTAAAATCAGAGAATGGTCTGCATCTCCGCTTGCGTGAAAGAAAATAGAATCGCAGGTTTTGTTATATGTTATCTCATAATACGATTTATTATCATTTAAAGTTGTTAAAGTTAGAAGCTAGCTATGCTGGAACTTTAGTTAATGGCTACCAAAACGGTGCCCACATTGCCGTTGGCAACAAAGGCCGCAGTCTTGACGGTTTCTCCATTTATGTACTGGGACTGTAGTGAGCTGGTTATGACCTCCGCATCCGTGCCCAAGGTAAAGTACTGGGTGAGGTCAATAGTCTTGTCGCTATTGCCTAGATTCAGGACTACAATATATAGATCACTGCCTTCCTTTTGTCTGGAAAATGAAAGGGAAATGTTAAGAGAGTTAGCTCTTCAGAAAAAGACAAACTAGGTACCGTGAGTAGACAATGATCTCATCATCCAGAGCTTGAATATTGATCGCACCAGCACGGAAAGAGGGCTCCTGACGCAGACGCACTAGAGTCTTGAAGATTTGGAGATGCGACTGCGGAGCGCGCAGCTGTTGCAAAGCATTGTTCGTCTTATAGTCATCCGAAACTGGGAGCCAGGTGTGATCAGCACTGGTGAAACCTGAGCAAATAATGCGAAATGAAATGAAAAGAAACAGGCAACAGACAATTAGTTAGAGCGCTACTCACCCGCTTTGGAAGATGCATCCCATTGGTAGGGCGACCGCGCGGGATCACGAGACCGATCATAATAAGTATCCGGATCGGCGTTGCAGGCCTGAGGATCCACTGTGTCCTCCCAACTGATGAATACATCGGTCATGCCAATCTCCTCGCCATTGTATGTGACTGCATGGCCAGGCAAGGTCTGAAGCAGAATATTTATCAAATCCGTACGCTGCACACCAAATCGTGAAGCGACACGTTTGTTGTCATGATTGCCCAGCACCCAATTGGCATAGACCCCAGCAGGCATGGCATTCAGCCACTTTTCTATGTGCTCCACGTATTCTTTAGCCGTAGAGGCGTTGTTAATGTTCGAAAGAAAGTCAAAGTTGAAGGGAATTTGAGAGCCGTTGCGAACGCCATCACCGTAGAATTTAATCATATTTTCAAAGCTGGTGTAGGCCTCTGTCATAAGCAAACGCTGTTCCCCGCCGTGTTCCGTGCGGTACTCGTCGACTACCTCACGCCATTGATAGATCATGTCGACAGTCTCGGGCTGGTCTTGGACGTAAACGTGCGTAAGATAGCAGGCGTCGTCCGGATCAGGACAGCTGGTGTCATTGGAGAGCGCCTCATCAGGATACTGATTGTAGCGATCCAGATCGATTTCAAACAGATAGGGTATTGCATCAATACGGAATCCGGCAACGCCCTTGGATAGCCAGAATCTGATCACATTTTTCATTTCGTTGACCACTGCAGGATTGCGATAGTTCAAATCCGGCTGCGCCGTGGCAAATTGATGAAGATAATACTGCTGCCTAACATCGTTCCATTCCCAGGCGCTGTACCGAAATACCGAATTCCAATTGCTTGGCGGCTCACGCTCTCCGGTTTCCTCATTGATTTTTCCATCGTGCCAGACATAAAAGTCCTTGTAATCAGGATCACTATTCACAGACTTGATGAACCACTCGTTTTTGTCACTTGAGTGATTGGGCACAAAGTCCAAGATTATTTTAATGCCCACCTCCTTGGCGCGTGCAATCATACGCTCAAAGTCCTCCATGGTGCCATATTCCGGATGTATCTGATAGAAGTCTGCAATGTCGTAGCCAAAGTCCACCATGGGTGACTTGAAAATGGGCGACAGCCAAGTAGCGGTGAAGCCGATGTCCTTCAAGTACTGCAGCTTCTCGGTAACACCATTCAGATCTCCGATACCGTCACCATCGGAATCGCGAAAAGAGCGCGGATATATTTGATAATAGTTTCCACTCTCCCACCACTCAGTGGCACTAGCGAAGCCCAACACCGCAGCCAGGATCGCAACGACTGTCAGCAATCGCATGTTGAATGAATTTGTTCAAACTCACAACCGACTAGGGCCTTTTATGCCAATTGATAAGATCATGCCCAATAAGTTTTTGCCCACTTGGAGTGGGCATTTCGATTGCTGAGTAAACAGCTCGCCCGCATAGGTTCATGCGCTTCCATGCTGAAAATAATACCCCGCTCGAATGTCATTGTTTTTAAGCACTTTACTATGGGAAATCAAAAAAGGTGATTTCGCATTGGATTTTAATGTTACCCAACAGCGATTTGTGATAGTGGAAAATTTGTATTTCTCTCTTCGCGTTGTTGTTGCTGTTGCTGCAACTGAAGTGCAGCGGCTTAGTCAGTGGGCAATAATCAGCTGATAGGAAGTAAAGAAGAATTGTCAGAATACTTATACCAAAAGGGTTTACTTCTAGGGGAAGCCATTAAAAGATAACTCTAAGAGCCACTAAATAGTTAAGGTTAAGAACAATAATGTTTTTCAAGC
Source organism: Drosophila ezoana (assembly GCA_035045725.1). Classification (NCBI taxonomy): domain Eukaryota; kingdom Metazoa; phylum Arthropoda; class Insecta; order Diptera; family Drosophilidae; genus Drosophila; species Drosophila ezoana. The sequence goes on from JAWNOU010000166.1 coordinate 398,673, forward strand.
TATTTGTCATAATTGTTGCATAACCTTGCGAATGACACAGGTGAATATAGTTTAATATATTATATGTGTATTATATGTGTGATATATTAAAACAAGTAAGAGGTTCTAGTCGGGAGCTCCCGACTAGGGGATACCCTGAACCCTCTTATTCCAACACCAAATGCAGCGCGCGCTTATAGATAGAGAGTAGCGGGGAGGTGGCGATAGGTATAAAATGAAAGATAATCGATATATATATACTTTTCTAGAAGCTACATGTCAAGTTTGGTGACTCTAGCTCTTATTATTTACCAAAATTGCTTAAAAAACGGGATTTCGATATACATTTTCATCGATTACTTGGAAACGGGGCAAGTTATCGTTTATCGGAAACAAACTCGATCTGCGCGGGCACTAGGAGCACCTACATCTAAAATTTCAAGTCTCTAGCTCTTATAGGTTCTGAGATCCTTGCGTTCATACATACTGACAGACGGACAGCCAGACGGACATGGCTAGATCGACTCGGCTATTGATGCTCATCAAGAATATATATACTTTATGGGGTCGGAGATGCTTCCTTCTGCATGTTACATACATTTGCACTTTGCACAAAAACATAATACCCCTTTACCCATTTTTAATGGGTTCAGGGTATAAAAAGTAATTGTACTTTAAATATGAAAATTATATTGAGTGCTTGTAATTTTGCCATAATCTTTCGATGGAAACTATTTTTTTGGATGTACCTCTTTTTTATACATCGTTATTTTTATATGATTCCATAGGAATATGAATGAATGAATTTACAACGTTTGCTTCTCCGTTTACGAGATTGGATACCGATTTGAATCGATATGCAAATGTATATTATATTGTATCTTTGAATTAAAAATGTGCTGGATTTAATTTGATGCAACTACGTATTTATTAAACTTATTTAAGAAAATCATTGTTTAGGTGTGAATAACTTAAAGGCTATCGAGAAATATCTGAGACTAGTCCGTTGTACGTTCCAAGTCCACTATAAACAATCAGCTTAAGAGCTGAATTTGCTTAATGGTGAGAGCCATGGGGAGCGCTATGAGGAACGCTATGGGGGTTGTGGGGCTCGGGGGCTTGTGGATGCGCCTCGTTCCATGCAATGGAGCGTGCGATGGCTTCTGGGATAGCGGGGATGGCAGCGCCCGATGGCTGGTAGCCGTGCTCATCGGCAACGTACTTGATATCAATGTGCTCGCCTTCGGGCGAGATCCAGCCAAAGCTGCCGTGGATGTTTCCATGCTCATCACCGCTCTCTGAGCGAGTGATGTGGTTGGTGGTCTCGAGGCTTGAGTCAAAGCCATCTGGGCGAATATCATCCTTGCGGGAAACAACATCAGCGTGAACATCCTCGCCATGATGAACGGGCACTGGGTGTGGTGCAGGGTGTGGCTCCGGGTGAGGCACTGGGTGGGATACCTTCACTGGATGGTGGGGCACTGGGCGGTGTTCTATTGGGTGGTGCACAGCGGCGGCCAGGCCGATAACAGCGCAGATCATCACCTAAGGAAAGATCGATAAGTATGTAATCATTACCGATCCTTAGAATCAGTTCGCTCTACTTACGAATTTGAACATCTTGATTTGGATGTGGTGCAGTTGTAGAACGTAAAGAACAAACGTTGACTGATGCTCCACCTTAGCCAGGCACACGCTTTTATACAACTCCAGTGGGTGTTGCCCCATATAAATTGTATCCAGTTTATGACTTGTACCCATCGAACAGTTAACGCTCTGAGTTATTGATGTACCCGTCGAGCCCCCTTCCAATATATTTGCTTAGAAACAGTATCAAAAAACAATGTACGGTTATAATCTTGAAATTAAAATCAATGCATTAGTGGATAAACAACGGTCAAATCAAACGAGCTCAGCTCAAACCCCAAACCCGTTTCCATTTCAAAACAACAGAGCTTCAGTGTGTCACAAGCCTCTCGAATCTGACCAGATCCGGTTTCTAATAGGCAATGGAGTTTGGTAATCATCAAATTGCAAATTTTCCACAATTGGTTTAAGTTGGGGCTCTTAGACCTCGCATTAAATTTTGATAAATTTAATATAATTGACATTAAAAACTGTGTGAGTATAATTATAGATATTTTTTGTAATCCAAAAACCTTAAAATAAAACTATATACAAATATAATTACTTTTTTAATATAAAAGAATATTGTAGAGTAGACAAAATGATGTACAAAAATAAGAGTGGGGGTTAAAAAAGCCTTACTCAAAATTAAAAAGTATCAAAGAATCATCAAACTTTTCGGGATAATGTAAATCCCAACATAAATAAATTAAAGGTATGATTAATAGGTAATTAGAAACTAAAATTAAAACTTAAATTTAATCAAAAGACTTAAGTATATAAAATAAAAAATATGATTAAAAAAAATATAATCTAGTGACAATTTGAGTTGTTAAGAAATATATAGACGAGTCTTTTCTAGATGGCGATACCAATCAAACTTTTCGAAATCTAAACAGATTAAGGTTTTTTTATTTTCACAAATACAAAATTTTCGTTTTCAAAAGTTTTGCCACAGAATTGTCGAAGTATAAAATATTGCTTTTATTATTTTTTTTTATTATCAACTACAACAAGCAAATTTAAACCAATCGAAATGAAAAGAAAGTGCTCTCAATTGAGGCATCGTCCTCTTGCCTGAGGACAATCAAAAAAATCATTTTAAACAATGAATTTGTTGTCACCAAGCACAATAAAGGAAAGACAACTGTTCTACCAATTGATATGGAGTTGGAGTAAAAACGATTTTAATTGGAAACAATTCCGAAACGAAACCGAATTTACTTTTTATGTCGAAATAGTTACAGATACAGTTACCTTATAGGGTAGAATCTATCTGTTTATTTAACACATTTTTGCTTATTTAAATTTGGCATGGCTTAACAAAAACATTTTAGTTGCAAAGCTAAGACAGCTTTTATAAAATTGTATTTTATTGTATTTTTATTAACATAAACCCACAAAAACCTGACCAAAAAAAAATTGAAAGCTGTAAAATAAACGCGAATACATTAATTGAATTCAAGCAAATAGAACCGCACCGTCAATGTTCTCAGGCCCTGGGCCAGGCACTGTAGCTACCACGTCGCCCCGAAGGGGGTAATGCAAATGTATTGCTCCCCATGTGGCGAACGCGTAGAATGAAATTTGCTATAAAGAATTTTGGTCAGGCCTTTCCTGGGTGCACATTTGGAAGTTTAATTCGAGTCATTAATTAACTAAGTATAAATTTTAAGCAATGTAATTTATTTAAAAGCACATCAAGTTATTAATGGCCGTGGGCTGGCAAAAAATTTGTCAAAATAAAGTCGAGCACTTTTGAAATGTCAAGTGAGCGGTCGTCGGTCACAGTTGACAGCTGTCAAGTGGCCAGAAGGACACGTACATGAGCTTTTCGACCGTTGGCTTTTATTGCGTCAAGGATAAATCTTTATGTTCCGTTCTGTCATGCATCATTCGAGGGCAATTCCACGTTACTTTATATCAAAAACAACAACAACGACTGTGGTATGTCAACATCCCAGCCATCATATTGGGCTTATTTCCTATTTATTGTAAACCAGTGTGAAACTGAAACTATTTTAAAATGTTTTTCGGCTTGGCATTTTTTTATTTATAAGCGACAGCGAACTTTTGACTAATTTACGTTCTTCTCAGATAAACATTATCAACATTTTTTTACTTTTAAAGTCATAAATAGCAGAACTTGTGACATTTCTTTGCATTTCTTAATGGTTTAATTGGATCGCTATCTAGAGATGATTCACCTGGGAAAACACTGTTGATTTAAACAATTTAAAGACCTTAAGAACTGTTCGCTGTCCAGCAAACCTTTCGGTCAACCGTCGTAAATGCAAAAGCCAAAGCCGCTGGGTATCTGAATTTTATGCTCGGGTCACATAAAACCATTTTATTGCAGCTTTTGTGATTCCGCAGGGGACACAACAAGTTGGCAAGTGTATCGACATCAACATCGACGCATACGCATATCCCTGGCAAAACAAGAGTGCTCGACTATAAGATACCTTGTATCTAAATACGATCCTTATGCAAATGTTAGAGTTACATTCGGAAATTACTCAATCTATGTAAGGTATATCATGTTTGTTTTCTCTCGTTAAAACCAACAAGGTTGTCGATGCTGAACATGACTAACTCTTATTTCGACTTCCCAAAATTCCGTCTCAAAGTGCACCTCTAGCTTCCTAGCTCTTACAAGCTCTTACTCAGTCAGTCAAATAGTCAGAACCAATTTATATTTAAAGATATATGTTTTTGGCATGCGACATTCTGTTTAATACAGTATTCTCATAGAAATATAAGAACGAGGCACATGTAAGAATAAGTCCTACGACATCAAATGCGAGTAAGTAATTTACTTGCAATTACTCTGTTTCGAGCTTAAGATAGTTGTAATATTTTCTTGGTTGATAACGACTTCGGGAATGACTTAAAGGCACGAATGTGCTAAAAATAATAACAGCCGGGTCTTAAATATAAGATATATCCATTTCTCTCACTTGCGGGTAAAGAGTAGGCACAACTATATAAATGTACGAAATTGCGCATCTCGCTCCAAAGAGCGGAGGAAGAAATACAGATTGGCATTGCAAGAGTCCAATATACTCTTGATAACTTTGGGAAGAGGGTGTTATAAAACACAACCGCAACTTGTGTAATCTAACAAGAATGTCATAAAAGTGGGCAGATTACCCATGTGCTCTGTGGGCCATGTATGCCGTATATGAGTGCCGCTGGCGCTGTTGAGTTTAGCCTTATCGCTGCAATCCCTATCGCAACAAGGAAAAAAGCAATTGTTATTAACTAATTGATTTTGCGACACTCAAACGCGAGCGAAATGTCAACGCGATTACTTCTTGGGCTGCTCGCGGCGCTTTTAGTAGGCATAACAGCAGCCTCGACGGACATTGATTGGTGGGAGAATGCCGCGCTCTATCAGATCTATCCAAGATCCTTTCAGGACAGCGATGGCGATGGCATTGGCGATTTGAACGGCATAACGAAGCGTCTGAGCTATCTGAAGGAAATCGGGATCACAGCCACTTGGCTATCGCCCATATTTAAGTCACCCATGTCCGATTTTGGCTATGATATATCCAACTTTAAAGAAGTCGATCCGATCTTCGGCACGCTAGCTGACTTTGATGCCATGATGGTGCAGGCCAAGGCGCTGGATCTGAAAATTATATTGGACTTTGTGCCCAATCATTCGAGCGATGAGTGCGAGTGGTTCCAAAAGTCTATTAATCGCCAGGACGGCTACGATGACTTTTATGTGTGGCACGACGGTAAGCTGAATTCGGAGACGGGTGAACGCGAGCCGCCCAGCAATTGGGTGAGCGTCTTTGGGGGCTCACAGTGGACGTGGAATGAAGTGCGCCAGCAGTATTTCCTGCATCAGTTTCAGGTGAAGCAGCCCGATCTGAACTTTAGTAGTCCCATGGTGCGTGAGCACATGCTGGACGTGCTGGGCTTCTGGCTGGACCGTGGCGTCGACGGCTTTCGCATTGATGCCGTGCCACACATCTACGAACATCGTAATGCCAACGGCAGCTATCGAGACGAGCCCGTCAGCGGCTGGAGTAGCGATCCAAACAGCTACGACTATCTAGATCACATCTACACCAAGGACCAACCAGAAACAGTGGAGTTAATGTACGAGTGGCGCGATTATCTGGAACAGTATCAGGCGCAGCATGGCGGCCCGACCCGAGTACTGCTCGCCGAGGCCTACAGTCCTGTGGAAACCCTTAGCGCCTATTTTGGCAATGGAACGCGGCACGGCACACAGCTGCCCATGAACTTCCAGCTGATGTATCTGAGCGGCTACTCGACGGCAAAGGATGTGGTCGGTTCTATTGACTACTGGATGCAGACCATGTGGACGCAACATCAGACAGCCAATTGGGTTGTGGGCAACCATGACACACAACGCGTGGCCAATCGCATGGGCGCACACAAAGTCGATCTGCTCAATGTGATTGTGAACGCGCTGCCTGGTGCCTCGGTCACCTACTACGGTGAGGAGATCGGCATGTCCAATGTAGAGACTGAGTGCACGGAGATCTCCTGCGACGACCGCGATGGCGAGCGAACACCCATGCAATGGTCTCCCTTGAAGAACGCCGACTTCTCCACAGCCGAGAATACCTGGCTGCCCGTCAGTCCCGACTATGCGCGCTACAATGTGCAAACCGAAAGAGGCGTGGCGCGTTCCTCGCTGCAAATATTTAAGGGTCTGCAGCAGCTAAAGAGCAGCTCTGCATTTCTGGCTTTCAAGGAGGAGGGTGGCTTCTCCTACGAGGCTGTCACAGAGCAGGTGCTGCAGATTGTGCGGTAAGTGATGAGTAACTACTTTAAAAATATACATAGTTAAATATTATTTAACCTGATACAGCACCAATACACGGAATGAGGAGTACCGTATTTTCGTCAACATGGGCAATAGCATCGAAATTCTCGAGGGCCTGTCTAATAAGGTCTATGAGTATGTGCTTGTAACCGCCTACTCCTTGCACACTCCAGGGTAAGTTTGCCTAGAATGTAGGCTGCCTCCCATTAACTAACAATATTTATTATAGGGAGACGACTGATCTGAGAGAAATGCTGGTGCTCATGCCCTATGAAGCAATCGTGCTGCGGTGGTTGGCCTGAGTCACCAAGTTTCGTTTAGCGTAATCAGTGCATTTTATGATCCTCATAAAGATAAAATTTAAAAGTGGGCCCACAGCCATGTGCCTGACTATACAAACAGTTTTTCGCCATGCCAGTGGAAACTGGGCAATAAATACAAAGTCCAATTCGACTTTGAGTGGGCAATTACTCGAAAAAATTGTAACTTCAACACTTGATGGGTTTTTCAATAAACTATTTACAACAGCTTCGTAAAGACAACATACCGCAATTTACCCATTAATATTAGGGCTTAAGATGTAAATATAGATTGACAAATTTCTATTAGATTAAAATCTATAAGAAATAATCGATTTCCACCTCAAAGTACTTGGTGGTTCCCGAAGCTCTCATTTAGCATACGCTGATAAAATTTATTAGGGCTATTGATTTTTTTTCCATTTCCGCCTAATCTCTATATATTGTTTCAATAGGCTTACGTCGACCAATCGCTTATAAGATTTGTATCAAATTTTTGTTTTTTAAATACTTCAGCCTATCTTTCTTCTTGTAGAGCACTTAACTACCCCATGCTTAAGTTTGATATTGTTAATTGAATAAACTTAATAAGCTGATATAACAAACTATTTTAAAAGAGTGCGGACTTATAAAATAAGTGTGTATTTTTTGTATGATCTTTTATTTTTTTTAATCGGTATTTCAAACATCTTTTGGTCTTAGAGACTGTCACAAAATATAATATTTGCTAAATGAGTTTTGGAAAATAAGAAATTAAATAGTGCTAAGAACAATGGCTTCCTTGGGCATCAACAGCACTGAATTGGCATAGGTCACATCACTACAAAAAACAAGGACGAAAAAAAAACGAGAGAAAATTGGAAAAGTTTAAGGTAAATTCGGAGTATCTTGAAAGCAAAGCTTACTTCTTACGACGCGCACTCTTGTCATTCACCACAACGTAGCTCAGCTGTGAGCTGAGTTCCGTAAAAACAGAGTCCAGATTAACCGACTCGACATCATCGTTGATGTTAATGACGGTTATGTATGACTTGTGACCGGCGAGAGTGCTGTGGATAGGTATAAATTATGCTCAATCGGGTATGGCTCTTAGCTAGAGAATATGGACACTAACCGCTTGAAGGCCAGCACATTGGGTCCAATGGCATTGACCGTGACATCACCCTGCTTTAGGGTGGGCTCATCGCGCAGAGCTCGCAGCTGCTTGTAGATGTTCAGATGACTGAGCGCAATGCCACGCTCTCGCTTCACATTCACCAGCTTGTACTTCTCCGAGACAGGCAGCCAGGTGCTGGAGCCATTAGTAAAACCAGCGAACTCCTCATCACTCCACTGGAATGGCGTGCGGACGGGATCGCGTGTGAGGCGCTCAAATTCCTGTTGGTTGGACTGGCATGCTTGCGGATCCACAGTGTCTTCCCAGCTGATCCAGACGTCTTCCATGCCTATCTCCTCTCCCTGGTAGTTGACACTGATGCCGGGCAGCGTCAACAGCAGCATGTTGACGGCATCGATGCGATCGGCGCCCAGGCGGGTGCCAATGCGGCTCTGGTCATGATTGCCCAGAACCCAGTTGGCCGCCTTATCGGCGGGCATGTTGTCCAGCCAGTTATGCAATAGCTCCGAATAATGATACGCATCGGAGTTGTAGTTGATGTTTGAGAGCAGCTCAAAGTTGAACGGAATCTGGGAGCCATTGTGGGTGCTATTGCCATAGTACTGCATCAGCACATCCAAGGGGGCATATGCCTCGGTTAGGAGGACACGATCGTCACCACCCAGCTCCTGGTCAATCTCTTCGATGACCTGGCGGAATTGGTAAACCAAATCAATGGTCTCGGGCTGATTTGTGGTATAGATGTGGTCCAAATAGGTGTAATCCTCGGGATCGCTTACATACTCATTCCGTGGCTCATCGGGCCAATCGCCATTGGAGTCGGGCGCGACTTCGAAGACATGCGGCACAGCATCGATGCGGAAGCCATAGACGCCCTTGCGCAGCCAGAAGCGAAGTACATCCTTCATGGCTTCCACAACCTTGGGATTGCGGTAGTTGAGATCCGGCTGCTTGGCCAGGAACTGGTGCAGATAGTACGCCTGACGACCCTCGTGCCAAGTCCACTGCGAGCCGCGGAATACGCTTATCCAATTCGTTGGTGGCTGCCTGATGCCATTGACTACCTTGCCTGTATGCCACACATAGAAGTCCTTGTACTCCTCCTCACCCGCTGCAGAGCGTATAAACCAGTCGCACTCATCGGACGAGTGGTTGGGCACAAAGTCCAAAATGATTTTGATGTCCAGCTGCTTGGCGCGCTCTAACAACTTTTCAAAGTCCTCCATGTTGCCAAAGAGCGGGTCAATGTCGTAGAAGTCGGCCACATCATAGCCAAAGTCTGCCATGGGCGAGGTGAAAATCGGCGACAGCCAAGTGGCTGTAATGCCGATCTCCTTCAGATAGGCCAGCTGTTGCGTAATACCTGCACGCAAATCAATGAACACATCAAATTGACATTTCACTCAGCCTTTATTGTTCAAACCCACCGTTAAGGTCGCCAACGCCATCGCCATCGCTGTCCTTGTAGGATCGCGGATAGATCTGATAGAACTGCGCCGTGCGCCACCAGCCCACCTCGGCGAGCGTGGGCAGCACAAGTGCCAGCAGGCAGCACAGTGTCAGAGATTTGGTCAACATGTTGTCGCAATACTGACTACGACTGCGGATTAGTTAGTAGCCCTATTTATGCACTGGGCCCCATGCAGCGAGCAGCGATGATAAGCTTAGGCAGTGATAAGCCCCCAATAATGCAAACTATCGACCACTGATTAGATCTGATGGTCTATGCCTGATATGTTTACGACCGAGGCATTTCCAGATTGGTCTTCCAAAAGAAAACGGGCGTAGGTATTTATGGGAGCCGCTTCTTATCGCTATTATTCTGGTTTCACGTTTGCAGATCATGAGACAGATAAGCAGCAAATTAATTTCGTAAATGCATAAAAATTATGGCCCAGCCCAAGACCGAACAACTGCTTTTATTATGTAAAATTTATGAGTCCAATTTGCTGGGGATATTTTATAAGTATGTGTACATCAAGTGCCATCCAGTACATTAATATAGTACCTAAATGAAGAAGAGAAGCAAAACAAATTTCTAGATAGAAACCATAAGAATTTTTGGTAAAATATATTTCGCACTCAGAAAATGTTGCAATTTGTTGAAGCAAATAAATTTCCAATTGTATCTCTACAGACAAGGAATTGAAAACCTAAAAATTTGTATATACGACTATTCCACCCACATTCAATTTCTGAAAACCCCGCACCCATAAAACTGATCATATTGATCAGTACGAAAAGTTTTAAATATGGTTTGCTATCGAGGAAAAAACCCTGTCACTTCTTTATAAATAAATCAGTCTAATAATCAATTCTACCTTGTTCTGTACACTATAAATAAGACTATAAAATCGTCTAATGTACTATCTTTTCAGCCCTAACCTATTCCAATAGTTCCTTACAGTATTATTTTTAAACCAAACCTAAGCTATAACTTTAATAGTTTAAAAAAGTACCCGAGTCCCAATTTTTTTTCATTTCAATTTAATCGTTTCATAAATCACTGGACTCGCCCCCTAATGAAGAGGGCCCACGCTTCTCGAAAAACAACGATAAGCGCTAATGCCAATTGTTTTACAATTTAGATTTGGGCATTATCGATGGCAGCTGAAGGCATATAATGGGTCGATGGACCTCGGGGCTCCTTTAGTTTGAAATGACTACTTGGTCTAGCATTGCCTTACTACTGGGCTTAGGCCTGTTGGCCGTGGATGCGGCAGCGCCCTGGTGGCAGACGGCCTCCTTCTATCAGATCTATCCCCGCTCTTTTAAGGATAGCGATGGAGATGGCATTGGAGATCTGAATGGTGTTACCGAGAAGCTGGAGTATCTGAAGGAGATTGGTGTGACAGCGACTTGGTTGTCGCCGTTCCTGCGCTCCCCTATGGCTGACTTTGGATACGATATATCGGACTTTAAGGAAGTGGATCCTCTCTTCGGCACAATGGAAGACTTTGAGAACATGGTAGCACGTGCCAAGCAGCTAAATGTTAAGATCATCTTGGACTTTGTGCCCAATCATTCAAGCGATGAATGCGACTGGTTCATTCGCTCTGCTGCCGGTGAAGAGAAGTACAAGGACTATTACATCTGGCATCCGGGCTTTTTGGAGAACGGGGAACGCAAGCCGCCAACCAACTGGGTGAGCGTATTCCGTGGCTCGGCCTGGGAGTGGCATGAGGGACGCCAGGAGTATTATCTGCATCAGTTCCACAAGAAGCAGCCGGACTTTAATTTCCGCAATCCCGTCGTCCGCGAGGAAATGAACAATGTTCTGCGTTTCTGGCTGGAGAAGGGCGTTGACGGCTTCCGCGTAGACGCCATATATCATGCCTTCGAGGTTGAAGCCGATGAGAATGGCAACTACCCGGACGAGCCTCGCAACGACTGGACCAATGATCCCGACGAGTACGGCTACACCCACAAAATATATACGGTCGACCAGCCCGAGACGCCACATTTAGTGTACGAATGGCGTGAGATTTTGGAACAGTTCCAGAAGGACAACGGCGGTGAGGAACGGTAAGTTAACTGAAAACTCTTCCAGAATTTGGACTTAGTAATTGTACTTGCTACATGTAGCATACTCATGGTGGAGACCTGGTCCCCTATTGAGATTGTCATGCACTACTATGGCAACGAGACAGCTGAGGGTGCACAGATACCCTTCAATTTCCAGCTGATAAGCAATCTGCACATGGACTCCGATGCCTATCACTACGAGTACTTAATCAATAACTGGCTATCGTTAATGCCGACTGGCAAGAGTGCCAACTGGGTGGTAAGTGGACTACAAAGGAATACTTCAACCATGTGACTAATAGCGTATTAAATCAATTGACGATACGGCGCACAGATTGGCAATCACGATAAGAACCGCGTCGGTTCACGGTTTGGTGCCGATCGCGTTGATCTGTTCAACATTTTGTTACTCACGCTGCCCGGCTGCAGTATCACCTACCAGGGCGAGGAGCTGGGCATGCTGGATGGCTATGTCTCGTGGGAGGATACAGTGGATCCTCAGGCCTGCAATGGGTACGAGGAGAATTACATGGCGATGTCCCGAGATCCCGCCAGAACGCCCATGCACTGGACGAATGGTAAGTTGGCTGGTTTCACCAGCGGCAGCGACACCTGGCTGCCAGTTGCCCAGGACTATGCCCAGCGCAATGTGCAGACGGAGCGCGGTGCCCCGCTCAGCCATTTAAATGTCTTCAAGCGTCTGCAGCAGCTGCGCCAGGAGCCAACCATTGAGCAGGGAGCCGCTGAAGTTAAGGCAGTCAGTGGCTATGTCTTGGCGGTCAAGCGGTAAGGGAACCCTCTTATAATAAGCCCAAGTCTTCCTACATTTATTTGTCAAACTTTATCTCTGACAGCTATCTGAGTGGCAATTACGTGTATATTTCACTCTTAAACATTTTCGATCATATTGAGAATGTGAATCTAAATGACGTATTCAGCGGGCTGCCTGACAATTTCCAGTATGCCCTTGTCACCGACAAGTCCATCAGGCAACTGGGCGACAAGGTCTCCGCCAGCAGTGTCACGCTTATGCCCCACGAGGCCGTTGTTCTACGCTCCACAACAACCATCTAAGCCAGCACAGAATAACAAGAGTTGTGCGCAATAAAAAATGGATTTCTATCTCGATGGGATTTATGTTTTGGACTTTTATTTAAACTGATTAAGCTTATCTTCGACTGAAATCTGACTTTATTTGGGCTTGAATCATGCATTTATTGTTGTCGGAAAAAATATATATGGAAATATGTATTTGTAAATGTGAATATGTACATATGTATATTCCCATATCACTCTATCGACAAATAAATGTAAACAAGCTTCGAAGCTATACGAATAAACACTCATTGATAAGAAGTCTTAAGGGAAAAGAGGTTTTAATTTGTAAAGAAACTACTTTGGCAATCAAGTACTTTCCATTCCACAAAGTGTTTTGAAAATATTGAAAAAATATATAAAGAAATAAATTACATAAATAGTTCGTAAGTCCCAAGATATTATTTGATTAATTTGAGTACGGGGTATACAAACAGCTGTAGAAAAATTTGCCGGCTGCCACAGAGCCAGTTGAGAGAGCAAATTAGAATAATGATCGAAATAACGACAAATATTGCAACTGTATGCACAGTGGGTTCTGTATGTACATGTACATTTAAAAATAAACATATAAATATGTAATTAAATGATTGTGATGATAAGTTAGTTCCTTCTATTTCTCTACAAGCCAGTCTATAAGTCTATATATCTAAAACTATTATTTTTGCAGAATTCGTTTACTAAACAAAGAAAAAGTCAACAATATTTAAATCTCCTTGAATATAGCATAACAAAAACAGTCTTATTAGCCTATATGTAATCTTGCCTGCAAGGCCCTAAACTATACCCATTCCGAACTATTTTATTCCGATCACCCACTGTGCCCATTCGAATATACATATAGCATATATGTTTGAGAGTAAATATGCTGCTGTGCTCTCTGTTTCTCATTTTTCTATCCGTTTCTTAAGTTCTCTCTCTGCGGCTCAGGTGGTACGAAGAGCACGTAAAAATACTAAAAATAAATCAAATAAACCAAATTCATATGCTCAGCGCCGCCACAATGCAGGGGAACAAAAGGGAAGTCGGCGTAAGCGGACAGTCTGTGAATTTGCATACTCTCCAAGTGTTTCGCTTGCAATCGGCAGTCGCTTTTGTTTGCTTGTTGCGTTCAGTTCCAACGGAGACAGTTTCTGTGGCGAAGCCGAGCATAAAGGAACTATCAGAAAATGCGCAGCCCCGTGAAAGCTGTGCTGATGCTGCTGCTGCTGCAGTACATTGGCCCGGCGTTGAGTCAGCCCTATCCCAACTATCATGCGGACTTTGTGGATATCGATCAGCGCAGTACTGAGCCCAAGTGGTGGCAAACCGGCGCCTTCTATCAAATCTATCCAAGGTCATTTAAGGACAGCAATGGCGACGGCGTGGGCGATTTGAACGGTGAGCCAGAGCGAAAGAATAAAGCAACTAGCAAAAGAGATTCTGAAGGTGAAAAACATTTTTAGGCATTGCGGATCGTCTGCCATATCTGAAGGAATTGGGCATTACGGCCACTTGGCTATCGCCCATTTTTAGCTCGCCCATGGCGGACTTTGGCTACGACATTGCCAACTTTACCGAGATAGCGCCTATCTTTGGAACCATGTCCGACTTCGAGCGACTTATGCAGATCGCCCAACTGCTGGATATGAAAATCATTTTGGACTTTGTGCCCAATCACTCGAGCGATGAGTGCAACTGGTTTAAGCGATCGGCGGCAGGCGATGCGGAGTACAAGGATTTCTATGTGTGGCATCCTGGGCGTATGGTCAACGGTACTCGCCAACCGCCTAGCAACTGGCTGAGCGTGTTCCGTGGCTCCGCCTGGGAGTGGCATGAGACTCGCAAAGAGTATTATCTGCATCAATTTCTCAAAAAGCAACCCGATCTTAACTATCGAAATCCCAAAGTGCGGGAGACCATGAAGGTGGGTTGAAGATATCTACTAATCATAAATTAAATTGCCTCTGTCTAGACTAATTCTTGCCCGCAATAGATATCTTGACTGTTTCTAGGCTCGCATCGACTGATCTAGATGCATCTTGACTGATCTCAAGTTGATCTCAATTGACATTGTCCGATATGAACTAATTTCTAAATGAACGTCTCTGATTTTGACACTATTTTTTTTCTCGCAGAATGTGCTGCGCTTTTGGTTGGCCAAGGGCGTTGCCGGCTTTCGCATTGATGCAGTGCCGAGCGTGTTTGAGATAGCGCCCGATGCTGCGGGTCAGTATCGCGATGAACCGCGCAACGATTGGGTCAATGATCCCGATGACTACGGGTATCTACAGCACATCTATACGGTGGATCAGCCGGAGACACTGGCCATGGTGTACGATTGGCGTGCCGTGCTCGATGAGTTCAAAGATGGCGACGAGCGCATCTTGCTGGCGGAGACCTACTCACCCATCGATATTGTAATGCAGTACTATGGCAATGCAACGGCTGAGGGTGCTCAGCTGCCATTCAACTTTCTGCTGATAACCGAAATCTCAAACAAGTCCAACGCGGTGGACTATGCTCAAACCATACAAAAGTGGCTACAGCACATGCCGCAGGGTCGCACAGCCAACTGGGTGGTAGGTTTCACTTCTTTCCCTTTGTGCCTTATCCCTTGTTTAGATTTTCCTTTCCTATATTCACAGTTGGGCAATCACGATCAGTCGCGTGTGGGCTCGCGTCTTGGCGCAGATCGCGTGGATATGTTGAATATGCTAATCACCACATTGCCGGGCGCCAGTGTAACCTATCAGGGCGAGGAGCTGGGCATGACAGATGTGTGGATATCATGGAAAGACACCGTTGATCCCTCGGCCTGCAATACCAACGCCAGCATCTATGAACATTTCTCACGTGATCCCGAGCGCACACCCTTCCAGTGGAGCGGCGATGCCGATGCCGGTTTCAGCAATGCCAGCAAGACATGGCTGCCCATTGCCGGAGATTACAAGCAGGTAAACGTGGACCAAGAGCGCCAACAGCCCCTGAGCCATCTCAATATCTACAAGAAGTTGCTGCAACTCAAAAGAACGGAGAAAACTCTGCAACTGGGCGATATTGAGGTAAAGGCCTTAAGTGGAGCAGTTCTGGGCGTGAAACGGTGGGTGCACTATGGCTGCAAAGCGAATTATTTGTAATTTGTCGGAATATTCCTTTCATAGCTTCCGTCAGCATGACTTTACCTATGTGACATTGCTAAACATCTTCGATGGTAATGAAACAGTCAGTCTGAATCAGAGCTTCTCTGATTTGACAGCTCAAATGGAGGTGGTGCTGGTATCCGGCAACTCTAAGCGTAAAGTGGGGTAAGTAGTTTATTTACCAATTATGACATTGGAAATATTTGATAAGAGACTCAAAATATGTTAAAATTACTCTACATAAGCATACATAAGTAAGTACACCAACATATGACCAATAGGATATCTATGTATTTAAATTTATCCCTTCATTCTATTAAATATATTTTATTTAAATTTCAATTTGGAGATTATAAAAATAATGAGATGACTTACATCTTACGCCCATTTCATGTCTTTAAAATGAAGCAACTTCCTTAACATTCCCCTCCACATATATATACCCCTTTATATATCTTACATATATATTATTTATTATGATCGATTCACAGAATGAGAACGAGTATATTTATGGTTTTGTCAACAAAATTATTATTTCGCAAATATCGTTAGTTTCTTAATAAGTTATAGCTTCTAGAGAATTGAGTTTTGTAATTGTTATACTCATATGTCATGAAAATCGAAAGAAATTTAGTCTAGATTTAAGACTTCATTGCTAAGTGATATCTGCTCAAAGCGATCTGATTATATTAAAGTTTGACTTCACATTTTTATTTCCTTAGTGATCTCATCGAAAGCAGCTCTCTGCAGCTGCTTCCCAAGGAGTCGTTGATTCTGAGAAGCACATCCACTTATTACACGTACTATGCGAATGGAGAACATCGTAAGTTACCGGTGCTGGGCATTTATCTGGTGTTAGCTCAAGTGGTGCTCTATCTGAACTATTGTCAAGTTCTCGCACTCAATTGCAGGTGGTAGTCATTTATAATAATGTGAACACTCATAGCCAAATAAATATTTAAAAACATTCGATGCACTTGATGCTTATCAATCCATAGGGAGCGTTCGCTGGGGAGCACGATGAGTATATAAAGCTCTGCAAAATCGCGCATGTACTCAGTTATGGCGCATTTATTCAAGTTGTTAGTCACGTTGTTGTGCTTGGGGTTGCAGTGCGGCCTGGGCCAGGCCGCTGCTGTTGATCTGGAGAGCGCGAGCAGCAGCAGCAGCAGCAGCAGTGAAGCTACTCGCGATTGGTGGCAGGTGGCGCAGTTTTATCAGATCTATCCACGCTCCTTCAAGGATTCGAACGGCGATGGTATCGGCGATTTGCAGGGCATCATTTCCAAGCTAGATTACCTCAAGGATCTAGGCGTTACGGCCACTTGGCTGTCGCCCATTTATACCTCGCCCATGGCTGACTTTGGCTATGACATAGCCGATTTCTTTGACATTCAGGCGGAATATGGCACTCTGACGGACTTTGATGAGCTTATTGCGGCTGCCAACGAACGTGGACTTAAGATCATACTCGACTTTGTGCCCAACCACTCGAGTGATGAGAATGTCTGGTTCCAAAAGTCGGTGCGTCGCGAGAAGGGCTACGAGGATTATTATGTGTGGCACGATGGCTACTTGAATGCCACATCTGGCCAGCGGGAGCCGCCGTCCAACTGGCTGCAGGCCTTCCGAGGCAGCGCTTGGGAGTGGAACGAGCAACGTGGCCAATATTACCTGCATCAGTTTGCTGTGAAGCAGCCCGATCTTAACTATCGCAATCCCGCTGTGGTGGCCCAGATGAAGCGCGTCCTTACCTACTGGCTGGATCGTGGCGTTGCCGGCTTTCGCATCGACGCCGTGCCCTGGTGCTTCGAGGTGTTGCCCGATGCTCAGGGTCGGTACCCTGACGAGCCGCTGAGCGGCTATACGGATGATCCAGATGATTCGTCCTTCTTGAAGCACATCTACACCCAGGACCTGCCCGAAACCGTGGACATGGTGTATCAGTGGCGGCAGCTGCTCGATGATTACAAGCGCATACATGGCGGCGACACGCGCGTTCTTATGGTGGAGACCTATTCGGGCCTGGACTATGTCATGGAGTTCTATGGCAATCGCACCACAAAGGGCGCCCAAATACCCTTCAATTTTCAATTTATTGTCGGCGGGCAAGGCGATAAGAACAATACGCAAATGAATGCTGTCGGCTTTGTGAAGATCATTAATAGCTGGCTGAGCCAGATGCCAGCGGGCCAGACAGCAAACTGGGTGGTAAGTATTTAGGATTAAATATTAAGTATTAAGTTTATATAAAAATCTATGCAGTATCAGACTTCACAGAGCATTAATCATAAATTCCTGAGTTTAAATACTAACAACTTATTTCTAAACTATATTTGCTTTCTTTTTCTTATCCAAAACAACTTAGTTCAGCTTAAACATAGAAACGTTTTCTTATTTTAATTGATTTAAAATTTGCCTAAGTTCAGGCTCATCTTTTAGTATTATATAGTATAATTTTCGATTCTGACTTTATATGTTATATGTCAATATACAGCGCCTAACTTTAAATCTGTCTCTATTCTCAGATGGGAAACCATGACCAGCGTCGCGTGGGCAGTCGCTATGGAGAGGATCGCATCGATTTGATGAATATGTTGCAAATGTTTTTGCCTGGGGTGAGCATTACGTACCAGGGTGAGGAGTTGGGCATGACGGATCTGGATATAAGCTGGGAAGACACGCGTGATCCGGCTGCCTGCAATTCCAATGAGACCATTTACGAGCAGTTCACGCGAGATCCTGCCAGAACGCCCTTCCAGTGGAGCAGCGAGCAGAACGCCGGTTTCTCCAGCAGCAACACGACCTGGCTGCCCATCAATCCAAACTATGTGACGGTCAATGTGGAGACAGAGAATGCCACAGACTCCAGTCACCTCAAGCTGTACAAGCTGCTCGTGCAGCTGCGTCAGTCCAAGACACTCCAGTACGGAGCCACGCGTTATGCAGCCGTCAACGACAACGTGGTGGCCATCAAGAGATCGCTAAGTGGACAGCCAACCTATGTGCTGGTTGCCAATGTCCTGGGTACAAGTGTCAGCGGCGTTGACGTGGCCAGCGTGCTCTATGCCTCCGGCAACTACAATATTACGCTGCTCAATCCGCAAGCCCAGGCAGCCGTGGGGTAAGTTGGCTAATCAATAGCTCAATTTAAAGCTGACTTTTATTTAAATTTCTGCAGAGACAGCGTCACGTTGAGCAGCCTGAGTTTGGCGCCATATGCGGCTCTGATTGTGGAATCTGTTTAGGTGTCCCTTAAATTATTTGCCTTGTCATAAGTTATCACGAATATATATGTGTGTATGCTCGCATGTAAAAGTCATTGGGAAAACTTTTCAATTTGGGGTCCCAGAATCTGGTAACTTATTATAAATTATTAGAGAACTTTGTCTGCCTCAAGTATACCCATTCCACCCCACCACAAAAAAAAAAAGAAGAAATTCCATTAGACGTGATTGATAAGACACACAAATCACGCATACGCAGTGTTGCAGCAGACATCAAAACACCTCCGACTCGCTAACTGTAAATTTGCGCTCACATCCTTGCTGTTGACGTTGGCCGCCGTCCTGGCCCTGACAACTTCCCCGGCCAGCCACATTATAGGTGAGTAGGTGTGGCTGTGGTGTGGGCAGGACACGACCAGAATGCCAAACGACAGCAAAAAGCGACTGGGGTTAGCTTTTTAATTTACTCATAAAAAAATGAAGTGAAATTATTATTAGCTTTCACCTCAGGGCAATACTCGTGATGAGCTTCAAATTTATGTGCATTGCTCTCTACCACAATAACATCCCCTGAAATGTAACTTGAACCTGTTAGCCACAAATTAAGCACGAGCTGCGGCAAAAAAAAAGCAAATATGCGAGGGTAGGATTGGCAATGTCCTAATTCACGCTGGAACTTAGTGTAAACAAGAAGGTAGCGTCGGGAGCTCCCAACTAGGGGATACTCTGAACCCTCTCGCGGTACGAGCTCGTTTGCTTAAGCAGTATAAAAATAAATGCAAAAAAGCAAAACAGTTCTCTTAATGAGACGCAAATCCATAACAGACCGCACTAGAAGGTGTTATAAAATGAAAGATACTTGACGTATATATATATATATATGTATATATATATATATAATTAAGTTTTACACGAATAGTTACTTTAAAAAAATATATTTCAATTCTTTATTTTCACTAACGGCTACTTCTTATAACGAGTACATTCAGATTTGCCTCCCGAATATGAACTAATTTATCTATCTGTTGCGGTCGCTTAGCAAACTTCGTTTTGAGAGAGCTTGAGTCAAAATTGAGTGAAGTTTGAGCTGCGTCAGCAATTATGCGTGGGATAGTACTCTGATGGGAACATTGACAGTGGCGTGATATTTAGGGTGAATTGTTTATGTCTACCAAAGGGGACAGTTTGATCTTGACCAATGTCGATGTTATCACCAGGCTTTTTGTTTACAATATTAGACATGTTTATACTTATACTTATACGTATGCTTGTGTGCTAAGTTATGTTAAAGGGTGGGTGCGACTATGGATATGTCACTAAATACTATTTAAAAAGCTACATATCAAATTTTGTGACTCTAGCTCCTAAGATCTAAGAGATTTTATAAAGAAACGTTATTTCCATATCGATTCTTTTTGGTTGCTTGGAAACGGGACAAGTTATCTATTATCGGAAACGAATTCGTACTGCGCGTTCACTAAGAGGACCTACATTCGAAACTTCAATTCTCTAGCTGTAATGTGTTCTGAGATCCTTGCGTTCATATATTCGGACAGACGTTCGGACAGACAGACGGATATGCCTAAATCAACTTGGCTATTGATCGGAGATCGGGAATCGGTCTGAAATGCTTTCTTCCGCCTGTTACATACTGTTGCATAAAAACATTATACCCTTTTTACCCATTTTTAATTGGTTCAGGGTATAACAATCTTATCTCTTTAATTGTGTAAGCCTGCTTAATTTAGTTACAGACATAGGTACCATATTTTCTCTAACGGCAATTCGTTATATTAAGCTAACAACTTTATTGGCAACTTTAGTTTTTTCGCAATGTTTACGCTGCTCGGTCTACTTGCTACAATTTTCATTAGCATTGTAGCCGTTGTCAAGTGGTTATGGATCATAGCGGTATTACTTTACAGCTATGTTAAAAAGATCCGCTGGGCTCTTCGCCTAATTCAAAAAGGGAACCTCAAGGATAGATTGTCGATTTTCAACTGGCGAAAACAAGAAGTTGGGAATAAGAAGAAATAACTCGTTAAACACATGCCATGTGTTCAATTTGTATTTAACCCAAAGCTTATAAAAAGTGCAAGAATTTAAAAAAAATTAAAATGTAAAAGGTTTTTATCTTATTAACTATCTAACCAGCTTGTGCATAACTCAAGCTTACCAGTTCTGTATTATATCAGTAAATTGTATGTGTTAATAAAGAAATTGCGCTGTTAAGTATTTATTTTTTATTTAATTAACCAAAATTGTACTCGGAGATATTAGTTTAATATGGCAACAAGCTGGGGTATTTTAGGACTATGGAATTCGGGGTCAAATAGTTTCCTTTGCGTCTCGTTTGACCTAAATTAGCTGCTGCAATATTATTTAGTGTCAAGTAAGTTAAAATCTTTATAACTTTTTTTATACCCTGAACCCATTGAAAATGGGTAAAAGGGGTATATTGTATTTGTGCAAAGTGTAAATGTATGCAACAGGCAGAAGGAAGCATCTCCGACCCCATAAAGTATATATATTCTTGATCAGCATCAATAGCCGAGTCGATCTAGCCATGTCCGTCTGTCTGTCCGTCCGTCCGTCCGTCCGTCCATCCGTCCGTCCGTCCGTCCGTCCGTATGTATGAACGCAAGGATCTCAGAACCTATAAGAGCTAGAGACTTGAAATTTTAGATGTAGGTGCTCCTAGTGCCCGCGCAGATCGAGTTTGTTTCCGATAAACGATAACCTGCCCCGTTTCCAAGTAATCGATAAAAATGTATATCGAAATCCCGTTTTTTAAGCAATTTTGGTAAATAATAATAGCTAGTCATCAAACTTGACATGTAGCTTCTAGAATAGTATATATATATCGATTATCTTTCATTTTATACCTATCGCCAACTCCCCGCTACTCTCTATCTATAAGAGCGCGCTGCATTTGGTGTTGGAATAAGAGGGTTCAGGGTATCCCCTAGTCGGGAGCTCCCGACTAGAACCTCTTACTTGTTTTATACTATATCTATCTGGCTGCCCTCTGTCTGCCCTTTAGAACGCAGTTCTTGAAGTCTTTGCCAAAGTAACACTAATAGGAAATGGTTGATTAGGCCTGTTACATGCAATTGCACCCGTTTATTACAGTTATAAATCAATATATAGTTTTAATAATAGCACTTTAGATATTTGTCTGCTACAATTTCCAAAAAAATGTATTCTTCCCGCTTATAAAAAACAAGTAAGAGGTTCTAGTCGGGAGCTCCCGACTAGGGGATACCCTGAACCCTCGTTTTCCAACACCTTATACAGATATATATACTATTCTAGAAGCAATATGTCAAGTTTGGAGACTCTAGCCTTATTATTTACCAAAATTGCTCAAAGAACAGGATGTCGATATCGATTTTTATTAATTTCTTGGAAACGGAGTTAGTTATCTAGGAGGATCTACAGCTTAAATTTCAAGTCTCTAGCTCTTATAGGTTTTGAGATCCTTGCGTTCATACATACGGACATACGGACGGACGGACGGACGGACAGACAGACGGACATGGCTAGATCGACTCGGCTATTGATGCTGATCAAGAATATATATACTTTATGGGGTCGGAGATGCTCCCTTCTGCCTGTTGCATACATTTACATTTTGCTCAAAAACATTATACCCCTTTTACCCATTTTTAATAGGTTCAGGGTATAAAAATAATAAAACGAAATGTTTGGTTATCAATCTTAAATCCTAAAGTTTTGTATCTGTGTCTGTATCAAAAGCTTAAGTTCAGTCATCTTTTTCTTGTCATTGCCTTCCTGCGTGAACTTCGTAAAATTAGCAGTCTGTGCCAAAGCGGCTTACAAAATATATAAAAATCGTGTAAATGGCGGCGTGACTCGCCAACCCATTAAAAGGGTCGCAGACACAATCTGAGCCGGGGCTGGAGCCTCCTTACTCTTGTTTACGTGACCTGAAACCCAAAAAAAAAAACAAACCGAAAAGAAAACCAACAAGAAATAATATGTATACATATGAAAACCGCAAGACAAGGCCGAGCGCCACCTGGCGGTGGAGGCCTACCTAGGGCGGTCTTTTGCTTGGTTGGGCGCCATTCTGTGTGCATTTATTTTGTGAAGATAATGAAGTTAATTTCCCGAAAAGAGGGTGCTTAAAAAATCAACGCATTTCGCATTAAGTTGAAGATGGGTTTCAAAGATTTACGATGAAGCAAGCCGAAAACTTTTACCTCGTCCCACACCAAAACTTTGAAATGCATTAAGTTTGTAATCTGTGGTAATTTCGTAGGCAGCAAGGAAGGAAACAGTGGCACATTTACTAAATGTATTCCAGCCAAAACAGCGTTTGCATATTAATGTTGTTTGCACACGGAGCGTATGCGTAATATT
Organism: Drosophila ezoana; assembly: GCA_035045725.1. Lineage (NCBI taxonomy): Eukaryota > Metazoa > Arthropoda > Insecta > Diptera > Drosophilidae > Drosophila > Drosophila ezoana. The sequence goes on from JAWNOU010000166.1 coordinate 421,862, forward strand.
TGAGTGCGTCTCACCGTTTGTTTAGCTTCTCTAATTTTCCAGGTATTTCTATTTCTGTTGTTATTATATAGTTGTAACCGAGCCTCGATGCTTTTTTTTTGCTCTTCGATTTACCCTATGCTAGGCACGTACATATTTGGTCAGGGGGGCATACAAAAATTACAATTACCTTTCGATGCATCGAGTATTAAAATTTATGTTGCTTAAAGACAGGAAAACATAGCCAATTGACATACAAATTCTGATGAAGGTTTAACCACATCGAGTAGTTTCAGTTATGACCATTTGTTATTAGCTTTTTATACCCCGAACGCGGTGGAAATGGGCATAAAGGATAACACGGGCTAGTGCAAATGTATTTTAAAGGATGCAGGAAGCATCTCCAACCCCTTAAAGTATATGTATTCTTGGTCAGCATCAATAGCCAAAGTGATCTGGCGATATTTGGGTATTTTAACTATTAATGCTCTCAATAAATCTTAGTGTCGGGCACTCCTGACGTGTGCACTCTTACTTGTTTGTTATGTATTTGAATTTTTTGTATTACCTTAAGGTTAGGTATTGTGGAACTGCTAAAAAGTAATTCCCAACCGAGCGGCCGATACTTACCAGAGATAAAAAATGCACCAAACGAATAGTTTTTCGAGCCGACCCCGATTTTAACCCTTTGCATTTTCTCCGATTTGGGTAAAAATTTAGATTTTTATTTTGTTAATGCCAATCAAGACAGTCACAGCACCACATACATAGCTCATAACCGCTTTGCAGCAAAAGGCAAAGGGTTCAGATGGGCGCTTTCGCCATTGTTACCGCTAATTTGGACGCCACTCACGTAGCTGTCACCAAAACGATGACACTTAAGTTCAACTAAAGGGCAACAAGCGAGAAGTGACCGACCACTTGGCATTGCTGTCATTCGGTGTGAGCATAATTGGATTAGGCATAAGAATTTGCGTAATTCAAACGCATAAGTCAAAGGTGATTCGATGAAACACTAATTTCATGTAATCAAACTCTAAGATCTCGTCACCTAGTTTAAGTCACTAAAATGAACAGTGATTGCATACAATAAAATCAAACTATTGGATGCACAGGAACAAGATGTTGTCAAAAAGAGAAAAGTTATCTTTATAGTTTTAAATAAATTAAATACTTATATAAATTTATATTTATATATTTATTTATAAAACGATGTAAAGTTAAAACACAATTTATTAATCAATTGAATTTTTGTACGAAACATCTCTACACTTGTCTTTAAAACCTCTTGAATATTTGAGAACAGCTTTATTTTGTGAGAAACGCCTGTACACTTGCCGTCAACGGGGCAATTGTTTTTGTATTCTCGCATACCTCAGTCTGCAAATCCGAAAAGGAAATCCGGAGAGATACTTAAACTAAATACGTGTAAGTGACCCACTTGTAAAGCATTGAAGTTGTGGTTTCACCTGTGTTACCTGTAAGCACTTTAAAATTTCTCAACTATTGTACGGCTATTTTTAGTCGAGCAGCCCATCCATTACTATGCGGCTTACGCGTTATTTGCCTTGCATGGCTAGCGCCAACAAATTAACATGTGTAAACGCAATTTAATTATCTTTAGCATAATTGAAATTTCACTTACAGAAACCTAACCCATACAAGGGTATAGCTGCGAGGGTCAGTTGATGAGATATCGTCTTTTGAATTATAGTATATTATATATGGTGTTGGTTGAAGAGGGTTCAGGGTATCCCCTAATCGGGATATCCTGCCACGAAGAAAAACCGCAAGCGCACATATTATATAGCCTATAGCTCTTGACATCTTCGGGACATGACTTAAGAAGGTTGCATATAGATATTTATTACGGAGAAGCAGAGGTGACTTAAAAGTGAAGTTATTTGAGTATGAAACCGAACGATCAATCCTCCTTCCTGCCCTTTAGATCCATTTATATAACCCATTTTCTTTGAGTACATAGGAATCATATATATTTAATTTTTTCGATTCTTTCGACGTTTGCTTTCAATACAACTAAACAAAATTGTTGTCCACTAAGTAATTAATTTTAAGCAACTGCGAAGCCATCAGCCAGCCCTCGTTACGTGCCTTTAAACTTCAAAGGTGGCCAGGACATCGTGTAAGGTCGTCATTTTTGTGGGGCTAGGCCCCACTTGTCTCTGTATTTACTTTGTGTTACGCATACTTTGCTTTTCGGTTAAGCAAACAAAATACAAAGTACCAAATACGAGACGGCTCGCAGCTCGACTTTAATTTTTGTGTAAACACTTTAAATGGCGACCCCCGAAACGAGTCCCGCGTCTTGCAGGAAATTACATGAGTGTGTCGAGCACTTAAGCCTATCTGCGAGCATGTGTGTGTGTGTGCGTGAGGGTGTGTGTGTGTATGACTGAGTGGTTTGTTTGTCGATTTGTTTCTTTATATATTTACACAAGCTTCGGCATATTTGCTTTGAGCCATTGGAACAATTTGCGATAGCAAACTTAATTGGTTAGGCTTATAAAATAAATCCAAGTGGAGGAACTTTGTTGCAGTTAACTGGCACTCATAACCAGAGCCTCTCCAGCAGCCAAGCTGAGACCGTTGCTTTCAAACAGAGCCCTAATATATAAATATAATTGAAAAGAGTTCAAGTTTGTAAATTGTCAAGTATAGCTAATGACTTACCCCTCTGCCTTGGTGGAGTTCAGGCTGCGAATCTGCAGTGTCAAGTGCGATGGCAAAGTCTTGTCAAACTGGTCAAGATCAATTGTGGTGCCGCTGTTGCCCAAGTTGGCCACATAAACAATGCTGGGAGATTCAGACAAGTACCTGGGTAGAAATAAAGATAGAGATTGTTAGAAAATATAGACAGAGAACTTAATAGAACAAGTAAAAACGAGACGGTATTTTTAGCTCATGCTTTCGCGTAGTAGGCATAGCCTTCGCATTAGCTTGTAGACGGGATCAGGAAAATATATGTATAAATATTTAAAAGGCTGGAAAAATTAGAAACTATTATCGCGATCCGGCGCCAGAGCCCTGATTATATGATAGCTTTCTGACCTGATTTTCACTCAGAGTCTTGTCAAGATAAGAACAAGCGAACTAAGGACCGGAAGCGACAAAGTTGGAAATGTATATCTGTGAAGGGTGTGAACGGAAAACCTGAGAACTCCTGAACTCTAATTACTTAAGTTAAGTTAAGTTGGGCTAACTAAGTTAAGTTAACCTCTGCTAACTGAGTTAAGTTAACCACTCACCGCTTAACCACAAAGACATTTTCGTTAAGCACAGCATATTTGGTAGCGCCGTTCTGTAGGGTTTTCGAACTCTTACGCAGTGCCACCAGCGACTTGTATATCTTTAGATGTGACCGAGTGGCCGCCGATTCCACCTCCACATTGATCGTTTCGTAGCTATCAGCAACGGGAAGCCATGTCTTAGCGGCAGTGGAGAAACCCGCATTTGTGCCACTTGTCCACTGAAAGGGCGTCCGTGATGGATCACGTGTGAGTTGTTCGTAGAGGTCCTGGTTGGAATTGCAGGCGGCAGGGTCTTGAGTATCCTCCCAGCTGATCCAACCATCTGTCATGCCCAGCTCCTCACCCTGATACGTGACACTTCCGCCGGGCAAAATCATGACCAGCATATTCATGGCATCCGTGTTGGCAACCCCATAGCGACTGGCCGCTCTGCGCTGATCGTGATTGCCAATCACCCAGTTGGCGGTGCGTCCGGCAGGCATGTTCAGCAGCCAGTTGTCCACAGCTGTCTTAATAGAGCTTGCCGAGACGCCGTTACTCGCCGGCACCGTAATCAGATTGAAATTAAAGGGCAGATGAGCGCCCTCCACCGAACGATTGCCATAGAACTGCATGGTGTAGGCAGGAGGGGCGTAAGTCTCAATAAGTAGTACTCGAGTGTCCCCGCCGTAAATGCGTTGATAGTCGTCCATCACCGTGCGCCACTGATAGGCCATATCGATGGTCTCGGGTCTGTTCTCAATCAGCTCGCTCTTCAAATAGTTGCGATTATCCACGTCGTCGGTTAGGCCACTCACTTCTTCGTCCGCATACTGGCCATTCTCATCCAGCTCCACCTCAAAAAGCACCGGCACCGCATCACATCGGAAGCCAGCGACGCCCTCGTTCAGCCAATAGCGCAGCACGCGCTTCATCTGAGCTACCACATCCGGATTGCGATAGTTCAGATCTGCCTGCTGCACCGCAAACTGATGGAGATAGTACTGCTGGCGCTCCTCGACCCACTGCCAGGCACTGCCTCTGAATGCCTGCAGCCAATTGGAAGGAGGCTCCCGCTCTCCAGTTTCTGCATTGACCTTCCCGTCGTGCCACACATAGTAGTCCTCGTAGCCCTTCTCCCGCTTTACAGACTTCTTGAACCACTCGTTCTCGTCACTCGAGTGGTTCGGCACAAAGTCCAGAATAATCTTCAGCTCCAGCTCGTTGGCTTTCTTAATAAGCGCTCGAAAATCCTCTAATGTGCCATACTCCGGCTGTATGTCAAAGAAGTCGGAGATATCGTAGCCAAAGTCCACCATGGGAGACTTGAAGATGGGCGATAGCCACGCAGCTGTCACGCCCAAATCCTTAAGATACTCCAACTTGCTAGTAATGCCATTCAAATCGCCGATGCCATCGCCATCAGAGTCCATGAATGAGCGTGGATAGATTTGATAGAACTGCGCTGTTTGCCACCAGTCCTTCGAGTTGCTTTCTGTTGTTGTTGTGTCCTGGCACGTCTGGCCAAGAGGCACCAGGCAGAGCAGGGGAATAAGCACTTGCAAAGGTTGCATTTTAATCACTTGTCCGGTGCACGGTCAAAGTCGTGGCTTTTATACAATCGGCCTGCTACAAGCTTACGCTGACCAGCTCAACTGGGCTTAAATGATAAAACACGCCTGAAGTAGCCAAGGAATTTGCCAAGCACTTAAGCGGCAAACATTGGGAGACAAGTTCACACTAAAAAAGGTTGCGACAAGTGGGTGCAAAAAAAAAAATCTCAAATATTCTTGAAACGGTTAAATGTGCACTTTTGGTGAGGTTTAGTATTTTAGACGTAAGGTAGAAGCACACTTACCCGTTTCCAATTGCCCAATGCCAGTTTTTCGTTTCCTTTCGTTGTTTTTAACCGATGAAAGATTTTTTTTTCTTGACTTCAAATAAATGGTCTCTTTGCATGATACAATTGGAAACATAAATGTTTCCATTTTAAATTCGTCGTTAACATTATGATATTTAATTAAATTTATAATATTCTTAAACAAAGTCATTTTTATACCCTGAACCCATTAAAAATGGGTAAAAGGGGTATTATGTTTTTGTGCAAAATCCAAATGTATGTAACAGGCAGAAGGAAGCATCTCCGACCCCATAAAGTATATATATTCTTGATCAGCATTAATAGCCGAGTCGATCTAGCCATGTCCGTCTGTCTGTCCGTCCGTCCGTCCGTCCGTCCGTCCGTCCGTCCGTCCGTCCGTCCGTCCGTCCGTCCGTCCGTCCGTATGTATGAACGCAAGGATCTCAGAACCTATAAGAGCTAGAGACTTGAAATTTTGGATGTAGGTGCTCCTAGGTCCTACGCAGATCGAGTTTGTTTTCGATAATCGATAACTTGCCCCGTTTCCAAGTAATCGATAAAAATGTATATCGATATCCTGTTTTTTAAGCAATTTTGGTAAATAATAAGAGCTAGAGTTACCAAACTTGACATGTAGCTTCTAGAAAAGTATATATATATCGATTATCTTTCATTTTATACCTATCGCCACCTCCCCGCTACTCTCTATCTACAAGCGCCGTCTGCATTTGGTGTAGGAATATGAGGGTTCAGGGTATCCCCTAGTCGGGAGCTCCCGACTAGAACCTCTTACTTGTTTCAATATTAATCCCTAACGAATTTAAGTTGAATGTCTGATTGTATATACCCTTCCTTTTTAATTTAGTTAGCTCTTTATTTTAACTTGCTTAAGCTGCAGACATTGACAATTTCCACTGTTGAAAGCTTATCAATATTATCTGACTTCCCGCTCGTTGGGTATATAAGAGCGCCTGACCGGCTATACAGCTGTACAAAATGATTTTATTTTCAAAGAACACGTTTGCCTGCCTGAGTCTTGTTGTTTTGGCTGCCCTTGGTCAGGCATGCCAGGACACAACAACAACAGAAAGCAACTCGAAGGACTGGTGGCAAACCGCACAATTCTACCAAATCTATCCACGCTCCTTCATGGACTCTGATGGCGATGGCATCGGCGATTTGAATGGCATTACTAGCAAGTTGGAGTATCTTAAGGATTTGGGCGTGACAGCTGCGTGGCTATCGCCCATCTTCAAGTCTCCCATGGTGGACTTTGGCTACGATATCTCCGACTTCTTTGACATACAGCCGGAGTATGGCACATTAGAGGATTTTCGAGCGCTTATTAAGAAAGCCAACGAGCTGGAGCTGAAGATTATTCTGGACTTTGTGCCGAACCACTCGAGTGACGAGAACGAGTGGTTCAAGAAGTCTGTAAAGCGGGAGAAGGGCTACGAGGACTACTATGTGTGGCACAACGGGAAGGTCAATGCTGAAACTGGAGAGCGGGAGCCCCCTACGAATTGGTTGCAATACTTTCGGGGAAGTGCCTGGCAGTGGGTCGAGGAGCGTCAGCAGTACTACCTGCACCAGTTTGCGGTGCAGCAGCCGGATTTGAACTATCGTAATCCGGATGTGGTGGCTCAGATGAAGCGCGTGCTGCGCTATTGGCTGAACGAGGGCGTCGCTGGCTTTCGATGTGATGCGCTGCCACCACTGTTTGAAGTGCGCCCCGATGAGCAGGGTCAGTATCCCGATGAGGTGGTGAGTGGTGCCACGGAGGACACGGAAGATCGCGATTATTTGACAACGACGTATATTGAGAACCAGCCGGAGACCATTGACATGGTGTATCAGTGGCGCGAAGTGCTCGATGATTATCAGCGGATTCATGGTGTCAACTCGAGTGTGCTGCTGATTGAGACGTACTCTCCGGCCTGGTTCACCATGCAGTTCTATGGTAACCGGTCGGTAAATGGCGCTCACCTGCCATTTAATTTCAACTTGATAACTGTGATGGAAGAGAGCGGATTGAGTGCCGGCAATGTGCAGAAGGCCATTGATCTGTGGCTGCAGAACATGCCCGCCGGACGCACAGCCAACTGGGTGGTGAGTGGTCCATATTGTTCTAGAGCTTGTTGAGATCATTACTGAAACAACTGCTGCTTTTTAGCTTGGCAATCACGACAAGCGCAGGGCAGCCAGTCGATATGGTAAGGAGCACATTGATGCTATGAATATGTTGGTCATGATTTTGCCTGGCGCCAGTGTCACGTACCAAGGCGAGGAGCTCGGTATGACTGATGGCCAAATCAGCTGGGAGGACACTGTTGATCCCTGGGGCTGCAATTCCAATCCAGAAATTTACGAGAAATACACCAGAGATCCCGCACGCACGCCCTTCCAATGGACAAACGGCACAAATGCTGGCTTCTCAGCTGGCTCGAAGACTTGGCTGCCTCTGGCTGCCGATTATGAGACTATCAACGTGGCCACGGAATCCGAAGCGGAGCACTCCCATTTTAAAATCTACAAGTCGCTGGTGGCGCTGCGGCGCAGCCTGAAAACGCTGCAAAATGGTGCCACAAAATACGCGACGATTACTGAGAATGTTTTCGCCCTGAAGCGGTGGGTTGGGGCTGAAAATTCCCTTTAAAAGTACTTTAAAACTCTCTTTCATATCGTTAGTTCGCTTTCTGGAGCTGCCAGCATTGTGTACGTGTCCAACTTCGGCACGGAAGATGTTTCGATCAATCTGGAAGAGTTCGACAAGACGTTGCCGGCCAGCTTGCAACTGCTCGTGCGCAGCTTGGAGTCCAATAAAACAGAGGGGTGAGCAAATATGCCTAACGTACTTACATGTCACACAAACTGATACCGCTTTTATTCTGTAGTGTCGGGTATGCCACCCAGGAGTTGCTGCTGTTGGCTGGAGAGGCTTTGGTTTTAAGTACGGAATAATTCACATGCAATTGAATTAGTTAGTATTTTATTAATAGTTCTTTGTTTAATGCTTTGTAAGTTCTCGTAAATATATGCCACCCAACAAGATTTATCGGTATTTAATTTACGTATGTATACATATATATACTATATAATTTCACGTATTTTAATTTTTAGAGACATTCAGTTATATGTATAAATATGAATTTTCTTGTTTTATTTTGTATTTTTTATACATTTAATACACACAGAATATTTAATACACATGCATTTTGCTAACAATTAAACTCTTTTTAATTTGGCTAGACTTTTTTTCAATTTTTTAATGTTTACTTTAATTAATTTTATTTGCGGGTTTTCCTTATCACCTCTATCTATATCAACTTATATTAAATATTTGTTATAAGGGGTAGAAATGCTAAACTGCAGCACATTCAATAATTACGAATACACAAAAAGAACGTACAACTATATTATTTTAGGTATGTATATATACTTGTTACTTTGTTTGTATATGTACAGCTTGCTTACAATTAAATGTTGGCTCTGGACGCCTTTTTATCCACTTAACAATTAAATCTACCATGTTGCTGGGCTCAAGCAGCACAGTAAACGCAATTGTTAAGGCGCCGTCATTGCCGCTACGTTGCAAGGGGGTTGCGGGTGTGTTGCATGTGCTGCATGCAACCCCTTTGTAACATAATCACACCAAAATAAAAATTCACTCGAGTGCGCAAGATGTAACTTAGGTTACGACTTAGCCTAACAGTTAGTACAAGTACAAGATTAGTTTTGGTTTTGGGTTTAGAAACACACACATTTTTGAAATTATATCACATTTTTTTCTTTTTGGTAATCTTTGCTGCGATTGCAAACAAACCACATGCTCTATAACTAGTTAAGCTTAAAGATAAAACATTTAAAACGTTTCGCAATTATACAATTAAATGTGGCTGACAATTATTTTTGACTCTTCGTTGGGGGTTATTGTAAAAATTGTTGCAACTCCTTTTTTTTGTGCAACAGATTTTTTACAAAATATCTTGCGAGTGTCGATGCAATCAGGGCAGAGAGGTTGTCTAATAACAATTATAATCGATTGATTGAAAAAAAAAACAGCATTAAATGCTTAAAGCTTTATGAAATCGGCGATAGAAAATAAACCATAAAAAAAGTATGAAAATTATTTTATTTGTTCATATCTTTTTTGATAGAAATGTAATTTATTTATCGCTATAGCAAACAAATAATATTTAAATTAAAAATATTAAAATCGAAATATATAAATCTATCAAAACTAAAACTTTATATCTTTATTTATATTTATTTTTATACAAATTTAAGATATATAGCACTATAGCAAAAGAAAATAAATAAATATCGGAAAATATATATAATAAATAATATTCTGTTTACTTTTTGATACAACCTTGCAAATAAATGATATTCATAAAATAATACTGATTATATTATTCAAAAAATTCAACCTTGCATTCCCTGTCTTTAGATCACTCTGTATGCATTTTAAGATTTCTATCTAAAGATACCTTCACTCATCCTTTTGCTGCGGCCTATGGCTGACCACAGCTTAAACTGGAATCGCGGAACGCTTCTTGCCGCTTCCGTTGCCGATCGTTGTGGCACTTCCGTTGCTACTGCCAGTGCTTGCAACATCGCTGCCATTGTTGTTGCTGGCGGCAACTTCACTCGCTGCCAGTTGCGTTTGATCCGCTTGAGCTGGATTGAAAAACTCAAGTTGCTGCTGCTGCTGTTGTTGTTGCTGGCGTTGCTGCTCCTTTAGCAGCTGCTGTTGCAGTTGCTGTGCGTTTAGCTATAAATTGGTTTGCAGCACCGGCGCTCGTCTGCTGCCGTTTGATGTGGCCGTGGGCACAACTTCCGTTGCGGATGTTGCATCCGTTGCGCTGACCGAAGCCGTCGATGCCGTTGTTGCTGTTGCTGTTGTTGTTGTTGTTGTTGCTACTGTTACTGTTGTTGCTGCTGTTGCTGCTGCTGCTGCTGTTGGTGCTGCTGTTGGTGCTGCTGTTGGTGCTGTTGGTGTTGCTAATGGACTGCTGGCCATGTGCTTGTTGGCCGTGCTGACTACCACAACAACATTGGCCTGGCCATGCTGCTGCTGATTGATTTTGTTGTTGTTGGCCACAACCTGCTCGTCGGTTGGCTCAGTGCCACTGCCATTGGCAGTGGGCGTGGCCGTGGTTGTATTATTTGGCACGTATTGATCGGCATACGGTATTTGGTTGTAAGTATTACAGTCGAGGGACGCAAATATGCTGGATAACGCAATCGTCTGTGTGGCCATTTCGCATAATTTTTTCGCCTTAATCGAGTGCTCTGCAAAAGATCGCCACACATTGTTGATGGGCCGAGCAAGAAGCGGGGTCGGGTACCTACCTGTTTCAGTGGGCGTGATATGTTTTTGTAATTTCTCCTCCTGTGCACAGGTAGCGGCAGTCACAACCGCAGCGGCCATCATTGAGGATGGGCCAGTGCCCGCGGTGCGATGCATGTTGCCATAACGCGGGGGCATCATGCTTTGGCGCACATTACGCTCCGGTCGAACGAGTATTATGTAGAGCTGCGTGTTAAGAGATTGAGAAGTGGAAAGCGCGTCAGTACAAATACAAGCTTGTAACGGTTACAGCTACAACCTAAATTGGCCCACATTTGCTGGGGCCCTTCATTAATCATACGCCCCATTGTACGTTCCCTATTTATGACTTAAGCTACGGCACGCCCCCAACAAGGCTGGAATACTGACGCCATTAGTAATATGCGGTTTTTTGCGGTCGCGGTAATTATTATCAAAGGCCACTGACACTGAGACGGCGTTCAACAATTCCAGGCCATTCAATTGTCAACGCTCCTCGCTGGCCTTAACCGAGGCTCAACGTAACGTTAAGCTCTTGCGTTACGTAACGCGCTGCCATTTCCGGTATGGTGTGACATTGTTTGCCAGCCATTTGCCGCCGTTTATTATTGTTTTTCTTCTACAAACAAACAACGGAACACGGCACAGGAAGCAGCACAGCCGGACGCTAACTCGGACGGAGACGGCACACGGCACCAGGCAAAGAAATACACGAAAAGGCAGCTCCGACTCGCCGGCAAATGGTGGTCGGAAGTTCCTTTCTAGCCTGCCCTCACTTGTGTGCCCCGCCCCAAGGGGCAACGCGACGCGTCGGGCAGCCAGCTCTATGGCTTGGATCTGGTTTGTTGCCTTAGTTCAGTGATCCCAGTTGCTTTGTGCTGGACTATTTGTTGTGGTCTCTTTTGTAGTTGGCAAAACAGCAAATACTAAATTGCATTTTTATGGCTTGAGGTGTTTATGGCAGCTACCTGCGTGAAAACATGTGTGCGTACGTCTTTGCTTGGTTGTGGCTGTTGGTGTAAAGGAAAGTGTGCATTATGTGATACCTGATAGCTATGTTGGCCCACAACCCTTCATTGTGCTGGTTAATAACGACAACTGCGCTTAGTATTTATTGCACGGTTGGAACATTTTATGATAACTAGTTGGGAATTTCTACCCAACAAAGGAGCTGTTAAGGCAAAGTTCAGAGATACAGAGTTAACGGATATTTCTTCTTGTAAATTATTTGCGCCATCTGCATCTAGGACGCTAGCTATTCAAAAGTTTGCGTACAGTAAATACTCTTTTGGGCGGACAGCGAACGTCAGGTAGTTTTGTGAGCTCAAGGGAATGGTGTGGCCCGAATAATAATAGCGAGTAAGAAAATGTTCTCCCAAGAGGGAAGTCTGCCTAAGTGTTATGAGTGTCCGTTAGAAGAGTGCTCACTGTTTATTAAATGAATATATCAACTGACAATAGAAAATGTCAAGCTGACTCATAGAAATGTAAAAAATATACGTATTTTCTTGCAGTCGCCTTTTGCAGATAATCGAAGGATGCTGATGCTGATTTAAGGTGAATTATACAGCCGGTTGCAATATCTTCAGAATCGTACAAGAGAGGAGTATTTTAAAGAAGCCTTGCCACCCTAACAATCATAAAAAAATATCAAATAAGCTGTTCATATTACAAAATAAATTGGAAACTAGTTTACAGTCGTATACTGAAGTGCATATATTTAAGTTAGGGCACTTGTTATGTCAGCTCGGGTCTAGGTGTAGGCACCCTCGACTTATCTACCCATGCACTAATTTGTTTGACAAGAGAGCAAGCCTAAGGACATCTAAAGTAATTTCTTGTGCAGTTCCAACAGCAAGAAAAAAAACCCAAAGTGAATCCCAAGTTCGGCCTTTAATGGCAAACTTTAAGATGTCAACTAAATGTTACAATTTTAACGAAGTGCGCCTTTGGGCCAAGTAAGTTGTAAATCTCCGAAACTGTCCAAGTAAGTTGTTAGTGAACTTTTATGTGCAGAGTGCAGCCAACTCAAGCCAAATCCTCCGCTAATCCCCCACCTAGAGCCAAAATCTTGGCCCCCAACAGCCATAAATTGCTAAAGATATTAAGCTCGTCTTGCGGTTCGCCGCAATTTAATGGCTAATAATGAAGCATTATTAAAAATGTTGTGGAAATGCCATGAACTCCTGGTCAAGGGAGTGAGAATAGTGAGAAGAGGCGGACACTAGTTTGAAGTTCATTGCACAGTGCTTGCACTTTTGTCTGTTGACACTTAAAGCTACTTAGTTGGACGCTTCAATATTGCAACAAGATGTGGCTGGGCGAGCTTTGTCTAAGAAAGCGCTTAAGGGAATTGTAAATGTAATCAGCACGGGATCAGATTGGAAACAAAATACCTCAATTATTAACAAGAAAGATAAGCAATTAACGGGCGCCCAACGTGGCAATCAATTCGCGCTTTTTCAGACGACGTATAAATTATTAATAGCCGCTCGTCATACCTTTGGTGAGAACAGACACGCAATCGTCACGCTGGCGGACAGGCTAATTGTCACCGACATGCTCGTTATTCGCAGCGGCACGTGATTGGCAGTTCCAAAGTACAGCGGCACAAAGGCCAGCCAAATGACGCAGGTGGTGTACATGGTGAAGCCTGGAATGATTCAATGAATGGAGAGCACATTAATGCTAAAATCTATTAGAATCTCATCTTATTCAAATATACATCAAAAGCATTCTATTCATAATTGATGCAAGGCACTTACTTTTACAATTTAGGTACAGCTTTTTAAACTCTAATTTAACTTTGGCCTGAAGCTTGTTAATTGCAAAAATTCAATTATATAAATAGTAAAATAGCTTGGTAAAATTGAAAAGATATTAAACTTTCCCAGCGAGCAATTAAAACGATAAGTTTAAAAGAAAACCAAAGATACGAAAATCTTTAAAACCGAGAAAATAATTGCTTCTTTTTGTTGTTAACATTTTTTATGAATACGTATAGCGCTAAATTTTCCGAAAACTATGATTTAATATGAGAGATTATCGCAAGAAACGTAAGCAAAACCTAATAAATCTTATTAAAAAGAAGTAACTATTTTCGTTAAGGTTCCAAAGTCAAAAAAATTAGATGGATAGATAGATAAGATAAAAATTGCAAGTTTTAATCGAATCTCAAAGTAAAATATCGCTGTAGAAAAAATAAAATACCATAATTATTTCAAACAGCTGCAATTAAGTTCTATCTTAAACATCGTATCGTGTAACTGTATCTAAATTTAAAGAAACAGCATCAAGACACATAAAAGTAAAGTATTATGGCTAACCTCTTGCTGTTTATAGACAATATATGGTGCAGTATATTAAAAATAAGCATAATTATATAGAGGACTCACCAATGTGCTTAGATTCATTGAAAGCCTCGGGTATCTTGCGGGTGAGCACAGCATAAACGGTGCACACCACTATCAGGAGAATGGGATAGAAGAACGCAATCATGTAGGAGGCATCTATGTAGGAGTCGCACACCAGCAAATTATCCTCGCGTGTCGGATAATGATGCATGGCGTGTGATGGGGCAATTACCATCCAAACGCCATTAATGAGTATCTGCAACGAGAGCGCATCGCAAAGTTAAGCTAAATGGGTGCTGCCTGAGCGTGCAGAGAGATCCTTCACCTACCTGCACCGAGACAAGGCACGTGCAAATCACCAGCTGCGATTTTGGGCTAATGAATGAGGGCCGTTTCGCTGACTGTTTGCCAGCCTTAAAGATGCGCGCTATGCGATTCGTTTTGGTCAACAATGCGGCATAGACGACCGTGAAGCAGAAGCCCACGCTAAAGCTGCAAGCAGAGGGCATGACAAGATAGTTTGACACGATGAACTTATAGCTGCACGCACACTCTCACACAATCACACACTCACACACGCACACACTTACCGCTGAATGGCGCAGACAATATTCGTTGGCTTCAGCACGAGGGCAAAGGTTACGCCATAGCACATAAATATGCCAGCCAGGAGTATGTAGCTCAGCTCACGACCAGATGCGCGCACAATGGGCGTGTCGTTGTGCCTGTATGGAAGATGGTTGGGCGAAAAAGCGAGAGCACAAAGTTATAATAGTTGTATAAATACCAATTCGAATGCAATGCCAATTAAAGGAACTTGAGTCCTTGCAACTGGCGTAAAGACATAAAAGTTTTAAATTGCCACAAACACTTACACACACACGCGCGCACACCTTGCATTTGGTCACACAGAGAACTCAATTAAACTCACACAGATACAGTTACGAAAATACATACATAGACGAAAACTCACCTGACAAACACGCCCACGACAAAGAAGGTTATCAATATGCCTGTTGCACTGAACGCCATGGCGCCAATGGCCCAAGCGGACTCGGGTCTAAGGTAAACCTCCGGTATGGGACGACAGTACTGTTTGTGGGCATCGGGCAGCGTGCCCAGTTTGCAAACGAGGCAGTGCGTTTCGTCAACCGGGTGCCGTATCTGCAATTCGCGAAAAGTGAAAATAAGATACAAATATTAAATGATGCGCAATTGGTAATTAACGGGACACTGTCCGAATCTGTTGCATCAAGAACTGAATGAGGACCCAGAGAAATAAATAGGGGGTAAAATAAAAATCATGAGTATATCGCATAAGGAGCTTAACTGCTGGCACGTAACTGAAAGCAAGTAGGAGCACTTCAGTCGAGAGTGCACGGCTAAAAGATACCCTACCGCCAAGTATAAGCAGCTTTATCATACCCACAGAAGTTTTTAAGAGAGAGACGTATGATATACGAGAACCAAGATATTAACCCTATTTATTGGAAATCGATTATTATCGATCTGTAAACTCAGCTGTAGATGCTGATTAATAATGGCAATACTCCCGATACCATACGTTTGATAAAATTCAATATGCCCATGCTTATTGATTGCCTGAGTACAGGGTATACAAGAAACAAAAATGTACATTACAAGATTACATATTAAATAACTTTGATCAAAAGTTAATCTCTAGAGGATAGCTTATTGGGATTTTCGCAATTAAAACTTTTCGTCGTATTGAGTTAAACTTAAATAAACTGTGCACTTTTTACACATTTATGCAAGACAACAAAAATAACAAAAATCAACTGAATTTTCAAAGAGTATTTGGAGTGATTTTTCTGTGAAATTCATTGAATACCCTTAAAACAGTCCACGTTAAATGATTGATGCAGCTCGTTTTCTGAATGAATTTAATGACATGCCTTTCATGCCACTCACTTCGCACAGTGTGCATTTTTTATAGTCCTGGACATTGAGCATGGAACCTATTCATGCTCTAGTTCTCACAATAATTCACTACATTACATTTCAATCAGGACAAAAGCCTTGCAAATAAATTACGAATTTTGCGCCACTTGCTTGCGGCAAGCCCCAGTTTCCCATAAGCTCAAAACAAGCGACCAGCTGAATGCATTCCATTGCATTAGAGTTGCTTTCAATACTATATGGAAGAGTGGAAGAAAGAGGGAGTTTCACTTACTTGATAAGTCGTACAATTGAAACAGTGCCAACAACAGCTCTCGCCCTCAACGTATCTCTTGGCCTGACCACGCTCGCAGGGCAGACTGCAAACGGATTCCGGTGGCTTGGGATGCAACAGCTTGAACTTTACCTCTGGAGTGTGCAAACGAATCAGCATAAGTAGCATCTGGCTGTGAGTACCACCTGTTGAGTGGTGTCTACTTACCGGACATGTTCAGGCGCAGTTCGCCCTCGTAGTACTCGCCCACCTTGACCCAGCGGTACTCACCCGCCACAGACTGCTTGAAGTGGATGATATTATAGCGCGCGGGTCCGTCGCCGTTGCCGTCGAAGCGAAAATCATCGCCGCTGAGTCCTGCACACAATAAATGTTCGGGGTTAAATGCGTTTATGGCTTGACGCCCAGCACCAGAACCATGACCAGAATCAGAACCGTGAACCCACAGTCCAAAGCTAGAGCAGGCTTCTGCTTATCAGAAAATTGACAATTTGCGCGTTTTGCGTCAGTCGACGGACTGCCTGCCGCCTGCTGGCTGCTGTGCTGGCCTGGCCTAGGCTGGGCTTTCTTGTATAATTTATTGAATTTCAAATTGAGTTCAATGACGATGACAAGCAAGTCAATTTTCCACTCGAAAGCATGGCCAATGCGCATTGTGGGCACAGCTATGACTATGACTACGACGGCAGCAGGAATCCCCACTGTGAGCCTTGGATATAACCACTTAAATTATTTGCGCAACACTTGCGACATCGACACGTACTCACACACTCAAGCAAAAACCAAAACCAGAAGCCGTCATCCAAATTATCCTACACAACTTTCGTTACATATTTAACCAACCGCTTGAATTATGCAGCTTTCCAAAGCACTTTTAGTTGTTTAAATTGTATTTCAATCGTTATATCTATGCCTCCTCATTGGCCCTTAACATAGTTACTGACAGTATTTGATATATATATATATATACATCCATTCCAGAGATTTACTAAGAGCATACACCCATGAGCATAAAGTCTGAAAGCGTAATTTTGTAATTATGTAGTCTGCCGGCATGAGTATGCATAGTACTTATACGCGAGGCGTAAACGGGACGGATGAAAAATGAGTAGGAGTAGCAGGGGCGTTTGAGGCAAACATTATATCCGAGTGTATTGGTTGGAAATTTAAGCTCACGTAATGGTAGTACTCTAAATTAATCCATTTTAAATGTCTGACAGAAATTATAGATCATTCTGGTGTATTTTGAAAGTCAAATTAAAAGTAAATCGAAATTATTTGTTCTCCTTAAAAAATATTAATAATTATTAATTTATTCAGAAATGAAATCATTAAAGTCCAGACATTTATGATAGTAAATTTGGAAAGCCAATTATTATCGTAGTAATTAAGATTAAAGATCCCTGATAGAAGCAAAGATGGTAAATATTGAAAATCAAATAATAATTATACTTATAATGACATGAACAAATTAACACTTGATTTCTCGGAAGTTAGTAAATATTAAAAACAATCATTTCGTTTCATGTTCAAAAACGAACTTATTAAATTGCTCTTATAAAAAAATAAATACTATTAAGTCAAATTATGTTGACTGCGATTTTAATATAAAAAGGTAATCGAAAAAGTAATTACTGTTCCAGTGATCTATTAATTATTATCATAATAATTAAAACGTATAACTATTTAGAAGAAAAGAATAATTAAAGATCTAAACAATGATGGTAAACATTTAATTTTAGCTATTGTTGACTAGGAATAGATAAAGGTATTTAAAAATAAAAATACCCTTTATTTTCCTTAAATCAATCTGATCTTGACAAATATTGAACAATATATGTATTTCAATTCCTTTACTTTATAATATTTCGTTCTTTTAATTTAAAGAAGTATTCAGAAAAGAATTTATAAAAGAACTCCGATCTAAATATAGACATACTAAATATTAATTTATTAATTAATGAAAATCAAATCATATCGATTTATATTAAATATGTTTGATATACTTATATTCAATTGACAGTTTTTTTCTATTTCCAGCTATTTTCAGCTAGCTGTGCTTTTTATACCCTTGCAGAGGGTATTATAATTTTGTCGTGAAATGTGTAACGCATAGAAGGAGACATCTCCGACCCCGTAAAGTATATATATTCTTGATCAGCATCAACAGCCGAGTCGATATAGCCATGTCCGTCTGTCCGTCTCTCCGTCTGTCCGTCTGTCTGTTTCTATGCGAACTAGTCTCTCAGTTTTAAAGCTATCTTAATGAAAGCTATCTTTGCAGAAGTCCCTTTTTCTGTTTTACGCAGCACATATGTCAAAACCAGCTGGATCGGACCACTATATCATATATCTGCCATAGGAACGATCGGTCGAAAAGTAGGATCTTGTATGAAAAACATTTTGTTTTTCAAGATGTCTTGACCAAACTGACCATTTATTAGTGTTCCTATGCTCCTCATACATATGCAAAATCCTATTAAGATCGGACCTCTATATCATATAGCTGCCATAGGAACGATCAGTCAAAAATTAAGTTTTTGTATGAAAAAAAACTTTGTTTTTCAAGATATCTTCACCAAACTCGGTATTTATTAGTTTTACTATGCTTCTCATACATATGCAAAATCTTATTTACATGGGACTACTATATCATATATCTGCCATAGGAACGATCGGTCGAAAACTAGGTTTTTAATTAAAAGCCTTATTTGTTTATCAAGATACCTTCGCCAAACTCGGCATTAACCATTTTCTCGGCATTAAAAGGTTGGGTCTGCAAGGGTCTGAGATCTTCGGCGTGCCGAAGATAGCCTTTCTTTCTCGTTTTATTTATATTTAAATTCAAGCAGTTTGTTAACATTCGAATATTTATTAATTTGAATATTTTAAAATATGAAATTTTGATGTTGCATATTTTCTCATTAGTTCCCATTCACTTCTTTATTTAATTTGTGAAACTTTTTTCGAGCACAGCTGATAAATTAATTTGTAATGATTATTTGATTTGAAAGTTGAAGAGAACTTTAATTGTTCTGTATTTACTTGAGGCTGTTTGATATCTAAATCGATATCAATTTATTTGTTTTGCTGTCCTCACGCTTTGCTTCTTTGGCACACACAAGTTCGCAATTAGTAAATTTACCCGTAAATTCGACTTGGCGATTAGTCAACTTACCCTTGAATTGGACCTTGCGCAAATATTTGAGCAAATCAGCACCCT
Organism: Drosophila ezoana; assembly: GCA_035045725.1. Taxonomy (NCBI): domain Eukaryota; kingdom Metazoa; phylum Arthropoda; class Insecta; order Diptera; family Drosophilidae; genus Drosophila; species Drosophila ezoana. Next base: position 441,052 of record JAWNOU010000166.1, read on the forward strand.
TGGTCGGCTTCATGGCATCGCAGAGGGACGGACGACCGCCGCACAAATCGCGATGCATGTCCCTGCGAGGATTGGGGCAGTTGTAAACAGCTATTGGCCGGCTTATTGCACGGATGTGTGTGCTTTGGGTTCAGCTTACCTCAAGGCATAGGCAAATGCCATCACCGCATCGCTAACGAACTGCAGTTGATCCTCAAAGTCGGTATTCTGCCGGGACAGGCGTTCCTTGGTGGTGCAGGTACGGGTGTAGTTGTTGTACGGTGTGCTGGTGCTGCCCGGATAGCGACATTGGAAATGGTCTTCCCAGAATTCTGGAATGTGAGTTTGGGTAATTAACAAAAGCTCCCCAGGCTGAACAAAGGAAAAGGCAAAAGGAATTTTGCGTACCCACAAACCAGGGATTGCGCTGGTTATTCTCCACAGTCAGGTTAAGAAAATATTCTTCGAAGCCACGCACAGGATTCGCCTGCGGCTGCACGGACAATGTACCCTCCACCTATAAAAGGAAGAAATGATAACGCGGACGCACGTTGCGTATGCGTAATTAATTTAAGTTCAGTTTCGGCTGCCACTCTAAGGGTTGTGGGGCTTTGGGTGGCAAATTAATTTGCCAGAGCCTCGCCCTGTGCCAGACATACGCAATAAACAATTTATTTCAATTAAACCATAATTCATCATAGTAGGGCTACATTTTGTCTGGTTGGTGCTTTTGTCTGTTGCCATCATTTATAAATTTTTAGTTAGTGGCATGTCACCGCACGCCCCCCATCACTCATCTATGGGCGTGGCACATCAACAACTTGCCCAACGATTCATTAATCACACTTTCCCGCACAGTTACGCTCATAATTTCCGTGTGGTGCTGACACCACAACATTTAATCTTAGGCTAATAGTTTCTGCTACTTGCCTCTGGCTCATAGTCATCCGAGACGAGATTTCGCGCACTCCAGCCGTCGGAGCCAATCCAGGAGAAGGCGCCTGTTGCATTCGCACGCCTCACCGCCCGCATCACTTGCCGCACTTCCTGATCCGAGCCGAAAATTATAGCTCCTGTTTGATGGGCACAATTTCCATGTTCGATTTTCAATTTTCCAATTTCGATGCGAAATGCCAATGGACACGCGGCGCAGAGAGAGAGAGAGAGAGAGAGAGAGAGTGAGGGCGAGAAAGAGAGAATGTGCAAAAATTAATTTTAATTGCATTAAATATTAAGCAAGCGGATTCACATGCAGTAAGCCAGCCAGGGCTCTGACTCTTCTGTGTCAATTTGAAATAATTCGTTGAATATTTCATTTTATTCTACGACGACCTTTTTCACTGCAAATTGATTGCAAATTGCATTTCGAGTCCATGCATGAGTACAGTATTTCTTATTTATTAACATTTCTGACGTTTACCATATAAAGTGGCCTGGAGCTGTGTATAAACAGTTGACCAGATTCATAATTCAGGTTGGCCCAAATGAGTCTAAACAATAACGAAGTATCAATCGAATAGCGTCTCTGCCTTCTTTACCATACTTCTACGCAACCTACTGATCTATTTAAAATACAATTGTTAGAGTTAGTGTTAGTGAGTCGTGTTATGTGTGCAAGGTTTGTTACTCCCGTCATCTACTCCCTACATTTAATGAACGACCATTTTCCATATATACTCCCTTCTTTTCAACTAAAGTTACTTATCCGATATATATAATTTCTACTTTCTATGTATATTCGTTAAATCAAAACAGAGTTTATATAGATCTCAATAGACGAACGCGAGTTTACGCTTTTAACTAAAGTTAGTTGTTGCACACTCCCTTTCAGTTGTTCAAAGTCGTGAAACAGAAAATATTTATGAATCTACAAAAATCGCAACTCTTAAGCTAAAGCTTATTTAAAATCGCTGTTCGGGGACTCATAAATATCGTTTTGCACGGCATGCCAAACAATGCACAAGCGTACAAAATGAAATTCGGAGCCCCAGCGCCGAATTCTCTACAGTTACAATACTTTATTGCCGACACCTTTTGGACATTCAACATGGTAAACATTAAAAAAACGCCCTTTTAAATTATTCAAATTTCAACTAAATTTTAAATGGCGACAGCGCAAACTCCGTCAATCATATGCCCATAATAAAAAAAATTCATTGAATTCGCTTTGTATACCCTGTTGTCAGACAGTGAAACTTTAGAGTATGATGAAGGGTTATAAATGTCAGTAATAAACGGATATAAGCAGCATTGACACTGTGAGGTAGATTAGTTTTATGTGATAAAAAAATGTGCCATTGGGGTCACTCAGGTTACATTGACTGTGGGTTACTTAAAAGCTGGCTGCAGGGTATTTTCTAGTCTATCAATGTTGCTTAAAGAATTTCCACTTGATTTTTTATTGCTTCGAGGTATTCGAAATGTATGTAAAAGTCGCTTTGATTTGCAAATATTAATCAAATGCCAGCTACAGACTGCCAAGAAATATATTAAAAATAATTACCATCACGAACTCTTACGCATATCATTAATCAGGAGCGACTGCCAATGAACAACAGATGGCGCTGCAGTCGCTCCGGTCGCTCGAGTTGCTGAGCGCCAATAACATCAACTCCTGCGCGGCCTCTGTTGATTTACATAAATGCGCCATCAGTAGTCGTTAAAAAATTGACTGGCTATCGAGAGGAGAGGAGCGAGCCTTTAGAAAAGGGTTTCTCAACAATCATTATTTATTGTGATTTGTGATTTGACGCAATTTACCAAACAGAGCTCCATTCAATACCCTCTGCGCCCGCTCGACTCATGTATTTCGCTCTTTTCGTCAGATGATTAATCAAACTGACAAAGTATTTTCCCTCGCACGAATATTTTACACATGTGAGGGGTTACTCCACTCGTAGTTCTGGGCGTTACTTGAAAAATTATACTTGAAATTGTATATGTAACTGCGACTTTCTTAACTGCCAACGCGGGTAAAGTTTACCTTGCAATGCGCCCACTGGGTGGGACCTTATAAAAGAGTGTTTCAAGTGCCATACAAGCTTTTGCTCTTTATCGCTTCGGATTAGTTAAATTTACTACGCTAAAAATTTACAAAATAAACATACAAACGCATGTGTCCCTTATGCAACTCTCTTGTTGAATTTTCAGTTTATTTTTTAAGTGGCAACTATGTGGAGTTCAGAGTTTATTATTAAGCCATTAACACAATTTTTATACCCTGAACATAAAAAAGGGGGAAGGGGGGTTTGTGTTGAAAAAAAGGGGGAAGGGAAGATATTTATTGGGGGGGGGTGTGGGGGGGGGGGGGGGGGGGGGGGAGAGGGAGGGTTGGTGGGTGGGGGGGGGGTTGGTTGGGGGAAATAAAAAAAATTATTTTTTTTTTTTATTTTTTGAATAAAAGTAAGGGGAGATGTGTTTGTAAATATTTTTTTTTTTTGGGGGGGGGGGGGGGGGGGGGGGGGGGGGGGGTTGTTAATAGCAATTCTGTGAAGGTTCATGCTTAGCCCACTTCACTCATGAGTTCCAGGCTTGACATGATGTTAGTTGACATCAAAATTCCACATTTAATTGTAAAACAACCTCTTCTGTAAATTCTTAACACCACAACAACGAACGCCTGATCAATCGCTTATTTGTCGCATATGTAACTGACATATAAAAGTCTACTGCTAGATATTAACAAGGGAATCTGCATGAGCATACAGCATATTTGAAATCCTGTTAAAGCAGTTGTCAACTCTAACAGGCGCATAAGAAACTATAAATCTGACTTTTCGTCTACGTGTGGCCGTAATTATGAACGTATTACCAACGATATAGATGGGCCACATAAAGGCTCTCAGCTGAAGGCTCTCAGCTGCCCAGTCACATAGAACAAAGAAACTGCTTGAGTGTAAACCCAATGGAAGCACAAAGGCATCCTCAAGTTAACGTATTCTCTGTGCAGCTGTTGCTGCTGCGCCTGATTAAGTTTCGCTTAACTTTCAGCTCGGCACAAAAGCCAATCGATAAGTTTGGCATAGGACAACCCGCAACTGAAAGGAACCACCAGGACAGCAGGCCAGGAAGTCAGTGAGGCAAAATTATGACGCGAAACAAAAGCGAAATGTGGACGAGCTTGAGGCTGGGTAACGCTGCTCCTGTTCCTGATAAGAAATGACAACTGCAGTCGGCACAACACACAGAACCAACCAAAGGTTGGGCGAGGATGGCTGCGGAAGATGGCAGCATCAGCATCAGTTTGTCCGTCCATAACAATGAAAGTCATAACAATGAAAGTAACATCACCAAGAAACTCGGGCTGCTAAGCAGCGAGTCTCCCGGCTGACCATCAAGAGTCAGGCGTCAATAAAACGGACAGTTTTTGCCCGTCCTGGTCCATCATTAAAAGCCCCCGCCGAAGAATATGGCAAAAACTGAAACTGAAAATGAAACTAACCCAGAGACTGTGGACAAGGAGCGTTTAAGTGGCCGGCTGCTCGCCTGTATAGCGAGAATTTCTTGCTTATTGTTTTCATTTTGATAAGTTCTGCCAAACACTTTGTTGGCAGCAAGACCAAGGTTCTCCAGCTTTCACAAAGTATCTTTCGAGTGTGCTGTGCCTGGCCTCCTGCCTTGACCACTTCTCGGTCTGTGTGCTTATTTAATTAAATATCAAGCAAAAAATTTACTGTGTTTGAAAAGGTATTTATTTTAAATGCTTGACTCTCAGCGTCGCCTTTTGCTGTTTTGATTTGAACTAGATATTGTTTATAGTATTTGGTTGCTTAATTTACATTCCGCATTTAATTGCGGTTCTTGTGATTGATTCTGTGTGCTGAAGCGGAATCTAAGGCAAATGTAATTCTCAGCTTAATTGTGGCTAGACAATAATATTCGGTTAAGTAAATATTGTAAAGCGGTCTGAAAATATGTACATAATTCACAAACCAAATTGGGAATCAGCAATTGTGGGCTAAAAATTAGTACGAAAAACCTTTTAATTTGCGGGTGGAAGGGCAATTGATAATTCTGTCAATAGGGTCGATTGTTTTGTGGAGTGACCGTCGCGACACACTGTATTTGACACTTTATCCAGTATAGAATTACTTTAAACTTTGTTTCTTTTTATTTTATTTATGATATCTTGACCAATGTTTTCATTTACTAGGCTCATAATGTGCTAGATTTTATACACTTCGAACCACGGGAAGGTTTGGTTTAAAAATAAAGAAACAAATATTAGGTTTGATCGAAACTTAGCATAAGCATTCGAAATTGTGAGTTAAACTATATAGCTCGTTATCTTCTCCGTATTAACAAATTTAAATTTAAATAAATTCGTATAAATAAATTGCAAGCTTTACTATCGATAGTAACGAAAATATCGTCGGGGGCGACTATCGCTAGTTTAACAGCTCTAGCGTATCGTGTCTAAGCGTTTACTTTCAATGAAGAAAATGGTAAGTACTCAACCATCATAATTTATAGCTACTTAAGTTTCGAAAAATACGGGCATTGCGCATTTAACATAAGACATTCTTATTGCACAGATGTATTTCCTGAGAGCTTAGCCCTACTATCCATGTGTGCAAAGAATTGTGTTTATTCATAAGCAAATTTCAATGTTTCACGGATTGTTCGCATTAATATGTAGTATTTGTATTATATGGTGATATTAATGGTTCAATCGATCTGAATTATACTTGTTGTCGACATATTTTATTTGTGAATGATCGTTAAACAGCGTTTCCTTAAGCCTAACAATGTATGTACAGTGTAATCTTCGTTGAATATCAAATTAGTTCAACAAATCTTTCTCAAAACTTATTTCAAGCTTATTTCCTTCCTTATCAATACTGCTGCATCTGTATTATCAACAATTTAGCTACTTCAAATTGAAGCGAAACGCAATTATACTTTAATTGACTATCTAAGAAACTCGAATAAAGAGAGATTTGAAAAATTGTGAGTCAAGCTTTAATTGGTCAAGCAGCTAACAAGACTGACAAGTGGCAAATACCAGTAACATGTTTTCACTATGTGCTCGCATATTGTCATTTTTCATGGTTTATATTTATTATGTTCCTACCGCTTTGCCGTAAACAACCAGCTCCAGTTCAGAAATTTGTCAGCAACCATGGTAGTTTATTTAGTCATTTGCAAAGTCGCCAGACGATGCATTTTAATTTCCTGCGCTGCAATCTGCAGGCATTGACAACTGAAGCTGGGCAACGGCAAACACTGCAAAACGCAACTAGAAAAATAAAAATAAAGAAAGAAAGGAAAGGGAAACCGCTCTGGCCGGGCTACCCGACTAGTGGATTCCCTGAACCCCGCTCCAACCCGCCAAAACAAACATTCAAGCTTCCTTTTTCACACAAATACACAAAGTCGTGCATACACACAAAGTCGTGCATACACATTTACGCTATAAGCTGCGCTGCTTCTTCCGTAAGCACCACACCAAGAGAAATTCTTTCCCAATTTACTTCGGTGTTTAGTGTCCGATTTGTATTAAGCTTTCAGGGCTTAACAATGGCATCCAAATGTGTGGAAGTACCAAAACCAAGAGTATACCCCCTACAATGCTTCGATTAAATTGTATATTACATACCAAATTATATATCTCTAACTCTTATAATAACACGCTCATGGACAGACTGGCAGACTGGACTATATCGAATATATAAAATATACATATGTATATAGTTGATGGGGTTGCTAATGATTCCTTTTGCCTGTTACAAACCGTTGCACTACACCATTTAACCCATTTTCATTGGGTACAGGGTATAAAACTGACTTAGAAAAGGATGGGAAAAGGTGGATTTTTCGAAAAGTGTGACAACGAATTTGAATTTAGTCTTGATCTACTCAAAAAATAAATAATTGCTATTGAAATGTTTCACAGACCGAGTCGAACATTCCCAGCATTCCCTCCATATTAAAGAATTTTGTATTTTGGAAAACTGATTCTTAAATAGTTTTGATTTTGACTGCAAGCGTTTATCTAGATATACAAAACTACTTATTCTATTATTGCTTGCTTGCTGTATTTCAGTTAAAGACCAACTTTTGATCCCAATGCAGGCTGTTAAGCCTGGGGATGATGTATGAGGAATATCTTAAACATTTACATAACTACAGAGTATACGAAATGCAAGCAAAAGTCGTGTTGCTTAAAGTATTACGATTTAATTTGTGCAATTTCCGTTGCACGCCTTTGGAGCAGCGAAAAAATCTCATCTCTCACGCGGCGTGCTGCGAATGTTGATGTCTGCATTTGGTCGCTTACCGTTGACATTTAATTTAAAAATTTTTGTTGTTGTGAAAGTTGCTGTTACTGCACTTACCTCTAGCGCGCGGTTTCGTGAGCAGCTTCTGCACAATATTATCGTATGCAATATCCTCAGCCACTCCCGAATCCTTGACGAGCTTCTCCTTAATGGCAATACAAATGTTATGGCGTGCCAGCAACTCTTCTAGTTCCTCAAATGCCTGCAACAACAAGTAGACAGAAATGGAAATTTACTTTGGCGGAGAAAGCCCGACGAGCCGCACACGGAGTTGGGCCACATCCGGGCCATAAGTGGCGACCAGCTCCTGTGCCGCAATAAAAGCACAGAGCTTTCCGCAAAACAAATATGCAACGCTTCGTGTCACACAAAAAATTAAAGACAACAAACAAAACTACAGAACATAAAATAGAACAAACTTGAATTGAAGCTGCCGAATTGAAATTGTCTCCGGACACGCGATATTCCTAAACCGAATTCAAGCGCACGTCGCGCCGCTTCCGAAATCGATTAACGCCTTTGAATGCTTTAAATAGCTGCAGTATTGGTCTCAGAGAAAAGGCAGATGCCTTTTAACTTTAAATATTAAACAATATTCTAATCAACAACATTTAAAGCCATAGTAAATATTTATAAAAAATTGTTTTGCTCAAAATGTGTAAAAATTGCATAAATTCTTGTCTCTTTATTGTTTAGTAAAAATTGTTGATGCGCTGCACTCACCTTGATGCCATAGTTGCTTTCCTCGTAGATAATCGAAACATAGGTCCAACCCATGCTCTTGACAATCTCAACCATGGCCTTTACCTGGTAGTGGTCGGAGGGAATGGTGCGTGAGAAATACTCAAAGCGCTGCTTGTTGCTCAGCTCCGGGCTGGTTGAGAAATATGAGACCTGCAAAAAATAGATGCACAAGCAAATTTTGATGAAAACTATTCCATTATAGCGTCAACAAAATTGCGCAATAAAAAATGAACTACAGTTGCCGTTGATTGAAGCTGGCAAAAAAAAAACGATGTGCTGTGCACTTTTCAACGGTCACAAAGTATGCTCGAGGAAGGCAATGAAAAGACTTTTTGCTTCGCTGCAATTGCCCTTCGGAAATTGCAGATACTTTTAATACAAAATCTCAATAAAGCTATTTCTTTGTTATCTGTTATCCAAAATAGGTAAATACTATTTTTTCGATAAACGATACATTGTAAACGAAATTTAATATCACGTAAACCGTTTTGATGACTTCATCATAGCTGAAGCACTGTCGATATTTAATGCAACTCAAGTTTCCACCTGCTTGCACATTACCACTTACCGGCGCATAAGATTTTCTAACTAATTTACAAATGTTGCGTGTCGGACCTTTAATTGAAATCCTATTTCCAGTTTCTAAATTCATTATTTAGTTTTTAAGTTTTACCATGCTCCTTGCATAACTAAATCTTAATAGACCACTTCATCGATTAGCTCGATGTGTGGAGGACATTTAATCCACAATATTTTCAATAATATAATTTAATTCCGTATTTATTTATATTTCAATTTTCCCCATTCCCGACTACTTGCCGTCTTGTCGTTCAGCCTTATACTTATACTAGCGGGTATAGCCCGGCCTTGCCCGTAGCAATGAAAATGAAAGCAGTTTAGATTTTACGAAATGATTTTTCAAATGATTTATTTTTTAGATCCTTGGAAATGATGTGAGGGCGAAACGACATCCACCAAATCTTTGACCCCCATTTTCAACAAGGAGGAATACATTTTTGGAAAAGTGCGGAACACCCCTCAAATGAATTTGAACAAAGAACTTTGAAATTGAGTTTGAGGCCAATCGGATGGTAAACAAAAAAGTTTCATACAAACGTTTTTCCATACTTGCGGGTGGATTTTACCGAAACCCCGTCTTAACGTGCACCTTCATCACATAAGGTAACTATAATAAAAATTTCAGCTTCCTAGCTCTTACGGTTTGGGCTGTGCGTTGATCACCATCCGGTCAGTCAGTCAGTCAGTCAGGACAAACAGTTTTATATATAGAGATGTATTCAGTTTTATTATAGCTCGAACAAATTGTATAATACGTCAGTTAATCTGTTGTTTGACTTGCTCATTCAGTATCTCATTTTTCTTTATCTAACATTATTTATCTGATTATATATAGAATATAGATTTTTTTTAAATATAATTCAGTTTAATTCCGTATTAATTAACATTTCAATTTTCCCCATTCCCGACTACTTGCCGTCTTGTCGTTCAGCCTTATACTAATATTAAAATATATTCTTTTCTTGCCTTAGTTGGCCGACTCTTGCAAATGCTGAGCCCCAAACGTCACACTTATGATTTTGAAATTCCAGCTACAAGTTTGTGCTCTAAGCACTCGACATTCGCCAACGACCATACCACGCTGAATACATCGGTTCTCGTCCGATCACCGAAATTAAGCAGCGTCGGGCGCGGTTAGTACTTAGATGGGGGACCGCTTGGGAACACCGCGTGTTGTTGGCATCGTCCACAACTTTTTTTTGTAAACAAGCTCGAACAAATTGTATAATACATTGTCGTATTGTATAATCTATTGATTAACTTGCTCATTCAGTATCTCATTTTTCTTTATCTAACATTATTTATCTGATTATATATAGAATATAGATTTTTTTAAAAATATACTTCAGTAAGATTCCGTATTAATTAATATTTCAATTTTCCCCATTCCCGACTACTTGCCGTCTTGTCCTTCAGCCTTATACTAATATTAAAATAGATACTTTTCTTGCCTTAGTTGGCCGACTCTTGCAAATGCTGAGCCCCAAACGTCACACTTATGATTTTGAAATTCCAGCTACAAGTTTGTGCTCTAAGCACTCGACATTCGCCAACGACCATACCACGCTGAATACATCGGTTCTCGTCCGATCACCGAAATTAAGCAGCGTCGGGCGCGGTTAGTACTTAGATGGGGGACCGCTTGGGAACACCGCGTGTTGTTGGCATCGTCCACAACTTTTTTTTGTAAACAAGCTCGAACAAATTGTATAATACATTGTTGTATTGTATAATTATTGTTTAACTTGCTCATTCAGTATCTCATTTTTCTTTATCTAACATTATTTATCTGATTATATATAGAATATAGATTTTTTTAAAAATATATTTCAGTAAAATTCCGTATTAATTAACATTTCAATTTTCCCCATTCCCGACTACTTGCCGTCTTGTCGTTCAGCCTTATACTAATATTAAAATAGATACTTTTCTTGCCTTAGTTGGCCGACTCTTGCAAATGCTGAGCCCCAAACGTCACACTTATGATTTTGAAATTCCAGCTACAAGTTTGTGCTCTAAGCACTCGACATTCGCCAACGACCATACCACGCTGAATACATCGGTTCTCGTCCGATCACCGAAATTAAGCAGCGTCGGGCGCGGTTAGTACTTAGATGGGGGACCGCTTGGGAACACCGCGTGTTGTTGGCATCGTCCACAACTTTTTTTTGTAAACAAGCTCGAACAAATTGTATAATACATTGTTGTATTGTATAATTATTGCTTAACTTGCTCATTCAGTATCTCATTTTTCTTTATCTAACATTATTTATCTGATTATATATAGAATATAGATTTTTTTAAAAATATATTTCAGTAAAATTCCGTATTAATTAACATTTCAATTTTCCCCATTCCCGACTACTTGCCGTCTTGTCGTTCAGCCTTATACTAATATTAAAATAGATACTTTTCTTGCCTTAGTTGGCCGACTCTTGCAAATGCTGAGCCCCAAACGTCACACTTATGATTTTGAAATTCCAGCTACAAGTTTGTGCTCTAAGCACTCGACATTCGCCAACGACCATACCACGCTGAATACATCGGTTCTCGTCCGATCACCGAAATTAAGCAGCGTCGGGCGCGGTTAGTACTTAGATGGGGGACCGCTTGGGAACACCGCGTGTTGTTGGCATCGTCCACAACTTTTTTTTGTAAACAAGCTCGAACAAATTGTATAATACATTGTTGTATTGTATAATTATTGCTTAACTTGCTCATTCAGTATCTCATTTTTCTTTATCTAACATTATTTATCTGATTATATATAGAATATAGATTTTTTTAAAAATATATTTCAGTAAAATTCCGTATTAATTAACATTTCAATTTTCCCCATTCCCGACTACTTGCCGTCTTGTCGTTCAGCCTTATACTAATATTAAAATAGATACTTTTCTTGCCTTAGTTGGCCGACTCTTGCAAATGCTGAGCCCCAAACGTCACACTTATGATTTTGAAATTCCAGCTACAAGTTTGTGCTCTAAGCACTCGACATTCGCCAACGACCATACCACGCTGAATACATCGGTTCTCGTCCGATCACCGAAATTAAGCAGCGTCGGGCGCGGTTAGTACTTAGATGGGGGACCGCTTGGGAACACCGCGTGTTGTTGGCATCGTCCACAACTTTTTTTTGTAAACAAGCTCGAACAAATTGTATAATACATTGTTGTATTGTATAATTATTGCTTAACTTGCTCATTCAGTATCTCATTTTTCTTTATCTAACATTATTTATCTGATTATATATAGAATATAGATTTTTTTAAAAATATATTTCAGTAAAATTCCGTATTAATTAACATTTCAATTTTCCCCATTCCCGACTACTTGCCGTCTTGTCGTTCAGCCTTATACTAATATTAAAATAGATACTTTTCTTGCCTTAGTTGGCCGACTCTTGCAAATGCTGAGCCCCAAACGTCACACTTATGATTTTGAAATTCCAGCTACAAGTTTGTGCTCTAAGCACTCGACATTCGCCAACGACCATACCACGCTGAATACATCGGTTCTCGTCCGATCACCGAAATTAAGCAGCGTCGGGCGCGGTTAGTACTTAGATGGGGGACCGCTTGGGAACACCGCGTGTTGTTGGCATCGTCCACAACTTTTTTTTGTAAACAAGCTCGAACAAATTGTATAATACATTGTTGTATTGTATAATTATTGCTTAACTTGCTCATTCAGTATCTCATTTTTCTTTATCTAACATTATTTATCTGATTATATATAGAATATAGATTTTTTTAAAAATATATTTCAGTAAAATTCCGTATTAATTAACATTTCAATTTTCCCCATTCCCGACTACTTGCCGTCTTGTCGTTCAGCCTTATACTAATATTAAAATAGATACTTTTCTTGCCTTAGTTGGCCGACTCTTGCAAATGCTGAGCCCCAAACGTCACACTTATGATTTTGAAATTCCAGCTACAAGTTTGTGCTCTAAGCACTCGACATTCGCCAACGACCATACCACGCTGAATACATCGGTTCTCGTCCGATCACCGAAATTAAGCAGCGTCGGGCGCGGTTAGTACTTAGATGGGGGACCGCTTGGGAACACCGCGTGTTGTTGGCATCGTCCACAACTTTTTTTTGTAAACAAGCTCGAACAAATTGTATAATACATTGTTGTATTGTATAATTATTGCTTAACTTGCTCATTCAGTATCTCATTTTTCTTTATCTAACATTATTTATCTGATTATATATAGAATATAGATTTTTTTAAAAATATATTTCAGTAAAATTCCGTATTAATTAACATTTCAATTTTCCCCATTCCCGACTACTTGCCGTCTTGTCGTTCAGCCTTATACTAATATTAAAATAGATACTTTTCTTGCCTTAGTTGGCCGACTCTTGCAAATGCTGAGCCCCAAACGTCACACTTATGATTTTGAAATTCCAGCTACAAGTTTGTGCTCTAAGCACTCGACATTCGCCAACGACCATACCACGCTGAATACATCGGTTCTCGTCCGATCACCGAAATTAAGCAGCGTCGGGCGCGGTTAGTACTTAGATGGGGGACCGCTTGGGAACACCGCGTGTTGTTGGCATCGTCCACAACTTTTTTTTGTAAACAAGCTCGAACAAATTGTATAATACATTGTTGTATTGTATAATTATTGCTTAACTTGCTCATTCAGTATCTCATTTTTCTTTATCTAACATTATTTATCTGATTATATATAGAATATAGATTTTTTTAAAAATATATTTCAGTAAAATTCCGTATTAATTAACATTTCAATTTTCCCCATTCCCGACTACTTGCCGTCTTGTCGTTCAGCCTTATACTAATATTAAAATAGATACTTTTCTTGCCTTAGTTGGCCGACTCTTGCAAATGCTGAGCCCCAAACGTCACACTTATGATTTTGAAATTCCAGCTACAAGTTTGTGCTCTAAGCACTCGACATTCGCCAACGACCATACCACGCTGAATACATCGGTTCTCGTCCGATCACCGAAATTAAGCAGCGTCGGGCGCGGTTAGTACTTAGATGGGGGACCGCTTGGGAACACCGCGTGTTGTTGGCATCGTCCACAACTTTTTTTTGTAAACAAGCTCGAACAAATTGTATAATACATTGTTGTATTGTATAATTATTGCTTAACTTGCTCATTCAGTATCTCATTTTTCTTTATCTAACATTATTTATCTGATTATATATAGAATATAGATTTTTTTAAAAATATATTTCAGTAAAATTCCGTATTAATTAACATTTCAATTTTCCCCATTCCCGACTACTTGCCGTCTTGTCGTTCAGCCTTATACTAATATTAAAATAGATACTTTTCTTGCCTTAGTTGGCCGACTCTTGCAAATGCTGAGCCCCAAACGTCACACTTATGATTTTGAAATTCCAGCTACAAGTTTGTGCTCTAAGCACTCGACATTCGCCAACGACCATACCACGCTGAATACATCGGTTCTCGTCCGATCACCGAAATTAAGCAGCGTCGGGCGCGGTTAGTACTTAGATGGGGGACCGCTTGGGAACACCGCGTGTTGTTGGCATCGTCCACAACTTTTTTTTGTAAACAAGCTCGAACAAATTGTATAATACATTGTTGTATTGTATAATTATTGCTTAACTTGCTCATTCAGTATCTCATTTTTCTTTATCTAACATTATTTATCTGATTATATATAGAATATAGATTTTTTTAAAAATATATTTCAGTAAAATTCCGTATTAATTAACATTTCAATTTTCCCCATTCCCGACTACTTGCCGTCTTGTCGTTCAGCCTTATACTAATATTAAAATAGATACTTTTCTTGCCTTAGTTGGCCGACTCTTGCAAATGCTGAGCCCCAAACGTCACACTTATGATTTTGAAATTCCAGCTACAAGTTTGTGCTCTAAGCACTCGACATTCGCCAACGACCATACCACGCTGAATACATCGGTTCTCGTCCGATCACCGAAATTAAGCAGCGTCGGGCGCGGTTAGTACTTAGATGGGGGACCGCTTGGGAACACCGCGTGTTGTTGGCATCGTCCACAACTTTTTTTTGTAAACAAGCTCGAACAAATTGTATAATACATTGTTGTATTGTATAATTATTGCTTAACTTGCTCATTCAGTATCTCATTTTTCTTTATCTAACATTATTTATCTGATTATATATAGAATATAGATTTTTTTAAAAATATATTTCAGTAAAATTCCGTATTAATTAACATTTCAATTTTCCCCATTCCCGACTACTTGCCGTCTTGTCGTTCAGCCTTATACTAATATTAAAATAGATACTTTTCTTGCCTTAGTTGGCCGACTCTTGCAAATGCTGAGCCCCAAACGTCACACTTATGATTTTGAAATTCCAGCTACAAGTTTGTGCTCTAAGCACTCGACATTCGCCAACGACCATACCACGCTGAATACATCGGTTCTCGTCCGATCACCGAAATTAAGCAGCGTCGGGCGCGGTTAGTACTTAGATGGGGGACCGCTTGGGAACACCGCGTGTTGTTGGCATCGTCCACAACTTTTTTTTGTAAACAAGCTCGAACAAATTGTATAATACATTGTTGTATTGTATAATTATTGTTTAACTTGCTCATTCAGTATCTCATTTTTCTTTATCTAACATTATTTATCTGATTATATATAGAATATAGATTTTTTTAAAAATATATTTCAGTAAAATTCCGTATTAATTAACATTTCAATTTTCCCCATTCCCGACTACTTGCCGTCTTGTCGTTCAGCCTTATACTAATATTAAAATAGATACTTTTCTTGCCTTAGTTGGCCGACTCTTGCAAATGCTGAGCCCCAAACGTCACACTTATGATTTTGAAATTCCAGCTACAAGTTTGTGCTCTAAGCACTCGACATTCGCCAACGACCATACCACGCTGAATACATCGGTTCTCGTCCGATCACCGAAATTAAGCAGCGTCGGGCGCGGTTAGTACTTAGATGGGGGACCGCTTGGGAACACCGCGTGTTGTTGGCATCGTCCACAACTTTTTTTTGTAAACAAGCTCGAACAAATTGTATAATACATTGTTGTATTGTATAATTATTGCTTAACTTGCTCATTCAGTATCTCATTTTTCTTTATCTAACATTATTTATCTGATTATATATAGAATATAGATTTTTTTAAAAATATATTTCAGTAAAATTCCGTATTAATTAACATTTCAATTTTCCCCATTCCCGACTACTTGCCGTCTTGTCGTTCAGCCTTATACTAATATTAAAATAGATACTTTTCTTGCCTTAGTTGGCCGACTCTTGCAAATGCTGAGCCCCAAACGTCACACTTATGATTTTGAAATTCCAGCTACAAGTTTGTGCTCTAAGCACTCGACATTCGCCAACGACCATACCACGCTGAATACATCGGTTCTCGTCCGATCACCGAAATTAAGCAGCGTCGGGCGCGGTTAGTACTTAGATGGGGGACCGCTTGGGAACACCGCGTGTTGTTGGCATCGTCCACAACTTTTTTTTGTAAACAAGCTCGAACAAATTGTATAATACATTGTTGTATTGTATAATTATTGCTTAACTTGCTCATTCAGTATCTCATTTTTCTTTATCTAACATTATTTATCTGATTATATATAGAATATAGATTTTTTTAAAAATATATTTCAGTAAAATTCCGTATTAATTAACATTTCAATTTTCCCCATTCCCGACTACTTGCCGTCTTGTCGTTCAGCCTTATACTAATATTAAAATAGATACTTTTCTTGCCTTAGTTGGCCGACTCTTGCAAATGCTGAGCCCCAAACGTCACACTTATGATTTTGAAATTCCAGCTACAAGTTTGTGCTCTAAGCACTCGACATTCGCCAACGACCATACCACGCTGAATACATCGGTTCTCGTCCGATCACCGAAATTAAGCAGCGTCGGGCGCGGTTAGTACTTAGATGGGGGACCGCTTGGGAACACCGCGTGTTGTTGGCATCGTCCACAACTTTTTTTTGTAAACAAGCTCGAACAAATTGTATAATACATTGTTGTATTGTATAATTATTGCTTAACTTGCTCATTCAGTATCTCATTTTTCTTTATCTAACATTATTTATCTGATTATATATAGAATATAGATTTTTTTAAAAATATATTTCAGTAAAATTCCGTATTAATTAACATTTCAATTTTCCCCATTCCCGACTACTTGCCGTCTTGTCGTTCAGCCTTATACTAATATTAAAATAGATACTTTTCTTGCCTTAGTTGGCCGACTCTTGCAAATGCTGAGCCCCAAACGTCACACTTATGATTTTGAAATTCCAGCTACAAGTTTGTGCTCTAAGCACTCGACATTCGCCAACGACCATACCACGCTGAATACATCGGTTCTCGTCCGATCACCGAAATTAAGCAGCGTCGGGCGCGGTTAGTACTTAGATGGGGGACCGCTTGGGAACACCGCGTGTTGTTGGCATCGTCCACAACTTTTTTTTGTAAACAAGCTCGAACAAATTGTATAATACATTGTTGTATTGTATAATTATTGCTTAACTTGCTCATTCAGTATCTCATTTTTCTTTATCTAACATTATTTATCTGATTATATATAGAATATAGATTTTTTTAAAAATATATTTCAGTAAAATTCCGTATTAATTAACATTTCAATTTTCCCCATTCCCGACTACTTGCCGTCTTGTCGTTCAGCCTTATACTAATATTAAAATAGATACTTTTCTTGCCTTAGTTGGCCGACTCTTGCAAATGCTGAGCCCCAAACGTCACACTTATGATTTTGAAATTCCAGCTACAAGTTTGTGCTCTAAGCACTCGACATTCGCCAACGACCATACCACGCTGAATACATCGGTTCTCGTCCGATCACCGAAATTAAGCAGCGTCGGGCGCGGTTAGTACTTAGATGGGGGACCGCTTGGGAACACCGCGTGTTGTTGGCATCGTCCACAACTTTTTTTTGTAAACAAGCTCGAACAAATTGTATAATACATTGTTGTATTGTATAATTATTGCTTAACTTGCTCATTCAGTATCTCATTTTTCTTTATCTAACATTATTTATCTGATTATATATAGAATATAGATTTTTTTAAAAATATATTTCAGTAAAATTCCGTATTAATTAACATTTCAATTTTCCCCATTCCCGACTACTTGCCGTCTTGTCGTTCAGCCTTATACTAATATTAAAATAGATACTTTTCTTGCCTTAGTTGGCCGACTCTTGCAAATGCTGAGCCCCAAACGTCACACTTATGATTTTGAAATTCCAGCTACAAGTTTGTGCTCTAAGCACTCGACATTCGCCAACGACCATACCACGCTGAATACATCGGTTCTCGTCCGATCACCGAAATTAAGCAGCGTCGGGCGCGGTTAGTACTTAGATGGGGGACCGCTTGGGAACACCGCGTGTTGTTGGCATCGTCCACAACTTTTTTTTGTAAACAAGCTCGAACAAATTGTATAATACATTGTTGTATTGTATAATTATTGCTTAACTTGCTCATTCAGTATCTCATTTTTCTTTATCTAACATTATTTATCTGATTATATATAGAATATAGATTTTTTTAAAAATATATTTCAGTAAAATTCCGTATTAATTAACATTTCAATTTTCCCCATTCCCGACTACTTGCCGTCTTGTCGTTCAGCCTTATACTAATATTAAAATAGATACTTTTCTTGCCTTAGTTGGCCGACTCTTGCAAATGCTGAGCCCCAAACGTCACACTTATGATTTTGAAATTCCAGCTACAAGTTTGTGCTCTAAGCACTCGACATTCGCCAACGACCATACCACGCTGAATACATCGGTTCTCGTCCGATCACCGAAATTAAGCAGCGTCGGGCGCGGTTAGTACTTAGATGGGGGACCGCTTGGGAACACCGCGTGTTGTTGGCATCGTCCACAACTTTTTTTTGTAAACAAGCTCGAACAAATTGTATAATACATTGTTGTATTGTATAATTATTGTTTAACTTGCTCATTCAGTATCTCATTTTTCTTTATCTAACATTATTTATCTGATTATATATAGAATATAGATTTTTTTAAAAATATATTTCAGTAAAATTCCGTATTAATTAACATTTCAATTTTCCCCATTCCCGACTACTTGCCGTCTTGTCGTTCAGCCTTATACTAATATTAAAATAGATACTTTTCTTGCCTTAGTTGGCCGACTCTTGCAAATGCTGAGCCCCAAACGTCACACTTATGATTTTGAAATTCCAGCTACAAGTTTGTGCTCTAAGCACTCGACATTCGCCAACGACCATACCACGCTGAATACATCGGTTCTCGTCCGATCACCGAAATTAAGCAGCGTCGGGCGCGGTTAGTACTTAGATGGGGGACCGCTTGGGAACACCGCGTGTTGTTGGCATCGTCCACAACTTTTTTTTGTAAACAAGCTCGAACAAATTGTATAATACATTGTTGTATTGTATAATTATTGCTTAACTTGCTCATTCAGTATCTCATTTTTCTTTATCTAACATTATTTATCTGATTATATATAGAATATAGATTTTTTTAAAAATATATTTCAGTAAAATTCCGTATTAATTAACATTTCAATTTTCCCCATTCCCGACTACTTGCCGTCTTGTCGTTCAGCCTTATACTAATATTAAAATAGATACTTTTCTTGCCTTAGTTGGCCGACTCTTGCAAATGCTGAGCCCCAAACGTCACACTTATGATTTTGAAATTCCAGCTACAAGTTTGTGCTCTAAGCACTCGACATTCGCCAACGACCATACCACGCTGAATAC
Organism: Drosophila ezoana; assembly: GCA_035045725.1. Taxonomy (NCBI): domain Eukaryota; kingdom Metazoa; phylum Arthropoda; class Insecta; order Diptera; family Drosophilidae; genus Drosophila; species Drosophila ezoana. The sequence goes on from JAWNOU010000166.1 coordinate 460,404, forward strand.
ATCGGTTCTCGTCCGATCACCGAAATTAAGCAGCGTCGGGCGCGGTTAGTACTTAGATGGGGGACCGCTTGGGAACACCGCGTGTTGTTGGCATCGTCCACAACTTTTTTTTGTAAACAAGCTCGAACAAATTGTATAATACATTGTTGTATTGTATAATTATTGTTTAACTTGCTCATTCAGTATCTCATTTTTCTTTATCTAACATTATTTATCTGATTATATATAGAATATAGATTTTTTTAAAAATATATTTCAGTAAAATTCCGTATTAATTAACATTTCAATTTTCCCCATTCCCGACTACTTGCCGTCTTGTCGTTCAGCCTTATACTAATATTAAAATAGATACTTTTCTTGCCTTAGTTGGCCGACTCTTGCAAATGCTGAGCCCCAAACGTCACACTTATGATTTTGAAATTCCAGCTACAAGTTTGTGCTCTAAGCACTCGACATTCGCCAACGACCATACCACGCTGAATACATCGGTTCTCGTCCGATCACCGAAATTAAGCAGCGTCGGGCGCGGTTAGTACTTAGATGGGGGACCGCTTGGGAACACCGCGTGTTGTTGGCATCGTCCACAACTTTTTTTTGTAAACAAGCTCGAACAAATTGTATAATACATTGTTGTATTGTATAATTATTGCTTAACTTGCTCATTCAGTATCTCATTTTTCTTTATCTAACATTATTTATCTGATTATATATAGAATATAGATTTTTTTAAAAATATATTTCAGTAAAATTCCGTATTAATTAACATTTCAATTTTCCCCATTCCCGACTACTTGCCGTCTTGTCGTTCAGCCTTATACTAATATTAAAATAGATACTTTTCTTGCCTTAGTTGGCCGACTCTTGCAAATGCTGAGCCCCAAACGTCACACTTATGATTTTGAAATTCCAGCTACAAGTTTGTGCTCTAAGCACTCGACATTCGCCAACGACCATACCACGCTGAATACATCGGTTCTCGTCCGATCACCGAAATTAAGCAGCGTCGGGCGCGGTTAGTACTTAGATGGGGGACCGCTTGGGAACACCGCGTGTTGTTGGCATCGTCCACAACTTTTTTTTGTAAACAAGCTCGAACAAATTGTATAATACATTGTTGTATTGTATAATTATTGTTTAACTTGCTCATTCAGTATCTCATTTTTCTTTATCTAACATTATTTATCTGATTATATATAGAATATAGATTTTTTTAAAAATATATTTCAGTAAAATTCCGTATTAATTAACATTTCAATTTTCCCCATTCCCGACTACTTGCCGTCTTGTCGTTCAGCCTTATACTAATATTAAAATAGATACTTTTCTTGCCTTAGTTGGCCGACTCTTGCAAATGCTGAGCCCCAAACGTCACACTTATGATTTTGAAATTCCAGCTACAAGTTTGTGCTCTAAGCACTCGACATTCGCCAACGACCATACCACGCTGAATACATCGGTTCTCGTCCGATCACCGAAATTAAGCAGCGTCGGGCGCGGTTAGTACTTAGATGGGGGACCGCTTGGGAACACCGCGTGTTGTTGGCATCGTCCACAACTTTTTTTTGTAAACAAGCTCGAACAAATTGTATAATACATTGTTGTATTGTATAATTATTGTTTAACTTGCTCATTCAGTATCTCATTTTTCTTTATCTAACATTATTTATCTGATTATATATAGAATATAGATTTTTTTAAAAATATATTTCAGTAAAATTCCGTATTAATTAACATTTCAATTTTCCCCATTCCCGACTACTTGCCGTCTTGTCGTTCAGCCTTATACTAATATTAAAATAGATACTTTTCTTGCCTTAGTTGGCCGACTCTTGCAAATGCTGAGCCCCAAACGTCACACTTATGATTTTGAAATTCCAGCTACAAGTTTGTGCTCTAAGCACTCGACATTCGCCAACGACCATACCACGCTGAATACATCGGTTCTCGTCCGATCACCGAAATTAAGCAGCGTCGGGCGCGGTTAGTACTTAGATGGGGGACCGCTTGGGAACACCGCGTGTTGTTGGCATCGTCCACAACTTTTTTTTGTAAACAAGCTCGAACAAATTGTATAATACATTGTTGTATTGTATAATTATTGCTTAACTTGCTCATTCAGTATCTCATTTTTCTTTATCTAACATTATTTATCTGATTATATATAGAATATAGATTTTTTTAAAAATATATTTCAGTAAAATTCCGTATTAATTAACATTTCAATTTTCCCCATTCCCGACTACTTGCCGTCTTGTCGTTCAGCCTTATACTAATATTAAAATAGATACTTTTCTTGCCTTAGTTGGCCGACTCTTGCAAATGCTGAGCCCCAAACGTCACACTTATGATTTTGAAATTCCAGCTACAAGTTTGTGCTCTAAGCACTCGACATTCGCCAACGACCATACCACGCTGAATACATCGGTTCTCGTCCGATCACCGAAATTAAGCAGCGTCGGGCGCGGTTAGTACTTAGATGGGGGACCGCTTGGGAACACCGCGTGTTGTTGGCATCGTCCACAACTTTTTTTTGTAAACAAGCTCGAACAAATTGTATAATACATTGTTGTATTGTATAATTATTGTTTAACTTGCTCATTCAGTATCTCATTTTTCTTTATCTAACATTATTTATCTGATTATATATAGAATATAGATTTTTTTAAAAATATATTTCAGTAAAATTCCGTATTAATTAACATTTCAATTTTCCCCATTCCCGACTACTTGCCGTCTTGTCGTTCAGCCTTATACTAATATTAAAATAGATACTTTTCTTGCCTTAGTTGGCCGACTCTTGCAAATGCTGAGCCCCAAACGTCACACTTATGATTTTGAAATTCCAGCTACAAGTTTGTGCTCTAAGCACTCGACATTCGCCAACGACCATACCACGCTGAATACATCGGTTCTCGTCCGATCACCGAAATTAAGCAGCGTCGGGCGCGGTTAGTACTTAGATGGGGGACCGCTTGGGAACACCGCGTGTTGTTGGCATCGTCCACAACTTTTTTTTGTAAACAAGCTCGAACAAATTGTATAATACATTGTTGTATTGTATAATTATTGCTTAACTTGCTCATTCAGTATCTCATTTTTCTTTATCTAACATTATTTATCTGATTATATATAGAATATAGATTTTTTTAAAAATATATTTCAGTAAAATTCCGTATTAATTAACATTTCAATTTTCCCCATTCCCGACTACTTGCCGTCTTGTCGTTCAGCCTTATACTAATATTAAAATAGATACTTTTCTTGCCTTAGTTGGCCGACTCTTGCAAATGCTGAGCCCCAAACGTCACACTTATGATTTTGAAATTCCAGCTACAAGTTTGTGCTCTAAGCACTCGACATTCGCCAACGACCATACCACGCTGAATACATCGGTTCTCGTCCGATCACCGAAATTAAGCAGCGTCGGGCGCGGTTAGTACTTAGATGGGGGACCGCTTGGGAACACCGCGTGTTGTTGGCATCGTCCACAACTTTTTTTTGTAAACAAGCTCGAACAAATTGTATAATACATTGTTGTATTGTATAATTATTGTTTAACTTGCTCATTCAGTATCTCATTTTTCTTTATCTAACATTATTTATCTGATTATATATAGAATATAGATTTTTTTAAAAATATATTTCAGTAAAATTCCGTATTAATTAACATTTCAATTTTCCCCATTCCCGACTACTTGCCGTCTTGTCGTTCAGCCTTATACTAATATTAAAATAGATACTTTTCTTGCCTTAGTTGGCCGACTCTTGCAAATGCTGAGCCCCAAACGTCACACTTATGATTTTGAAATTCCAGCTACAAGTTTGTGCTCTAAGCACTCGACATTCGCCAACGACCATACCACGCTGAATACATCGGTTCTCGTCCGATCACCGAAATTAAGCAGCGTCGGGCGCGGTTAGTACTTAGATGGGGGACCGCTTGGGAACACCGCGTGTTGTTGGCATCGTCCACAACTTTTTTTTGTAAACAAGCTCGAACAAATTGTATAATACATTGTTGTATTGTATAATTATTGTTTAACTTGCTCATTCAGTATCTCATTTTTCTTTATCTAACATTATTTATCTGATTATATATAGAATATAGATTTTTTTAAAAATATATTTCAGTAAAATTCCGTATTAATTAACATTTCAATTTTCCCCATTCCCGACTACTTGCCGTCTTGTCGTTCAGCCTTATACTAATATTAAAATAGATACTTTTCTTGCCTTAGTTGGCCGACTCTTGCAAATGCTGAGCCCCAAACGTCACACTTATGATTTTGAAATTCCAGCTACAAGTTTGTGCTCTAAGCACTCGACATTCGCCAACGACCATACCACGCTGAATACATCGGTTCTCGTCCGATCACCGAAATTAAGCAGCGTCGGGCGCGGTTAGTACTTAGATGGGGGACCGCTTGGGAACACCGCGTGTTGTTGGCATCGTCCACAACTTTTTTTGTAAACAAGCTCGAACAAATTGTATAATACATTGTTGTATTGTATAATTATTGCTTAACTTGCTCATTCAGTATCTCATTTTTCTTTATCTAACATTATTTATCTGATTATATATAGAATATAGATTTTTTTAAAAATATATTTCAGTAAAATTCCGTATTAATTAACATTTCAATTTTCCCCATTCCCGACTACTTGCCGTCTTGTCGTTCAGCCTTATACTAATATTAAAATAGATACTTTTCTTGCCTTAGTTGGCCGACTCTTGCAAATGCTGAGCCCCAAACGTCACACTTATGATTTTGAAATTCCAGCTACAAGTTTGTGCTCTAAGCACTCGACATTCGCCAACGACCATACCACGCTGAATACATCGGTTCTCGTCCGATCACCGAAATTAAGCAGCGTCGGGCGCGGTTAGTACTTAGATGGGGGACCGCTTGGGAACACCGCGTGTTGTTGGCATCGTCCACAACTTTTTTTTGTAAACAAGCTCGAACAAATTGTATAATACATTGTTGTATTGTATAATTATTGTTTAACTTGCTCATTCAGTATCTCATTTTTCTTTATCTAACATTATTTATCTGATTATATATAGAATATAGATTTTTTTAAAAATATATTTCAGTAAAATTCCGTATTAATTAACATTTCAATTTTCCCCATTCCCGACTACTTGCCGTCTTGTCGTTCAGCCTTATACTAATATTAAAATAGATACTTTTCTTGCCTTAGTTGGCCGACTCTTGCAAATGCTGAGCCCCAAACGTCACACTTATGATTTTGAAATTCCAGCTACAAGTTTGTGCTCTAAGCACTCGACATTCGCCAACGACCATACCACGCTGAATACATCGGTTCTCGTCCGATCACCGAAATTAAGCAGCGTCGGGCGCGGTTAGTACTTAGATGGGGGACCGCTTGGGAACACCGCGTGTTGTTGGCATCGTCCACAACTTTTTTTTGTAAACAAGCTCGAACAAATTGTATAATACATTGTTGTATTGTATAATTATTGCTTAACTTGCTCATTCAGTATCTCATTTTTCTTTATCTAACATTATTTATCTGATTATATATAGAATATAGATTTTTTTTTAAAATATATTTCAGTAAAATTCCGTATTAATTAACATTTCAATTTTCCCCATTCCCGACTACTTGCCGTCTTGTCGTTCAGCCTTATACTAATATTAAAATAGATACTTTTCTTGCCTTAGTTGGCCGACTCTTGCAAATGCTGAGCCCCAAACGTCACACTTATGATTTTGAAATTCCAGCTACAAGTTTGTGCTCTAAGCACTCGACATTCGCCAACGACCATACCACGCTGAATACATCGGTTCTCGTCCGATCACCGAAATTAAGCAGCGTCGGGCGCGGTTAGTACTTAGATGGGGGACCGCTTGGGAACACCGCGTGTTGTTGGCATCGTCCACAACTTTTTTTTTGTAAACAAGCTCGAACAAATTGTATAATACATTGTTGTATTGTATAATTATTGTTTAACTTGCTCATTCAGTATCTCATTTTTCTTTATCTAACATTATTTATCTGATTATATATAGAATATAGATTTTTTTAAAAATATATTTCAGTAAAATTCCGTATTAATTAACATTTCAATTTTCCCCATTCCCGACTACTTGCCGTCTTGTCGTTCAGCCTTATACTAATATTAAAATAGATACTTTTCTTGCCTTAGTTGGCCGACTCTTGCAAATGCTGAGCCCCAAACGTCACACTTATGATTTTGAAATTCCAGCTACAAGTTTGTGCTCTAAGCACTCGACATTCGCCAACGACCATACCACGCTGAATACATCGGTTCTCGTCCGATCACCGAAATTAAGCAGCGTCGGGCGCGGTTAGTACTTAGATGGGGGACCGCTTGGGAACACCGCGTGTTGTTGGCATCGTCCACAACTTTTTTTTGTAAACAAGCTCGAACAAATTGTATAATACATTGTTGTATTGTATAATTATTGTTTAACTTGCTCATTCAGTATCTCATTTTTCTTTATCTAACATTATTTATCTGATTATATATAGAATATAGATTTTTTTAAAAATATATTTCAGTAAAATTCCGTATTAATTAACATTTCAATTTTCCCCATTCCCGACTACTTGCCGTCTTGTCGTTCAGCCTTATACTAATATTAAAATAGATACTTTTCTTGCCTTAGTTGGCCGACTCTTGCAAATGCTGAGCCCCAAACGTCACACTTATGATTTTGAAATTCCAGCTACAAGTTTGTGCTCTAAGCACTCGACATTCGCCAACGACCATACCACGCTGAATACATCGGTTCTCGTCCGATCACCGAAATTAAGCAGCGTCGGGCGCGGTTAGTACTTAGATGGGGGACCGCTTGGGAACACCGCGTGTTGTTGGCATCGTCCACAACTTTTTTTTGTAAACAAGCTCGAACAAATTGTATAATACATTGTTGTATTGTATAATTATTGTTTAACTTGCTCATTCAGTATCTCATTTTTCTTTATCTAACATTATTTATCTGATTATATATAGAATATAGATTTTTTTAAAAATATATTTCAGTAAAATTCCGTATTAATTAACATTTCAATTTTCCCCATTCCCGACTACTTGCCGTCTTGTCGTTCAGCCTTATACTAATATTAAAATAGATACTTTTCTTGCCTTAGTTGGCCGACTCTTGCAAATGCTGAGCCCCAAACGTCACACTTATGATTTTGAAATTCCAGCTACAAGTTTGTGCTCTAAGCACTCGACATTCGCCAACGACCATACCACGCTGAATACATCGGTTCTCGTCCGATCACCGAAATTAAGCAGCGTCGGGCGCGGTTAGTACTTAGATGGGGGACCGCTTGGGAACACCGCGTGTTGTTGGCATCGTCCACAACTTTTTTTGTAAACAAGCTCGAACAAATTGTATAATACATTGTTGTATTGTATAATTATTGTTTAACTTGCTCATTCAGTATCTCATTTTTCTTTATCTAACATTATTTATCTGATTATATATAGAATATAGATTTTTTTAAAAATATATTTCAGTAAAATTCCGTATTAATTAACATTTCAATTTTCCCCATTCCCGACTACTTGCCGTCTTGTCGTTCAGCCTTATACTAATATTAAAATAGATACTTTTCTTGCCTTAGTTGGCCGACTCTTGCAAATGCTGAGCCCCAAACGTCACACTTATGATTTTGAAATTCCAGCTACAAGTTTGTGCTCTAAGCACTCGACATTCGCCAACGACCATACCACGCTGAATACATCGGTTCTCGTCCGATCACCGAAATTAAGCAGCGTCGGGCGCGGTTAGTACTTAGATGGGGGACCGCTTGGGAACACCGCGTGTTGTTGGCATCGTCCACAACTTTTTTTTTGTAAACAAGCTCGAACAAATTGTATAATACATTGTTGTATTGTATAATTATTGTTTAACTTGCTCATTCAGTATCTCATTTTTCTTTATCTAACATTATTTATCTGATTATATATAGAATATAGATTTTTTTAAAAATATATTTCAGTAAAATTCCGTATTAATTAACATTTCAATTTTCCCCATTCCCGACTACTTGCCGTCTTGTCGTTCAGCCTTATACTAATATTAAAATAGATACTTTTCTTGCCTTAGTTGGCCGACTCTTGCAAATGCTGAGCCCCAAACGTCACACTTATGATTTTGAAATTCCAGCTACAAGTTTGTGCTCTAAGCACTCGACATTCGCCAACGACCATACCACGCTGAATACATCGGTTCTCGTCCGATCACCGAAATTAAGCAGCGTCGGGCGCGGTTAGTACTTAGATGGGGGACCGCTTGGGAACACCGCGTGTTGTTGGCATCGTCCACAACTTTTTTTTTGTAAACAAGCTCGAACAAATTGTATAATACATTGTTGTATTGTATAATTATTGTTTAACTTGCTCATTCAGTATCTCATTTTTCTTTATCTAACATTATTTATCTGATTATATATAGAATATAGATTTTTTTAAAAATATATTTCAGTAAAATTCCGTATTAATTAACATTTCAATTTTCCCCATTCCCGACTACTTGCCGTCTTGTCGTTCAGCCTTATACTAATATTAAAATAGATACTTTTCTTGCCTTAGTTGGCCGACTCTTGCAAATGCTGAGCCCCAAACGTCACACTTATGATTTTGAAATTCCAGCTACAAGTTTGTGCTCTAAGCACTCGACATTCGCCAACGACCATACCACGCTGAATACATCGGTTCTCGTCCGATCACCGAAATTAAGCAGCGTCGGGCGCGGTTAGTACTTAGATGGGGGACCGCTTGGGAACACCGCGTGTTGTTGGCATCGTCCACAACTTTTTTTTGTAAACAAGCTCGAACAAATTGTATAATACATTGTTGTATTGTATAATTATTGCTTAACTTGCTCATTCAGTATCTCATTTTTCTTTATCTAACATTATTTATCTGATTATATATAGAATATAGATTTTTTAAAAATATATTTCAGTAAAATTCCGTATTAATTAACATTTCAATTTTCCCCATTCCCGACTACTTGCCGTCTTGTCGTTCAGCCTTATACTAATATTAAAATAGATACTTTTCTTGCCTTAGTTGGCCGACTCTTGCAAATGCTGAGCCCCAAACGTCACACTTATGATTTTGAAATTCCAGCTACAAGTTTGTGCTCTAAGCACTCGACATTCGCCAACGACCATACCACGCTGAATACATCGGTTCTCGTCCGATCACCGAAATTAAGCAGCGTCGGGCGCGGTTAGTACTTAGATGGGGGACCGCTTGGGAACACCGCGTGTTGTTGGCATCGTCCACAACTTTTTTTTGTAAACAAGCTCGAACAAATTGTATAATACATTGTTGTATTGTATAATTATTGTTTAACTTGCTCATTCAGTATCTCATTTTTCTTTATCTAACATTATTTATCTGATTATATATAGAATATAGATTTTTTTAAAAATATATTTCAGTAAAATTCCGTATTAATTAACATTTCAATTTTCCCCATTCCCGACTACTTGCCGTCTTGTCGTTCAGCCTTATACTAATATTAAAATAGATACTTTTCTTGCCTTAGTTGGCCGACTCTTGCAAATGCTGAGCCCCAAACGTCACACTTATGATTTTGAAATTCCAGCTACAAGTTTGTGCTCTAAGCACTCGACATTCGCCAACGACCATACCACGCTGAATACATCGGTTCTCGTCCGATCACCGAAATTAAGCAGCGTCGGGCGCGGTTAGTACTTAGATGGGGGACCGCTTGGGAACACCGCGTGTTGTTGGCATCGTCCACAACTTTTTTTTGTAAACAAGCTCGAACAAATTGTATAATACATTGTTGTATTGTATAATTATTGTTTAACTTGCTCATTCAGTATCTCATTTTTCTTTATCTAACATTATTTATCTGATTATATATAGAATATAGATTTTTTTAAAAATATATTTCAGTAAAATTCCGTATTAATTAACATTTCAATTTTCCCCATTCCCGACTACTTGCCGTCTTGTCGTTCAGCCTTATACTAATATTAAAATAGATACTTTTCTTGCCTTAGTTGGCCGACTCTTGCAAATGCTGAGCCCCAAACGTCACACTTATGATTTTGAAATTCCAGCTACAAGTTTGTGCTCTAAGCACTCGACATTCGCCAACGACCATACCACGCTGAATACATCGGTTCTCGTCCGATCACCGAAATTAAGCAGCGTCGGGCGCGGTTAGTACTTAGATGGGGGACCGCTTGGGAACACCGCGTGTTGTTGGCATCGTCCACAACTTTTTTTGTAAACAAGCTCGAACAAATTGTATAATACATTGTTGTATTGTATAATTATTGTTTAACTTGCTCATTCAGTATCTCATTTTTCTTTATCTAACATTATTTATCTGATTATATATAGAATATAGATTTTTTTAAAAATATATTTCAGTAAAATTCCGTATTAATTAACATTTCAATTTTCCCCATTCCCGACTACTTGCCGTCTTGTCGTTCAGCCTTATACTAATATTAAAATAGATACTTTTCTTGCCTTAGTTGGCCGACTCTTGCAAATGCTGAGCCCCAAACGTCACACTTATGATTTTGAAATTCCAGCTACAAGTTTGTGCTCTAAGCACTCGACATTCGCCAACGACCATACCACGCTGAATACATCGGTTCTCGTCCGATCACCGAAATTAAGCAGCGTCGGGCGCGGTTAGTACTTAGATGGGGGACCGCTTGGGAACACCGCGTGTTGTTGGCATCGTCCACAACTTTTTTTTGTAAACAAGCTCGAACAAATTGTATAATACATTGTTGTATTGTATAATTATTGTTTAACTTGCTCATTCAGTATCTCATTTTTCTTTATCTAACATTATTTATCTGATTATATATAGAATATAGATTTTTTTAAAAATATATTTCAGTAAAATTCCGTATTAATTAACATTTCAATTTTCCCCATTCCCGACTACTTGCCGTCTTGTCGTTCAGCCTTATACTAATATTAAAATAGATACTTTTCTTGCCTTAGTTGGCCGACTCTTGCAAATGCTGAGCCCCAAACGTCACACTTATGATTTTGAAATTCCAGCTACAAGTTTGTGCTCTAAGCACTCGACATTCGCCAACGACCATACCACGCTGAATACATCGGTTCTCGTCCGATCACCGAAATTAAGCAGCGTCGGGCGCGGTTAGTACTTAGATGGGGGACCGCTTGGGAACACCGCGTGTTGTTGGCATCGTCCACAACTTTTTTTTGTAAACAAGCTCGAACAAATTGTATAATACATTGTTGTATTGTATAATTATTGTTTAACTTGCTCATTCAGTATCTCATTTTTCTTTATCTAACATTATTTATCTGATTATATATAGAATATAGATTTTTTAAAAATATATTTCAGTAAAATTCCGTATTAATTAACATTTCAATTTTCCCCATTCCCGACTACTTGCCGTCTTGTCGTTCAGCCTTATACTAATATTAAAATAGATACTTTTCTTGCCTTAGTTGGCCGACTCTTGCAAATGCTGAGCCCCAAACGTCACACTTATGATTTTGAAATTCCAGCTACAAGTTTGTGCTCTAAGCACTCGACATTCGCCAACGACCATACCACGCTGAATACATCGGTTCTCGTCCGATCACCGAAATTAAGCAGCGTCGGGCGCGGTTAGTACTTAGATGGGGGACCGCTTGGGAACACCGCGTGTTGTTGGCATCGTCCACAACTTTTTTTTGTAAACAAGCTCGAACAAATTGTATAATACATTGTTGTATTGTATAATCTGTTGTTTAAATTGCTCATTCAGTATCTCATTTTTCTTTATCTAACATTATTTATCTGATTATATATAGAATATAGATTTTTTTAAAAATATATTTCAGTAAAATTCCGTATTAATTAACATTTCAATTTTCCCCATTCCCGACTACTTGCCGTCTTGTCGTTCAGCCTTATACTAATATTAAAATAGATACTTTTCTTGCCTTAGTTGGCCGACTCTTGCAAATGCTGAGCCCCAAACGTCACACTTATGATTTTGAAATTCCAGCTACAAGTTTGTGCTCTAAGCACTCGACATTCGCCAACGACCATACCACGCTGAATACATCGGTTCTCGTCCGATCACCGAAATTAAGCAGCGTCGGGCGCGGTTAGTACTTAGATGGGGGACCGCTTGGGAACACCGCGTGTTGTTGGCATCGTCCACAACTTTTTTTTGTAAACAAGCTCGAACAAATTGTATAATACATTGTTGTATTGTATAATTATTGTTTAACTTGCTCATTCAGTATCTCATTTTTCTTTATCTAACATTATTTATCTGATTATATATAGAATATAGATTTTTTTAAAAATATATTTCAGTAAAATTCCGTATTAATTAACATTTCAATTTTCCCCATTCCCGACTACTTGCCGTCTTGTCGTTCAGCCTTATACTAATATTAAAATAGATACTTTTCTTGCCTTAGTTGGCCGACTCTTGCAAATGCTGAGCCCCAAACGTCACACTTATGATTTTGAAATTCCAGCTACAAGTTTGTGCTCTAAGCACTCGACATTCGCCAACGACCATACCACGCTGAATACATCGGTTCTCGTCCGATCACCGAAATTAAGCAGCGTCGGGCGCGGTTAGTACTTAGATGGGGGACCGCTTGGGAACACCGCGTGTTGTTGGCATCGTCCACAACTTTTTTTTGTAAACAAGCTCGAACAAATTGTATAATACATTGTTGTATTGTATAATTATTGTTTAACTTGCTCATTCAGTATCTCATTTTTCTTTATCTAACATTATTTATCTGATTATATATAGAATATAGATTTTTTTAAAAATATATTTCAGTAAAATTCCGTATTAATTAACATTTCAATTTTCCCCATTCCCGACTACTTGCCGTCTTGTCGTTCAGCCTTATACTAATATTAAAATAGATACTTTTCTTGCCTTAGTTGGCCGACTCTTGCAAATGCTGAGCCCCAAACGTCACACTTATGATTTTGAAATTCCAGCTACAAGTTTGTGCTCTAAGCACTCGACATTCGCCAACGACCATACCACGCTGAATACATCGGTTCTCGTCCGATCACCGAAATTAAGCAGCGTCGGGCGCGGTTAGTACTTAGATGGGGGACCGCTTGGGAACACCGCGTGTTGTTGGCATCGTCCACAACTTTTTTTTGTAAACAAGCTCGAACAAATTGTATAATACATTGTTGTATTGTATAATTATTGTTTAACTTGCTCATTCAGTATCTCATTTTTCTTTATCTAACATTATTTATCTGATTATATATAGAATATAGATTTTTTTAAAAATATATTTCAGTAAAATTCCGTATTAATTAACATTTCAATTTTCCCCATTCCCGACTACTTGCCGTCTTGTCGTTCAGCCTTATACTAATATTAAAATAGATACTTTTCTTGCCTTAGTTGGCCGACTCTTGCAAATGCTGAGCCCCAAACGTCACACTTATGATTTTGAAATTCCAGCTACAAGTTTGTGCTCTAAGCACTCGACATTCGCCAACGACCATACCACGCTGAATACATCGGTTCTCGTCCGATCACCGAAATTAAGCAGCGTCGGGCGCGGTTAGTACTTAGATGGGGGACCGCTTGGGAACACCGCGTGTTGTTGGCATCGTCCACAACTTTTTTTGTAAACAAGCTCGAACAAATTGTATAATACATTGTTGTATTGTATAATTATTGTTTAACTTGCTCATTCAGTATCTCATTTTTCTTTATCTAACATTATTTATCTGATTATATATAGAATATAGATTTTTTTAAAAATATATTTCAGTAAAATTCCGTATTAATTAACATTTCAATTTTCCCCATTCCCGACTACTTGCCGTCTTGTCGTTCAGCCTTATACTAATATTAAAATAGATACTTTTCTTGCCTTAGTTGGCCGACTCTTGCAAATGCTGAGCCCCAAACGTCACACTTATGATTTTGAAATTCCAGCTACAAGTTTGTGCTCTAAGCACTCGACATTCGCCAACGACCATACCACGCTGAATACATCGGTTCTCGTCCGATCACCGAAATTAAGCAGCGTCGGGCGCGGTTAGTACTTAGATGGGGGACCGCTTGGGAACACCGCGTGTTGTTGGCATCGTCCACAACTTTTTTTGTAAACAAGCTCGAACAAATTGTATAATACATTGTTGTATTGTATAATCTGTTGTTTAACTTGCTCATTCAGTATCTCATTTTTCTTTATCTAACATTATTTATCTGATTATATATAGAATATAGATTTTTTTAAAAATATATTTCAGTATAATTCCGTATTAATTAACATTTCAATTTTCCCCATTCCCGACTACTTGCCGTCTTGTCGTTCAGCCTTATACTAATATTAAAATAGATACTTTTCTTGCCTTAGTTGGCCGACTCTTGCAAATGCTGAGCCCCAAACGTCACACTTATGATTTTGAAATTCCAGCTACAAGTTTGTGCTCTAAGCACTCGACATTCGCCAACGACCATACCACGCTGAATACATCGGTTCTCGTCCGATCACCGAAATTAAGCAGCGTCGGGCGCGGTTAGTACTTAGATGGGGGACCGCTTGGGAACACCGCGTGTTGTTGGCATCGTCCACAACTTTTTTTGTAAACAAGCTCGAACAAATTGTATAATACATTGTTGTATTGTATAATTATTGTTTAACTTGCTCATTCAGTATCTCATTTTTCTTTATCTAACATTATTTATCTGATTATATATAGAATATAGATTTTTTTAAAAATATATTTCAGTAAAATTCCGTATTAATTAACATTTCAATTTTCCCCATTCCCGACTACTTGCCGTCTTGTCGTTCAGCCTTATACTAATATTAAAATAGATACTTTTCTTGCCTTAGTTGGCCGACTCTTGCAAATGCTGAGCCCCAAACGTCACACTTATGATTTTGAAATTCCAGCTACAAGTTTGTGCTCTAAGCACTCGACATTCGCCAACGACCATACCACGCTGAATACATCGGTTCTCGTCCGATCACCGAAATTAAGCAGCGTCGGGCGCGGTTAGTACTTAGATGGGGGACCGCTTGGGAACACCGCGTGTTGTTGGCATCGTCCACAACTTTTTTTTGTAAACAAGCTCGAACAAATTGTATAATACATTGTTGTATTGTATAATTATTGTTTAACTTGCTCATTCAGTATCTCATTTTTCTTTATCTAACATTATTTATCTGATTATATATAGAATATAGATTTTTTTAAAAATATATTTCAGTAAAATTCCGTATTAATTAACATTTCAATTTTCCCCATTCCCGACTACTTGCCGTCTTGTCGTTCAGCCTTATACTAATATTAAAATAGATACTTTTCTTGCCTTAGTTGGCCGACTCTTGCAAATGCTGAGCCCCAAACGTCACACTTATGATTTTGAAATTCCAGCTACAAGTTTGTGCTCTAAGCACTCGACATTCGCCAACGACCATACCACGCTGAATACATCGGTTCTCGTCCGATCACCGAAATTAAGCAGCGTCGGGCGCGGTTAGTACTTAGATGGGGGACCGCTTGGGAACACCGCGTGTTGTTGGCATCGTCCACAACTTTTTTTGTAAACAAGCTCGAACAAATTGTATAATACATTGTTGTATTGTATAATTATTGTTTAACTTGCTCATTCAGTATCTCATTTTTCTTTATCTAACATTATTTATCTGATTATATATAGAATATAGATTTTTTTAAAAATATATTTCAGTAAAATTCCGTATTAATTAACATTTCAATTTTCCCCATTCCCGACTACTTGCCGTCTTGTCGTTCAGCCTTATACTAATATTAAAATAGATACTTTTCTTGCCTTAGTTGGCCGACTCTTGCAAATGCTGAGCCCCAAACGTCACACTTATGATTTTGAAATTCCAGCTACAAGTTTGTGCTCTAAGCACTCGACATTCGCCAACGACCATACCACGCTGAATACATCGGTTCTCGTCCGATCACCGAAATTAAGCAGCGTCGGGCGCGGTTAGTACTTAGATGGGGGACCGCTTGGGAACACCGCGTGTTGTTGGCATCGTCCACAACTTTTTTTTGTAAACAAGCTCGAACAAATTGTATAATACATTGTTGTATTGTATAATTATTGTTTAACTTGCTCATTCAGTATCTCATTTTTCTTTATCTAACATTATTTATCTGATTATATATAGAATATAGATTTTTTTAAAAATATATTTCAGTAAAATTCCGTATTAATTAACATTTCAATTTTCCCCATTCCCGACTACTTGCCGTCTTGTCGTTCAGCCTTATACTAATATTAAAATAGATACTTTTCTTGCCTTAGTTGGCCGACTCTTGCAAATGCTGAGCCCCAAACGTCACACTTATGATTTTGAAATTCCAGCTACAAGTTTGTGCTCTAAGCACTCGACATTCGCCAACGACCATACCACGCTGAATACATCGGTTCTCGTCCGATCACCGAAATTAAGCAGCGTCGGGCGCGGTTAGTACTTAGATGGGGGACCGCTTGGGAACACCGCGTGTTGTTGGCATCGTCCACAACTTTTTTTTTGTAAACAAGCTCGAACAAATTGTATAATACATTGTTGTATTGTATAATTATTGTTTAACTTGCTCATTCAGTATCTCATTTTTCTTTATCTAACATTATTTATCTGATTATATATAGAATATAGATTTTTTTAAAATATATTTCAGTAAAATTCCGTATTAATTAACATTTCAATTTTCCCCATTCCCGACTACTTGCCGTCTTGTCGTTCAGCCTTATACTAATATTAAAATAGATACTTTTCTTGCCTTAGTTGGCCGACTCTTGCAAATGCTGAGCCCCAAACGTCACACTTATGATTTTGAAATTCCAGCTACAAGTTTGTGCTCTAAGCACTCGACATTCGCCAACGACCATACCACGCTGAATACATCGGTTCTCGTCCGATCACCGAAATTAAGCAGCGTCGGGCGCGGTTAGTACTTAGATGGGGGACCGCTTGGGAACACCGCGTGTTGTTGGCATCGTCCACAACTTTTTTTTTGTAAACAAGCTCGAACAAATTGTATAATACATTGTTGTATTGTATAATTATTGTTTAACTTGCTCATTCAGTATCTCATTTTTCTTTATCTAACATTATTTATCTGATTATATATAGAATATAGATTTTTTAAAAATATATTTCAGTAAAATTCCGTATTAATTAACATTTCAATTTTCCCCATTCCCGACTACTTGCCGTCTTGTCGTTCAGCCTTATACTAATATTAAAATAGATACTTTTCTTGCCTTAGTTGGCCGACTCTTGCAAATGCTGAGCCCCAAACGTCACACTTATGATTTTGAAATTCCAGCTACAAGTTTGTGCTCTAAGCACTCGACATTCGCCAACGACCATACCACGCTGAATACATCGGTTCTCGTCCGATCACCGAAATTAAGCAGCGTCGGGCGCGGTTAGTACTTAGATGGGGGACCGCTTGGGAACACCGCGTGTTGTTGGCATCGTCCACAACTTTTTTTTGTAAACAAGCTCGAACAAATTGTATAATACATTGTTGTATTGTATAATTATTGTTTAACTTGCTCATTCAGTATCTCATTTTTCTTTATCTAACATTATTTATCTGATTATATATAGAATATAGATTTTTTTAAAAATATATTTCAGTAAAATTCCGTATTAATTAACATTTCAATTTTCCCCATTCCCGACTACTTGCCGTCTTGTCGTTCAGCCTTATACTAATATTAAAATAGATACTTTTCTTGCCTTAGTTGGCCGACTCTTGCAAATGCTGAGCCCCAAACGTCACACTTATGATTTTGAAATTCCAGCTACAAGTTTGTGCTCTAAGCACTCGACATTCGCCAACGACCATACCACGCTGAATACATCGGTTCTCGTCCGATCACCGAAATTAAGCAGCGTCGGGCGCGGTTAGTACTTAGATGGGGGACCGCTTGGGAACACCGCGTGTTGTTGGCATCGTCCACAACTTTTTTTTTGTAAACAAGCTCGAACAAATTGTATAATACATTGTTGTATTGTATAATTATTGTTTAACTTGCTCATTCAGTATCTCATTTTTCTTTATCTAACATTATTTATCTGATTATATATAGAATATAGATTTTTTTAAAAATATATTTCAGTAAAATTCCGTATTAATTAACATTTCAATTTTCCCCATTCCCGACTACTTGCCGTCTTGTCGTTCAGCCTTATACTAATATTAAAATAGATACTTTTCTTGCCTTAGTTGGCCGACTCTTGCAAATGCTGAGCCCCAAACGTCACACTTATGATTTTGAAATTCCAGCTACAAGTTTGTGCTCTAAGCACTCGACATTCGCCAACGACCATACCACGCTGAATACATCGGTTCTCGTCCGATCACCGAAATTAAGCAGCGTCGGGCGCGGTTAGTACTTAGATGGGGGACCGCTTGGGAACACCGCGTGTTGTTGGCATCGTCCACAACTTTTTTTTGTAAACAAGCTCGAACAAATTGTATAATACATTGTTGTATTGTATAATTATTGTTTAACTTGCTCATTCAGTATCTCATTTTTCTTTATCTAACATTATTTATCTGATTATATATAGAATATAGATTTTTTTAAAAATATATTTCAGTAAAATTCCGTATTAATTAACATTTCAATTTTCCCCATTCCCGACTACTTGCCGTCTTGTCGTTCAGCCTTATACTAATATTAAAATAGATACTTTTCTTGCCTTAGTTGGCCGACTCTTGCAAATGCTGAGCCCCAAACGTCACACTTATGATTTTGAAATTCCAGCTACAAGTTTGTGCTCTAAGCACTCGACATTCGCCAACGACCATACCACGCTGAATACATCGGTTCTCGTCCGATCACCGAAATTAAGCAGCGTCGGGCGCGGTTAGTACTTAGATGGGGGACCGCTTGGGAACACCGCGTGTTGTTGGCATCGTCCACAACTTTTTTTTGTAAACAAGCTCGAACAAATTGTATAATACATTGTTGTATTGTATAATTATTGTTTAACTTGCTCATTCAGTATCTCATTTTTCTTTATCTAACATTATTTATCTGATTATATATAGAATATAGATTTTTTTAAAAATATATTTCAGTAAAATTCCGTATTAATTAACATTTCAATTTTCCCCATTCCCGACTACTTGCCGTCTTGTCGTTCAGCCTTATACTAATATTAAAATAGATACTTTTCTTGCCTTAGTTGGCCGACTCTTGCAAATGCTGAGCCCCAAACGTCACACTTATGATTTTGAAATTCCAGCTACAAGTTTGTGCTCTAAGCACTCGACATTCGCCAACGACCATACCACGCTGAATACATCGGTTCTCGTCCGATCACCGAAATTAAGCAGCGTCGGGCGCGGTTAGTACTTAGATGGGGGACCGCTTGGGAACACCGCGTGTTGTTGGCATCGTCCACAACTTTTTTTTGTAAACAAGCTCGAACAAATTGTATAATACATTGTTGTATTGTATAATTATTGTTTAACTTGCTCATTCAGTATCTCATTTTTCTTTATCTAACATTATTTATCTGATTATATATAGAATATAGATTTTTTTAAAAATATATTTCAGTAAAATTCCGTATTAATTAACATTTCAATTTTCCCCATTCCCGACTACTTGCCGTCTTGTCGTTCAGCCTTATACTAATATTAAAATAGATACTTTTCTTGCCTTAGTTGGCCGACTCTTGCAAATGCTGAGCCCCAAACGTCACACTTATGATTTTGAAATTCCAGCTACAAGTTTGTGCTCTAAGCACTCGACATTCGCCAACGACCATACCACGCTGAATACATCGGTTCTCGTCCGATCACCGAAATTAAGCAGCGTCGGGCGCGGTTAGTACTTAGATGGGGGACCGCTTGGGAACACCGCGTGTTGTTGGCATCGTCCACAACTTTTTTTTGTAAACAAGCTCGAACAAATTGTATAATACATTGTTGTATTGTATAATCTATTGTTTAACTTGCTCATTCAGTATCTCATTTTTCTTTATCTAACATTATTTATCTGATTATATATAGAATATAGATTTTTTTAAAAATATATTTCAGTAAAATTCCGTATTAATTAACATTTCAATTTTCCCCATTCCCGACTACTTGCCGTCTTGTCGTTCAGCCTTATACTAATATTAAAATAGATACTTTTCTTGCCTTAGTTGGCCGACTCTTGCAAATGCTGAGCCCCAAACGTCACACTTATGATTTTGAAATTCCAGCTACAAGTTTGTGCTCTAAGCACTCGACATTCGCCAACGACCATACCACGCTGAATACATCGGTTCTCGTCCGATCACCGAAATTAAGCAGCGTCGGGCGCGGTTAGTACTTAGATGGGGGACCGCTTGGGAACACCGCGTGTTGTTGGCATCGTCCACAACTTTTTTTTGTAAACAAGCTCGAACAAATTGTATAATACATTGTTGTATTGTATAATTATTGTTTAACTTGCTCATTCAGTATCTCATTTTTCTTTATCTAACATTATTTATCTGATTATATATAGAATATAGATTTTTTAAAAATATATTTCAGTAAAATTCCGTATTAATTAACATTTCAATTTTCCCCATTCCCGACTACTTGCCGTCTTGTCGTTCAGCCTTATACTAATATTAAAATAGATACTTTTCTTGCCTTAGTTGGCCGACTCTTGCAAATGCTGAGCCCCAAACGTCACACTTATGATTTTGAAATTCCAGCTACAAGTTTGTGCTCTAAGCACTCGACATTCGCCAACGACCATACCACGCTGAATACATCGGTTCTCGTCCGATCACCGAAATTAAGCAGCGTCGGGCGCGGTTAGTACTTAGATGGGGGACCGCTTGGGAACACCGCGTGTTGTTGGCATCGTCCACAACTTTTTTTTGTAAACAAGCTCGAACAAATTGTATAATACATTGTTGCATTGTATAATCTGTTGTTTAACTTGCTCATTCAGTATCTCATTTTTCTTTATCTAACATTATTTATCTGATTATATATAGAATATAGATTTTTTTAAAAATATATTTCAGTATAATTCCGTATTAATTAACATTTCAATTTTCCCCATTCCCGACTACTTGCCGTCTTGTCGTTCTGCCTTATACTAATATTAAAATAGATACTTTTCTTGCCTTAGTTGGCCGACTCTTGCAAATGCTGAGCCCCAAACGTCACACTTATGATTTTGAAATTCCAGCTACAAGTTTGTGCTCTAAGCACTCGACATTCGCCAACGACCATACCACGCTGAATACATCGGTTCTCGTCCGATCACCGAAATTAAGCAGCGTCGGGCGCGGTTAGTACTTAGATGGGGGACCGCTTGGGAACACCGCGTGTTGTTGGCATCGTCCACAACTTTTTTTTGTAAACAAGCTCGAACAAATTGTATAATACATTGTTGTATTGTATAATTATTGTTTAACTTGCTCATTCAGTATCTCATTTTTCTTTATCTAACATTATTTATCTGATTATATATAGAATATAGATTTTTTTAAAAATATATTTCAGTAAAATTCCGTATTAATTAACATTTCAATTTTCCCCATTCCCGACTACTTGCCGTCTTGTCGTTCAGCCTTATACTAATATTAAAATAGATACTTTTCTTGCCTTAGTTGGCCGACTCTTGCAAATGCTGAGCCCCAAACGTCACACTTATGATTTTGAAATTCCAGCTACAAGTTTGTGCTCTAAGCACTCGACATTCGCCAACGACCATACCACGCTGAATACATCGGTTCTCGTCCGATCACCGAAATTAAGCAGCGTCGGGCGCGGTTAGTACTTAGATGGGGGACCGCTTGGGAACACCGCGTGTTGTTGGCATCGTCCACAACTTTTTTTTTGTAAACAAGCTCGAACAAATTGTATAATACATTGTTGTATTGCATAATTATTGTTTAACTTGCTCATTCAGTATCTCATTTTTCTTTATCTAACATTATTTATCTGATTACAAATAGAATATAGATTTTTTTTAAAAATATATTTCAGTATAATTCCGTATTAATTAACATTTCAATTTTCCCCATTCCCGACTACTTGCCGTCTTGTCGTTCAGCCTTATACTGATATTAAAATAGATACTTTTCTTGCCTTAGTTGGCCGACTCTTGCAAATGCTGAGCCCCAAACGTCACACTTATGATTTTGAAATTCCAGCTACAAGTTTGTGCTCTAAGCACTCGACATTCGCCAACGACCATACCACGCTGAATACATCGGTTCTCGTCCGATCACCGAAATTAAGCAGCGTCGGGCGCGGTTAGTACTTAGATGGGGGACCGCTTGGGAACACCGCGTGTTGTTGGCATCGTCCACAACTTTTTTTTGTAAACAAGCTCGAACAAATTGTATAATACATTGTTGTATTGTATAATCTGTTGTTTAAATTGCTCATTCAGTATCTCATTTTTCTTTATCTAACATTATTTATCTGATTATATATAGAATATAGATTTTTTTAAAAATATATTTCAGTAAAATTCCGTATTAATTAACATTTCAATTTTCCCCATTCCCGACTACTTGCCGTCTTGTCGTTCAGCCTTATACTAATATTAAAATAGATACTTTTCTTGCCTTAGTTGGCCGACTCTTGCAAATGCTGAGCCCCAAACGTCACACTTATGATTTTGAAATTCCAGCTACAAGTTTGTGCTCTAAGCACTCGACATTCGCCAACGACCATACCACGCTGAATACATCGGTTCTCGTCCGATCACCGAAATTAAGCAGCGTCGGGCGCGGTTAGTACTTAGATGGGGGACCGCTTGGGAACACCGCGTGTTGTTGGCATCGTCCACAACTTTTTTTTGTAAACAAGCTCGAACAAATTGTATAATACATTGTTGTATTGTATAATCTATTGTTTAAATTGCTCATTCAGTATCTCATTTTTCTTTATCTAACATTATTTATCTGATTATATATAGAATATAGATTTTTTTAAAAATATATTTCAGTAAAATTCCGTATTAATTAACATTTCAATTTTCCCCATTCCCGACTACTTGCCGTCTTGTCGTTCAGCCTTATACTGATATTAAAATAGATACTTTTCTTGCCTTAGTTGGCCGACTCTTGCAAATGCTGAGCCCCAAACGTCACACTTATGATTTTGAAATTCCAGCTACAAGTTTGTGCTCTAAGCACTCGACATTCGCCAACGACCATACCACGCTGAATACATCGGTTCTCGTCCGATCACCGAAATTAAGCAGCGTCGGGCGCGGTTAGTACTTAGATGGGGGACCGCTTGGGAACACCGCGTGTTGTTGGCATCGTCCACAACTTTTTTTGTAAACAAGCTCGAACAAATTGTATAATACATTGTTGCATTGTATAATCTGTTGTTTAAATTGCTCATTCAGTATCTCATTTTTCTTTATCTAACATTATTTATCTGATTATATATAGAATATAGATTTTTTTAAAAATATATTTCAGTAAAATTCCGTATTAATTAACATTTCAATTTTCCCCATTCCCGACTACTTGCCGTCTTGTCGTTCAGCCTTATACTAATATTAAAATAGATACTTTTCTTGCCTTAGTTGGCCGACTCTTGCAAATGCTGAGCCCCAAACGTCACACTTATGATTTTGAAATTCCAGCTACAAGTTTGTGCTCTAAGCACTCGACATTCGCCAACGACCATACCACGCTGAATACATCGGTTCTCGTCCGATCACCGAAATTAAGCAGCGTCGGGCGCGGTTAGTACTTAGATGGGGGACCGCTTGGGAACACCGCGTGTTGTTGGCATCGTCCACAACTTTTTTTGTAAACAAGCTCGAACAAATTGTATAATACATTGTTGTATTGTATAATCTATTGTTTAACTTGCTCATTCAGTATCTCATTTTTCTTTATCTAACATTATTTATCTGATTATATATAGAATATAGATTTTTTTAAAAATATATTTCAGTAAAATTCCGTATTAATTAACATTTCAATTTTCCCCATTCCCGACTACTTGCCGTCTTGTCGTTCAGCCTTATACTAATATTAAAATAGATACTTTTCTTGCCTTAGTTGGCCGACTCTTGCAAATGCTGAGCCCCAAACGTCACACTTATGATTTTGAAATTCCAGCTACAAGTTTGTGCT
Organism: Drosophila ezoana; assembly: GCA_035045725.1. Lineage (NCBI taxonomy): Eukaryota > Metazoa > Arthropoda > Insecta > Diptera > Drosophilidae > Drosophila > Drosophila ezoana. Next base: position 484,564 of record JAWNOU010000166.1, read on the forward strand.
CTAAGCACTCGACATTCGCCAACGACCATACCACGCTGAATACATCGGTTCTCGTCCGATCACCGAAATTAAGCAGCGTCGGGCGCGGTTAGTACTTAGATGGGGGACCGCTTGGGAACACCGCGTGTTGTTGGCATCGTCCACAACTTTTTTTGTAAACAAGCTCGAACAAATTGTATAATACATTGTTGTATTGTATAATTATTGTTTAACTTGCTCATTCAGTATCTCATTTTTCTTTATCTAACATTATTTATCTGATTATATATAGAATATAGATTTTTTTAAAAATATATTTCAGTAAAATTCCGTATTAATTAACATTTCAATTTTCCCCATTCCCGACTACTTGCCGTCTTGTCGTTCAGCCTTATACTAATATTAAAATAGATACTTTTCTTGCCTTAGTTGGCCGACTCTTGCAAATGCTGAGCCCCAAACGTCACACTTATGATTTTGAAATTCCAGCTACAAGTTTGTGCTCTAAGCACTCGACATTCGCCAACGACCATACCACGCTGAATACATCGGTTCTCGTCCGATCACCGAAATTAAGCAGCGTCGGGCGCGGTTAGTACTTAGATGGGGGACCGCTTGGGAACACCGCGTGTTGTTGGCATCGTCCACAACTTTTTTTTGTAAACAAGCTCGAACAAATTGTATAATACATTGTTGTATTGTATAATTATTGTTTAACTTGCTCATTCAGTATCTCATTTTTCTTTATCTAACATTATTTATCTGATTATAAATAGAATATAGATTTTTTTAAAAATATATTTCAGTAAAATTCCGTATTAATTAACATTTCAATTTTCCCCATTCCCGACTACTTGCCGTCTTGTCGTTCAGCCTTATACTAATATTAAAATAGATACTTTTCTTGCCTTAGTTGGCCGACTCTTGCAAATGCTGAGCCCCAAACGTCACACTTATGATTTTGAAATTCCAGCTACAAGTTTGTGCTCTAAGCACTCGACATTCGCCAACGACCATACCACGCTGAATACATCGGTTCTCGTCCGATCACCGAAATTAAGCAGCGTCGGGCGCGGTTAGTACTTAGATGGGGGACCGCTTGGGAACACCGCGTGTTGTTGGCATCGTCCACAACTTTTTTTTGTAAACAAGCTCGAACAAATTGTATAATACGTCAGTTAATCTGTTGTTTAAATTGCTCATTCAGTATCTCATTTTTCTTTATCTAACATTATTTATCTGATTATATATAGAATATAGATTTTTTTAAAAATATATTTCAGTAAAATTTCGTATTAATTAACATTTCAATTTTCCCCATTCCCGACTACTTGCCGTCTTGTCGTTCAGCCTTATACTAATATTAAAATAGATACTTTTCTTGCCTTAGTTGGCCGACTCTTGCAAATGCTGAGCCCCAAACGTCACACTTATGATTTTGAAATTCCAGCTACAAGTTTGTGCTCTAAGCACTCGACATTCGCCAACGACCATACCACGCTGAATACATCGGTTCTCGTCCGATCACCGAAATTAAGCAGCGTCGGGCGCGGTTAGTACTTAGATGGGGGACCGCTTGGGAACACCGCGTGTTGTTGGCATCGTCCACAACTTTTTTTTGTAAACAAGCTCGAACAAATTGTATAATACATTGTTGTATTGTATAATTATTGTTTAACTTGCTCATTCAGTATCTCATTTTTCTTTATCTAACATTATTTATCTGATTATATATAGAATATAGATTTTTTTAAAAATATATTTCAGTAAAATTCCGTATTAATTAACATTTCAATTTTCCCCATTCCCGACTACTTGCCGTCTTGTCGTTCAGCCTTATACTAATATTAAAATAGATACTTTTCTTGCCTTAGTTGGCCGACTCTTGCAAATGCTGAGCCCCAAACGTCACACTTATGATTTTGAAATTCCAGCTACAAGTTTGTGCTCTAAGCACTCGACATTCGCCAACGACCATACCACGCTGAATACATCGGTTCTCGTCCGATCACCGAAATTAAGCAGCGTCGGGCGCGGTTAGTACTTAGATGGGGGACCGCTTGGGAACACCGCGTGTTGTTGGCATCGTCCACAACTTTTTTTTGTAAACAAGCTCGAACAAATTGTATAATACATTGTTGCATTGTATAATCTATTGTTTAAATTGCTCATTCAGTATCTCATTTTTCTTTATCTAACATTATTTATCTGATTATATATAGAATATAGATTTTTTTAAAAATATATTTCAGTATAATTCCGTATTAATTAACATTTCAATTTTCCCCATTCCCGACTACTTGCCGTCTTGTCGTTCTGCCTTATACTAATATTAAAATAGATACTTTTCTTGCCTTAGTTGGCCGACTCTTGCAAATGCTGAGCCCCAAACGTCACACTTATGATTTTGAAATTCCAGCTACAAGTTTGTGCTCTAAGCACTCGACATTCGCCAACGACCATACCACGCTGAATACATCGGTTCTCGTCCGATCACCGAAATTAAGCAGCGTCGGGCGCGGTTAGTACTTAGATGGGGGACCGCTTGGGAACACCGCGTGTTGTTGGCATCGTCCACAACTTTTTTTTGTAAACAAGCTCGAACAAATTGTATAATACATTGTTTCATTGTATAATCTATTGTTTAAATTGCTCATTCAGTATCTCATTTTTCTTTATCTAACATTATTTATCTGATTATATATAGAATATAGATTTTTTTAAAAATATATTTCAGTAAAATTTCGTATTAATTAACATTTCAATTTTCCCCATTCCCGACTACTTGCCGTCTTGTCGTTCTGCCTTATACTAATATTAAAATAGATACTTTTCTTGCCTTAGTTGGCCGACTCTTGCAAATGCTGAGCCCCAAACGTCACACTTATGATTTTGAAATTCCAGCTACAAGTTTGTGCTCTAAGCACTCGACATTCGCCAACGACCATACCACGCTGAATACATCGGTTCTCGTCCGATCACCGAAATTAAGCAGCGTCGGGCGCGGTTAGTACTTAGATGGGGGACCGCTTGGGAACACCGCGTGTTGTTGGCATCGTCCACAACTTTTTTTTGTAAACAAGCTCGAACAAATTGTATAATACATTGTTGTATTGTATAATTATTGTTTAACTTGCTCATTCAGTATCTCATTTTTCTTTATCTAACATTATTTATCTGATTATAAATAGAATATAGATTTTTTTAAAAATATATTTCAGTATAATTCCGTATTAATTAACATTTCAATTTTCCCCATTCCCGACTACTTGCCGTCTTGTCGTTCAGCCTTATACTGATATTAAAATAGATACTTTTCTTGCCTTAGTTGGCCGACTCTTGCAAATGCTGAGCCCCAAACGTCACACTTATGATTTTGAAATTCCAGCTACAAGTTTGTGCTCTAAGCACTCGACATTCGCCAACGACCATACCACGCTGAATACATCGGTTCTCGTCCGATCACCGAAATTAAGCAGCGTCGGGCGCGGTTAGTACTTAGATGGGGGACCGCTTGGGAACACCGCGTGTTGTTGGCATCGTCCACAACTTTTTTTTGTAAACAAGCTCGAACAAATTGTATAATACATTGTTGTATGTATAATCTGTTGTTTAAATTGCTCATTCAGTATCTCATTTTTCTTTATCTAACATTATTTATCTGATTATATATAGAATATAGATTTTTTTAAAAATATATTTCAGTAAAATTTCGTATTAATTAACATTTCAATTTTCCCCATTCCCGACTACTTGCCGTCTTGTCGTTCAGCCTTATACTAATATTAAAATAGATACTTTTCTTGCCTTAGTTGGCCGACTCTTGCAAATGCTGAGCCCCAAACGTCACACTTATGATTTTGAAATTCCAGCTACAAGTTTGTGCTCTAAGCACTCGACATTCGCCAACGACCATACCACGCTGAATACATCGGTTCTCGTCCGATCACCGAAATTAAGCAGCGTCGGGCGCGGTTAGTACTTAGATGGGGGACCGCTTGGGAACACCGCGTGTTGTTGGCATCGTCCACAACTTTTTTTTGTAAACAAGCTCGAACAAATTGTATAATACATTGTCTATTGTATAATCTGTTGTTTAAATTGCTCATTCAGTATCTCATTTTTCTTTATCTAACATTATTTATCTGATTATATATAGAATATAGATTTTTTTAAAATATATTTCAGTAAAATTCCGTATTAATTAACATTTCAATTTTCCCCATTCCCGACTACTTGCCGTCTTGTCGTTCAGCCTTATACTAATATTAAAATAGATACTTTTCTTGCCTTAGTTGGCCGACTCTTGCAAATGCTGAGCCCCAAACGTCACACTTATGATTTTGAAATTCCAGCTACAAGTTTGTGCTCTAAGCACTCGACATTCGCCAACGACCATACCACGCTGAATACATCGGTTCTCGTCCGATCACCGAAATTAAGCAGCGTCGGGCGCGGTTAGTACTTAGATGGGGGACCGCTTGGGAACACCGCGTGTTGTTGGCATCGTCCACAACTTTTTTTTGTAAACAAGCTCGAACAAATTGTATAATACATTGTTGTATTGTATAATTATTGTTTAACTTGCTCATTCAGTATCTCATTTTTCTTTATCTAACATTATTTATCTGATTATATATAGAATATAGATTTTTTTAAAAATATATTTCAGTAAAATTCCGTATTAATTAACATTTCAATTTTCCCCATTCCCGACTACTTGCCGTCTTGTCGTTCAGCCTTATACTAATATTAAAATAGATACTTTTCTTGCCTTAGTTGGCCGACTCTTGCAAATGCTGAGCCCCAAACGTCACACTTATGATTTTGAAATTCCAGCTACAAGTTTGTGCTCTAAGCACTCGACATTCGCCAACGACCATACCACGCTGAATACATCGGTTCTCGTCCGATCACCGAAATTAAGCAGCGTCGGGCGCGGTTAGTACTTAGATGGGGGACCGCTTGGGAACACCGCGTGTTGTTGGCATCGTCCACAACTTTTTTTTGTAAACAAGCTCGAACAAATTGTATAATACATGTTGCATTGTTAATCTGTTGTTTAAATTGCTCATTCAGTATCTCATTTTTCTTTATCTAACATTATTTATCTGATTATATATAGAATATAGATTTTTTAAAAATATATTTGAGTAAAATTCCGTATTAATTAACATTTCAATTTTCCCCATTCCCGACTACTTGCCGTCTTGTCGTTCAGCCTTATACTGATATTAAAATAGATACTTTTCTTGCCTTAGTTGGCCGACTCTTGCAAATGCTGAGCCCCAAACGTCACACTTATGATTTTGAAATTCCAGCTACAAGTTTGTGCTCTAAGCACTCGACATTCGCCAACGACCATACCACGCTGAATACATCGGTTCTCGTCCGATCACCGAAATTAAGCAGCGTCGGGCGCGGTTAGTACTTAGATGGGGGACCGCTTGGGAACACCGCGTGTTGTTGGCATCGTCCACAACTTTTTTTTGTAAACAAGCTCGAACAAATTGTATAATACGTCAGTTAATCTGTTGTTTAAATTGCTCATTCAGTATCTCATTTTTCTTTATCTAACATTATTTATCTGATTATATATAGAATATAGATTTTTTAAAAATATATTTGAGTAAAATTTCGTATTAATTAACATTTCAATTTTCCCCATTCCCGACTACTTGCCGTCTTGTCGTTCTGCCTTATACTAATATTAAAATAGATACTTTTCTTGCCTTAGTTGGCCGACTCTTGCAAATGCTGAGCCCCAAACGTCACACTTATGATTTTGAAATTCCAGCTACAAGTTTGTGCTCTAAGCACTCGACATTCGCCAACGACCATACCACGCTGAATACATCGGTTCTCGTCCGATCACCGAAATTAAGCAGCGTCGGGCGCGGTTAGTACTTAGATGGGGGACCGCTTGGGAACACCGCGTGTTGTTGGCATCGTCCACAACTTTTTTGTAAACAAGCTCGAACAAATTGTATAATACATTGTTGTATTGTATAATTATTGTTTAACTTGCTCATTCAGTATCTCATTTTTCTTTATCTAACATTATTTATCTGATTATATATAGAATATAGATTTTTTTAAAAATATATTTCAGTAAAATTCCGTATTAATTAACATTTCAATTTTCCCCATTCCCGACTACTTGCCGTCTTGTCGTTCAGCCTTATACTAATATTAAAATAGATACTTTTCTTGCCTTAGTTGGCCGACTCTTGCAAATGCTGAGCCCCAAACGTCACACTTATGATTTTGAAATTCCAGCTACAAGTTTGTGCTCTAAGCACTCGACATTCGCCAACGACCATACCACGCTGAATACATCGGTTCTCGTCCGATCACCGAAATTAAGCAGCGTCGGGCGCGGTTAGTACTTAGATGGGGGACCGCTTGGGAACACCGCGTGTTGTTGGCATCGTCCACAACTTTTTTGTAAACAAGCTCGAACAAATTGTATAATACATTGTCGTATTGTATAATCTGTTGTTTAAATTGCTCATTCAGTATCTCATTTTTCTTTATCTAACATTATTTATCTGATTATATATAGAATATAGATTTTTTAAAAATATATTTCAGTAAAATTTCGTATTAATTAACATTTCAATTTTTCCCCATTCCCGACTACTTGCCGTCTTGTCGTTCAGCCTTATACTAATATTAAAATAGATACTTTTCTTGCCTTAGTTGGCCGACTCTTGCAAATGCTGAGCCCCAAACGTCACACTTATGATTTTGAAATTCCAGCTACAAGTTTGTGCTCTAAGCACTCGACATTCGCCAACGACCATACCACGCTGAATACATCGGTTCTCGTCCGATCACCGAAATTAAGCAGCGTCGGGCGCGGTTAGTACTTAGATGGGGGACCGCTTGGGAACACCGCGTGTTGTTGGCATCGTCCACAACTTTTTTTTGTAAACAAGCTCGAACAAATTGTATAATACGTCAGTTAATCTGTTGTTTAAATTGCTCATTCAGTATCTCATTTTTCTTTATCTAACATTATTTATCTGATTATATATAGAATATAGATTTTTTTAAAAAATATATTTCAGTAAAATTTCGTATTAATTAACATTTCAATTTTCCCCATTCCCGACTTCTTGCCGTCTTGTCGTTCAGCCTTATACTAATATTAAAATAGATACTTTTCTTGCCTTAGTTGGCCGACTCTTGCAAATGCTGAGCCCCAAACGTCACACTTATGATTTTGAAATTCCAGCTACAAGTTTGTGCTCTAAGCACTCGACATTCGCCAACGACCATACCACGCTGAATACATCGGTTCTCGTCCGATCACCGAAATTCTGCAGCGTCGGGCGCGGTTAGTACTTAGATGGGGACCGCTTGGGAACACCGCGTGTTGTTGGCATCGTCCACAACTTTTTTTGTAAACATTCCTGAACAAATTGTTATAAGCCATTGTTGTAGTGTATAATTATTGTTTAACTTGCTCATTCAGTATCTCATTTTTCTTTATCTAACAGTATTTATCTGATTATATATAGAATATAGATTTTTTAAAAATATATTTCAGTAAAATTCCGTATTAATTAACATTTCAATTTTCCCCATTCACGACTACTTGCCGTCTTGTCGTTCAGCCTTATACTAATATTAAAATAGATACTTTTCTTGCCTTAGTTGGCCGACTCTTGCAAAATGCTGAGCCCCAAACGTCACACTTATGATTTTGAAATTTCAGCTACAAGTTTGTGCTTCTTTGCTAATTGACATTCGCCAACGACCATACCACGCTGAATACATCGGTTCTCGTCCGATCACCGAAATTAAGCAGCGTCGGGCGCGGTTAGTACTTAGATTGGGGGACCGCTTGGGAACACCGCGTGTTGTTGGCATCGTCCACAACTTTTTTTTGTAAACAAGCTCGAACAAATTGTATAATACATTGTTGTATTGTATAATTATTGTTTAACTTGCTCATTCAGTATCTCATTTTTTCTTATCTAACATTATTTATCTGATTATTATATAGAATATAGACCTTTTTAAAATATATTTCAGTAAAATTCCGTATTAATTAACATTTCAATTTTTCCCATTCCCGACTACGTGCCGTCTTGTCGTTCAGCCTTATACTAATATTAAAAATAGATACTTTTCTTGCCTTAGTTGGCCGACTCTTGCAAATGCTGAGCCCCAAACGTCACACTTATGATTTTGAAATTCCAGCTACAAGTTTGTGCTCTAAGCACTCGACATTCGCCAACGACCATACCACGCTGAATACATCGGTTCTCGTCCGATCACCGAAATTAAGCAGCGTCGGGCGCGGCTAGTACTTAGATGGGGGACCATCGCTTGGGAACACCGCGTGTTGTTGGCATCGTCCACAACTTTTTTTTGTAAACAAGCTCGAACAAATTGTATAATACATTGTTGTATTGTATAATTATTGTTTAACTTGCTCATGCAGTATCTCATTTTTCTTTATCTAACATTATTTATCTGATTATATATAGAATATAGATTTCTTTTTAAATATATTTCAGTAAAATTCCGTATTAATTAACATTTCAATTTTCACCACTCCCGACTACTTGCCGTCTTGTCGTTCAGCCTTATACTAATATTAAAATAGATACTTTTCTTACCTTAGTTGGCCGACTCTTGCAAATGCTGAGCCCCAAACGTCACACTTATGATTTTGAAATTCCAGCTACAAGTTTGTGCTCTAAGCACTCGACATTCGCCAACGACCATACCACGTTGAATACATCGGTTCTCGTCCGATCACCGAAATTATGCAGCGTCGGGCGCGGTTAGTAATTTAGATGGGGGACCCGCCGGGGAACACCGCGTGTTGTTGGCATCGTCCACAACTTTTTTTTTGGTAAAAACAAGCTCGAAATCAAATTGTATAATACATTGTTGTATTGTATAATTATTGTTTAACTTGCTCATTCAGTATCTCATTTTTCTTTATCTAACATTATTTATCTGATTATATATAGAATATAGATTTTTTTTAAAAATATATTTCAGTAAAATTCCGTATTAATTAAC